>JAJEKV010000042.1:6581498-6963212 GCA_021234155.1 Isoetes taiwanensis | reverse complement strand
CTGTCTCATTGTATGATTCAGTTACGTATTGCTATAAAAATATTGAGGTGACGGTTAAGGCTAGTGAAGATTTGAATGTTGAAACATTAGAAATTGAGAATATTTGACAATTTTTGAAAACAAATAGACAATTTTGTTTGGGCAATGCATTCTTGAGCAAATAGAGGTTTTGATGATCACGGATGCTTAGATTTACGAAATGATGCGACTTCATAGTTATGCAATAAGTTTGTTTGGAAAATTAAATGTGTAATACAAATTGATTTTCTTAGAGAGAAGGAGGAATCATGAGCTTGTTATTGGCTTAAAATATTTAGAGCTAACTTGTTTGTGTTGAATTACCCAATTTGCATAAACCCGACTTAATGCTTGAAAGAGAAGAATTCAATCAAAGGCCATTTGCTAGTCACGGGTGCAGGTTCCTTACAGGTGTAACATCTTTGGAGATCTAGAGATCTTTGGGATCTCTTATTTTGGCATACAATATGCCTCCCAAAAAGTTCCGGATAGATGACAAACAAGGCGGGACTGCCGGCATCATGGAGGAACAATGATCACTCAAATAAATGCAGTTGTTTCCCCTCCTATCGGATTGATTACTATGCCGATTACTGTATGGGCATTTTGATGGAGTAGAAATCCTCAAAGGATTCAGCGTGGCTGGAAGATTATTCTGAAGAAGAATATGGAAAAGGTACTAAACAACAAATGCTTAAGCTAGCTTTGAAAGAGGGGCGAGATCTTGGTTGCTATATGCAAAGAGAGTATAGAATTATTGATTGGAAAAGCTTTGCGGTAATCCTTCTTGATAGGTTTGGAGGTGGCATCCTTATGAGGAGGAGTTTATTACTTGAGGAACTACACAACTATGCGGATCGAGAAAAGGTGAGAATATTCGATGATGTAGAGAGGTTTAACCTCTATCTCTGAAGTGTAAGCAACATGATGTTAGTAGCCTAATTTTCATATGATACAGCATGCTTTTGCGAATGGTCTAAATCCATGACTAAGTTGCATAAAAGATGAGCAAAGTCGGGCTTTGGGTGGGCTGAATTCCATACATGACCTTCACTAAGGCCAATAGATGTGCGTGTGCTATCGCAATCACGAGGAGGAAGAGGATAGATGTATTCACGGAGAGAAGTAGAACTGCTTGTTATGTTATAGGGAAGAAGACCAAGTTGGAAAAAGCGAAGCATGAGGGAATGGCATAAATCCTCAAGCAGGCCCACGGCAAGCTGGTAGGAATTGCTGGCTTCCTATTACAATAGGTGAAGCGGCGACTAATACTTAGCAGGCAGACGCACAGGGATTGTTGCTGCAACAAGCGCGGATAATTTACGACACGGAACCTTCGTAATGCAATGACACATCAAGCACCACCCTAAAGCCCCAGCAGCACTACAGGGCACTTCCCACCCTTGCTGACCTTCCTGTAGCCCTCCTCATTTCCTCCTCAAATAAAGAGGTGCGAAGATTAGGTGTCATCCAACTCCCTTAACCACACTTCGGCGCCATAAGTATGCGGGAGAGGCTGCGTAAACATAGGTCTTCCTGAGCCGACACTGGCTACGAGAATCCTACCAGCCATGGTGAGTTTACTTCCCTCCACCGGTTAGGATGTTGCTTAAGATTCTGTAATGTCTTTGCGAATTGCCCTAGCATTAATGTCAAAGCCAAATGGTATGCCCTAGGTTTGGCGGCACCACAACTAAAGAAGGGCCTCCAAATATTCTTGGTACTGGAGATTGGATCCATGCATGTGAAGAAAGGAATATATCATCGCAAATTGGTACATCAAACTGCTGCGACCCATCACCCATGCGGAGACCTTGCACCATATTGTCATCAATGCCACACGAAAAGGCGCAAAAGAGCTTACGCCACTATAGTGAATAGAAGGGGCCAACGGATCCACAATACCGACCCAGAGAAGATTGAAGAGGTCTCACCACGACACCACTGCTATTAAGCCCTATGGAGACCGCGTGCGGCTTCATAACCGTTTCCACGAAACTAAGTCCCACCAGGCGCATCATATACTTGAAGCTGCCCGGTGACAGCGTCGCCAAGCCTTGGCAAAGTCCGAAACAGAAAAGAGGGGGAAAAACTATAAAATACCCTTAACTTTTTGCAAAATGCAGTATACCCTAACTTTCTAAGAAATGCAAAATGCCCCTAAAATTCACAAAGTACCCCTAAAAAGCCTATACGTTGGGGCATTTCGCGGAAATTTTCACAAAAGTTAGGGTATGTTAGATTTTGCAAAGAGTTAGGAATATATTATGATTAGAGAAAAAGGGATGCCTCATCCTCACGAGCCAATGCACTCCCTCAATAGCGGCCCGGCCACATTATGAAGAGATATTTGTGGCTCCTTGCTAAACATGAAGCCCGGTAGTACACTCGTGAGGAAATCCCCGTCAGACTCAACAACATACGGTATGCGTCTACCCACGCGCTCTAAGGTGACCCTAGATGCGGGGAGGGTTCTGAATGTGTCTTGCGGCATGCCCCCTATGGGCTCCTATAGCAATGACTGATAAAACATGTCGGAACTAACATCAACAATACAAATACTACCTCGAAGGGTGATCCATCATATCCACAAGTGCAAGATGATAATCATAAGCAAGTAAAACTTAGAGCTCCTACCCATGGCTCGGACTTCGTGGGAGGACGGTAGTAGAGCTGAGCCTCAAGATAGAAATGACCAGGAGTCATGGCAATGGGTACGGCATAAGATGTGGCTAGGGTTGACCCTCCATCCCAGCCCCTCCACATTGCATACTTTACTTGGATAGATACAAATCCGGGGCTCTAAGCGTGACTCTAGCCGCCGGATATGCAATCCCAGCAAGCATCACCCATCCGGGACCTACTCAGGGTTACATCTCCACAGTGGATGGTGAGGAAGGGTTGCATCTCCCCACTTCCGAGGTCTAGAGGGATTCAGGTAGGCTAGAGAATGCGATGGCGACACCGCGATTCGTGCCGACAACCCCAAAGCGAGGAGCCAAGCCCAGGCAGCACAGCTCTCGAGGCTGAGGCTGACACCATTGCCCGGGGAGGTGCCGGGACCCATGCTTTCGGCCCACCGCGAAGTGACCCGACCATAAGTCTAACCCACTATGGGATCCCAGGCCCCCACTCGGCGGGGATCCTCCCTCCACATTACCTCTAGCCCGTTATGGCAATTAGCGAGAGTCACATCCTTAGCCTCCATGGCACAGTGGGCTCCCATGCCTGACATAACTAATAGGAACTAAGGGATCTAATCTAGGAGCATCACGACATATGGTTCTAGGTCTCACCCCCTTCCCAATACAAGAGGAGCAAGCATGATCAACCATCATCACATAATCATCATATCATGAAATAATCATAACAACATCTTAACTTTAATCATGTATATCCCAACTTCTGAGTTAGGGTTCCTTGATTAGGGTTCAAAGATATTGAATAAAGTTCTAGGATAGCTCTACTCACAACTCACAATACTAACCAATCTGGGTGCCTTGCTTCCAGATGATCTACCAAGAACACTACCACCACACAGCGCTCGAGCACTCCCTCCCAATCAGCATCTCCATGGCGGTCTTGAAGTGTTAGAGTGGTTCCCTCCTGGCGATGATAAGCTCTCGCAGCTCACGGGGGCTGCCATGCTATGTTGTGCCTGTGACGGTTCAGCGAGTTTGTGTGAAGAAAGGTTCCCTAGGCTGGGCAGAAGAGGCCTAGGAGTTAGGAGTTTAGGCCTTTATAGGTTAGGGTTCACTGTTACATGCCCACATGGCTCCAATAGGATAAAGTCCGTGTGGCGGGGTGCCCAATAGGTTAAGTACGTGGAAATGAATGCTTAACCTAAAGGTTGGCTAAGTTATATGAATAACTTAGTCCTTTAATTGCCACAATCTACATGGTATACAAGGCTATATGAACTTGTATGGTGGCCAGTCCGAGGGAATCACGTGTTATAGGCATTATATTCCTGGAGCGATCACAGCTACTCCCACCTTCGGACAATCTCTGTCCTCGGTAGCTAAGGTGAGCGAACCTACTCTAATCTGCCAAAGCGCACAACAAGAATATATGAACTTAACTCTATTGAGAAAAGATCAACTTTTTCGTTAATTACTTATTATGTAATTATAAAGCTATATTTATAAGTTATACAAAATTATATAGCTATAACAACTATTATTATCAAAGTATACATAATATTATTACAACAAATTTAGGAGTTCATAGTTAGTCTAAAATCTATGACTCCTATCTTCTCAAATGCTCCCTCGCTAATTGCTTCCCTTCAAGCGCACAAGTAGCACATTACGTTATATAAGTTAATAAGTTTGTGGTTTAAAGGGGACCACCCCCTTACCTACCTCCTTGGGCGAACTACCAGCTCAAGGTTACCCTACTACCTTGCACCCGATCCATGGCCCCATAGGATTTGAGCTTAAGGACCATTTAAGATGATCCTATCATAAAGCCCATGATCAAGTGCTACCTTGTACGATCCCCGGTCAGGTACACTGATCATCATGCCCAAGGGTTTTTAAGCCAAAGGGAGCGTCTCCGCGATCCATCATGTGCCCATGATCACTTTAACCTTCACCACTTGACCCTCTATGGCCCGGTTATGCGTGCCCGCATCGCTGACATAGAAACATCGTCGATGTCCCATCATCGCCCACCATACCTCATTCCTGCTCACATGACCCTAATGGTGATGCGCACCTCTTGGTGCGTGTTGGCCCTAGAAGAATGCCTTAAAGGCATTATCCATCGCTCGCCCACGCGTTCCAAGATTCTGGCATGCACTCTACTAGCTTCAGAATCGTGAGCGAGGAACTTGAGGGCTAACTAAGAAACATGCTAAGCTAACCTCCCGGCAAGTGGAAGCGTCGATCAAATCGGAGGCGACTGCGTATCAAACTCCTTCCTAAACTCTAGATTGTTGCTTCTCCAAATCCACAGCTTCAATGCCAGTGCATTGTCTTCCGCGGGCAAATTAAGCTCCACTTGACCAAATCTTGGAGGAATTGAGATCACCTAGTCTTCTTGAATGACTTATCCAAGGAAGTAGCTTCGGTACAATTTCAACTTGCTCCTCGTCATTTCAACAAGGTTAGATTATCCAAAATTTCCTCGGGGTTTTGGGTTGTGCCTTTTTTAATAAACTTCGTGGAGACTTTGTGGACTTTGAGATGTGAGAGATCGACTGTAAGGCTGGTACCCTCTTCTCAAGATCTTGAGCGGACGGTCCACGGGGGCCGAGCTTCTTACAATTGCTGATGTGAAGCTTCTCTTGTAACCTTTATTTGAGGCCAACTTTATCTCTCCACAACAAAACAACTCTTTCGAGGGAGTTTTATGTCTATCTACTAGACTCAGATGTGCCCATCTTGATTGAAGACATTCTAACACTTCCGCCCAAAAACTCATATTTCTTTGTCGTTGTTGAAAACTACCTTGGGCACTAGATTATACTTACATAACTAGGGTCAAGTATTGATAATTGTAACTAATCATGGAGGAGACATCCTCGATGACTCTTACTTCATATTATTATGCGTAATTGACCAGGTAGAAGAGTGTCGGCTCATTGGATTACTTGTTCAATCGCATAGTTTCTCAAACGTGTTCTCAAAATTGTGTTGGTGGGGGTCCCGCTGGAGTTGGTATGATTGATAAGCAAAACTCATCAAGAACTTGGTGCAGCTAGGTGTTGAAGAAGTCTTGCTAAGCGTCGCTAAAGAACTTTGGATCTCTTTTTGGTGATGATCGACTGTGCATTCCATGCAGCCTAAGAACTCTTATGTAGACCACCGCGGCTAGATCCAAAGTAGTGTCTATGGTAATGGCATGGCAAGTATGTGCCCTTTTGATAAGTTATATACCACGCTTTGACTCTCAAGGCCGAAGCTTCTTGTTGTCAGGAGGCCGCTATAAAACCAATACTGAAGACTTCCCACTTGGCATTTGACACCGTAGGGTTTCAAGACTCAGGAGTTGAAGTTGTTACGCCTTTAATATGCCGACATTCTTGGATATGCGACTATGTGCTTCTTCATATCAGCCGAGTAGCTGCTGTCACGGAATGGTAACATAAATTTTTGCATGGCGGAATTAGGGCTATTATGCGTGATAAAAAGCGAAGATTTTGCTTACTCCACGATACTAGCGGGCATAGTTGTTCTTTGATAGTAAAGATTGCCTTCCTTTTTAAAATGTTTGAATATTAATCCGTCCTTGCACTCTTGCAAGGAACTATTACTATGTGTAGACGCTCTATGTTGGAGGAGATGGCTTCTTCTATCTTCTTGCGAGATTAAGTTTGCGAAGTGGAATGGCGTACAGAATTGCTACTTCAAAGCTTGCCAATGAGTGGCGGCGTTTTAACATCTCGGCTGCATACTCCTCCATTAGTTTTAACATTAGATCGATGTTCATTGAAGAGAATTGATGAAGAAATCATCAAAGAATCTTGAAGATGCCGTTCCTCAAATACATACAAGTTTAGTGCAGGGCATTCCATAGACTTAGGGCATTAGTGTGAAATCATATAGTGCCCATCATAGTGTTACGGAAGGTGCTTATAGTATCTTTCCCCTTCATCCTTATTTCTTTGATTGCGGGAGCTTAAGTCGATTCGCTGAGGAAGAATCTTGCTTCTTGGGGCTGATCCGTTATGTCGTTGCTTGTTGAGCTTTCCATGGTTGATATACATCTTTAGACTTCCATCTTGGCGAAGGATCCCCAAGTCGATCAACTCCTACAAGCTTGCTTCTTGAGCTCGCTGGCACCGGAAGTGCTGGTTCTATAAAGAGCCTCATTGTCATTTCGCCTCCCGTACAAGTGATTTGGACTCTATGCTTCTATAGAGCAAAGCTCTCAAATTTCATGCGGAGGTATATCATGGGACTTCTTGATTAACTTAAAAATTGGCGAGGGCAAGAGGCGTTTTGAAGTAGCATCTCTTCTTACTCTTATAGTGGAATTAGGCAACTATTGTATGCGACCTTATTCCTCATGATGCATAAGTAGTACCTTCTTGACATCGTTACACGATTGAATTACCAAATTATAAGGTGCCGCTGGTGTTGGGATAAGTATCTCTTGCTTAATGATAATCAATTGTGCCTTAGCTAGCTTTAATATTGCATGCTTATTGAGGTCATAGTGCCAATGTACATAAGTTGGTGCCCGATGCTCTACTTTGCTTAGCTTAGGTTGATGTGGAGCTTGCCTCTTGTTCCGTTGGTGCTGCTAATTACTTGGCCTTGGCTTAATTAGCGGCCTAGATTTAGACTTCACAGTCTTGCTCTTAAAGATGTCACCATCTAGAAGGTGCAAAATTACAAGTTAAAGAACTACTTACACATAAATCCTACTGGCCCTGATTTAGTAAGCATGACATTACTTTTGGGCACACATAGAAAACTATGATTAGGTGATTATTATTGTTTTGAATCTAATCTATACTCTAGGATCGCCCTTTCTTAATTATTGCCCTCTGAGAAATAGTCCCACCTTTGAGTTGATGCCATCTAAGAAGTTGGTGGGACTTATTAAGATTGTTTCCCTTCATTTTGGTAGGATTATTCCTTATCTTTCTTGGAAGTACTTGTCGCTATACATGGTCGGCGGTTATGCTATTATTGAATCCTTCTTAGCGGGTGATCAAGCTCGAAGAGGTTCAATAAGTTGGATATCGCCAGCAATGTATCGGTCATTATACTCCATACATTTCCCAAATCTTGAAGCTTTGCTCAATTCTTGGGTCCATCTTTCCTAAAAGAAAAGACAAAAAATCTACTCGAAATTTAGTCCCAATCCATCATGGATGTTATCACCCATACTTCTAAGAAACTCAACTATGCGATAGGTCCTCTAGCTTGCTCAAAGCTGGTGTGATCATTAGTTGTTGAATTAGCCAGGCGATGATCCATAATTTGTTGAAAGAATGCGAACATCCTTGGAGTTCTTTGTATAATCATTAAATTATTGCCACCCGCTTCTTTTGTCCGAACATATTACATTCTGATCGTCCTTAATGTTAATCTTTGACTACCTTCATTAACATTATCCCTCTTAGTGGACTTGTTGATGTAGTGGTGGCATAAAAGGCTCGGTGTTGCATCCCAAGGCTTGGAGTGTGTTCTCTGCGTGGGAATCTTTTCATTTGACTCATGCGCGGCAGAGGTTATGAAGTTGGAGGATGATTCTTCCTAACTCTGAATTGATATTGTTGTGTTGACCTTGTCGATTCTATTCTTCATCTAGCTGGTTTGCATCTTTGTTGTTATAAAGGTGAGACAATGTCGAGTGCTTTACCACTCCCTAAGCGTGCAACCTTTGAGGAGAAGTTTATTTGCGTCAGCATCTGCAAAAAGGACTAATCTTGGTACGATCCAATTAGTATCTTGCGGTATTTGGTCCCTCATGATGCCTCTTCTTGATGGTGTTTGGCCTCAATCTCTAAGGTGGAAGATCCCGAGAATCATCATGATCTTGAGATGATGCTATAGAGGTTGATGTAGCTGGTCACGAGTACTCCGGGGGCTGATGAGGAAGAAGTTGTTGCAATTTGCCATATTCCTATTCACGAGAAGCCACCCTTGGCGGCTTGTAATACCTCCTTGGCCAAAACATCTTTGCTTGATACGAATCGATACTACTATGGCCTACGTGGCGTAAAATTTGTGACATTAATTAAATTAGATGTGGAATTAGTTCCTCGAGACAATATGGCACTTGGAGGTATCCTTAATGGGGATGTTCCTCCCCTAATGTGATCACTTTTATCGTGCCATGATGCCCATTGGGCATTTACGCCAGCCCTCTTGGCAAGTCTTGTGTCACATTTTATGTATGTCGTCCTTCCTTTGGCCTTCCCTTTATTATTTGCGTTCGAGCTTCTGTACACCCTCTTGGCCTTGATTGCTGAAGTTTCCTCCATAAGTTTGCCCTCAGCTTTCAGTCGTTGATGTTGTCCAGGTGGCTCCAGCTGTCGAGGATCTGGCATGTGAAGGTTATAGCTGACCTATTTACTGCCCTAAGCACAAGGCAATTAATACTACCACAAGAACAATTACTTATAATACATTTACTCTATAAACCTATTTTTATACCTTTATCACTCTACCTCCAAATGACCACTTGGCACTTTACTAGGCGAGAGGTACTTATTTACTATCATGGGGGTGGTAGAGGGAGACTCACTGGGTATACTTGGTGTGCTAGACTAAATTACTTAAAATAGAATGAATTCTAAGATAATTATCTATGATACAAGGCATGGTAGAGACACTTGATGATAGTGCACCTATAACGTGTGTTGGTGTATCAACTACCAACGTGTGACAACAATTTCTAAGGCCTTGGCAGCTAAATTTGGGTTTCTAAGAAAAATGTTTAAATTATACTACCTATATGTGAACAAAGACCTGTAGCAAAATAAAATGACAACTAAGCTAGGATGAATGGCGCTATCTCTATCAACTTGAGGTCTTCCAGTTCCTAAGTCTAAGGCTTGGCCATTAATATTCTATCTAACATTAATAAAAGCTTAAATCTAATTAAAATTATAATTCAAACATAACTTGATGCCTGCCCTCGATTGGTTGTACAGTGAGGGTTTGGAGGGTTCAACCACAGTGGGTGGGAGGTTCGATTCCAGCTACTTGTGGGAATTCTTTTTTTAAGATGAGGGAGCTCAAATAGATTGAAAAGCTAGAATGGAGATTACTACAAGACATTAGAGGTGCATATGCTAAGGCCCTTTTCAATGCAATTTTGCTAAATTTTATTTCTAATCATATGACTGGGTGAGGCAGTAGCCAATGACACCCATGGGTGAGGCAGTAGCCAATGACACCCATTATGACCTGATGAGGCCGGCCTTGATGACACTAGCGTTGAGAGCATACACCCATTTAGCGAGATCTTGGAAATGCTTATTTGGGCCAATTCTAAACTAACTAGCAACTATAAGATCTTCACCCATTATGACCCGAGGGTGACGGCTCCAATGACACACCGTTGAGAGCAGCACACCATTTAGTAGCCGGTAATTTGGGAACTATAAGATCTTAAAATGCTTATTTGGGCCAATTCTAATAAACTAACTAGCAGCTATAAGATCTTAAAAGTAATGCTTGTTGGGCCAATTCTAAACTAACTTAACAACTTATTCCATTACCAAAAAGATATCTAAAAGTGCATATATGGGTGAATCAGCCGGATGGCCTCTGCGTCCTGACCTTGACGGCGTTTAGCGGTCTCACGGATGTAATTCTAGCTATTTTGGATATTTTAACAAATTTAAAGTGCTACAACGCATTTCTAGACAATTTCTAAAGCATTCACAACAACTTTTGATGCGAAATTTGGATCAATTTTGCCCTAAATCAGGTATTAATGCTACTTAGCCAATTAAGAGCATTTTAAAGTGAATCATAGAAGGATTCTACTACAATTAATTTATACAAGAATGTTTTATATCCCACAAGCAATTAATTTATAGTAAATTTACACTTCCAATGAGTAAAAACAATGTACAAAGAAAAACTTATATTTATATAGTTTGCTAGGCTAGAGGAGGAGCTCTTCAAGCTTCTCCTACTTGAATTTTCCTCTGGCCCAGGGTGGAGGTCTTTGAATTTTCTCTTGTTGGGATCCTTGTGAGGTTGCACTTCTTTAAAAGTTGTACCAGTTCCACCTCACTTGCCCCTCCTGGGGGAGCTCGGACCATCAGGGTCGCGGATCTTGGCCTCCGACTTTGGCCTTCACAGTGCGATTCGCCATCGTTGATGTGGTTCCGGTAGTGGTGGAGGCCATCTTGAACTCCTCGATAGACATTTGATGTAAAATTTCCGAAAGAGACTTTTCGGATCATCAGTTGAATTTATCTTTGTTGGCAATGCCAAATATCTTTGGCGAGCAGCTCACACGTGCCCGAGAGTTGGCCCATGGCGAACCTTCTTGAGGAGAATTCGAGTCGAGGTGGTGGAGGCTTGCTTTTAAATACACAGTCGGCTACCTTGTCCGGATCCATTGGCGGAGATAAATCCTGCATCTTTGCCTTCTTCTGCGTGCTCATATCTTGCTTCGGCTTGGGTGCGTGGATATGGTTGCCAAGCGTGAGTACAATTACGTTCTTGACCTCCCTTCTCCCTCTTGTTAGATGCAGGCGTGGTTCTCACGATAACCACACTCTCCCTCACGCCTAGCTTTTCGCCTCTTTGTTTGCTTTCTCTCCCCTTGCCCTCCGTCTCTTCCCTTCCTTTTTCTTCGCATTGATTGCTCGCTCCCTTCTTTGCTGTTCTATTTGGGGTTGCCTTTCGTCAAATGCCGAGGGGTTATCCCTCTTGCTGCTCCCCTATTCTTCTGGTGTTGGGGTTGCTCCCTCATAGGGGTTGCTCTTGCTACTTGCTCTTCACCTGCTCTCCCTTTGTTGCTGGGGTTGCTCCACATTGCTTGAGAGTTGCTCACCATTTACTTGCTCTTCCCTTGCCCGAGGAAGCAGGCCACGATCTCAATTCCCCAGGATCGCTGCGATCATTACGCTGAAGTGCTAAGTCCTTGCTCCTCCATGGTGAAGCGATTCATCACGAGAAAGAGCTTGGTGGCTAAGTTCGTCGTCGGCCGGGTCGAGGCCTCAAGAATTTGCTTGTCGCCCAGCCCACCTTAGGTGCTTCAGCGTTAAGTTGCAAGGCTGGGCTTCAACCTTCCTGGCTACTTGTTTGGTCCTCCCATCAACTTAGCTTCCTTGATGGTGGCCTCTTGAATGACCTTGCCTCTATCTTAGGTGGCTCCTTTGGATCCCTCTGCGTCAATTTGTTACCGTTTAGTTGGACACTCTTGGCGGCTTGATTAGCTTCTAATTAAGCCTTACAAAGGGTAAAGAGAGGTTCAAGCTACCATTGGGGAACTTCTAGGAGTAGAGGTGCTTCCATAGGTTTTAATGGCTACTTTTTTTTTTCTTAAGGTAAATTTTATTATAACTATGGGTTAATAATTAAGGTACTTCCCAATCACTTAACTATTTCTCAAAAGGAATTTCCTAGTTCCTTTTTGGGCCAAGTAGTGGTCATTTCAAGCCATTTCTTTTCCAAGCTTTTATTTTGAAGCGATTTCTCATTCAATTTTTCACTTGAAAGGTCGCGGTTCATGAACAACAGGCTCAATTTACTAGAAGTTTCTTTTGACTATATTATTTCTACCATAGACTATATAATCTAATTCACGACCCTACTAATGGAAAAAAAATTCTCCCACATTTAGCCCGGTTCAAAGTGGAATTCTCATTCATTCATTAGCTAGGCGAGTTAGTCTACCTATTAGGGGATATGGTGGAGTGCTAGCTCTTGGTCAACCAGAACATTGCTCTGATACCATTGTGGCCGCTCATAAATATCTGACGCCCCGGCCATTACACTCAGCCGAAATCCCGTCGGCTCAACAGCCGCACAGACCCGCCGTCTACCAGCACTCTAAAGATGCTGGCGGGAGGAGTTCTGAAAGACATACTGCGTAACTAGGCTCCCTATAGCAGTAGGCGATAAACATGTCGAACTAACATCATGATACAAATACTACCTGAAGGGTAGTCCATCACATATCCACAAGTGCAAAGATGATAATCATAGCTAGTAAAACTTGAGAGCTCTCCTACCCATGGCTCGGACTTCGTGGGAGGGCGGTGGCCGTACAGGCCTCAAGATAGGCGGTCCGGAGTCATGGCAATGGCGAGGGGACGCTCTACTCCATCAGCCCCTCATTGCATACTTTGCGGATGGGCTTCATCCAGAATACTGGCGTGACTCTGGCAACCGGGATCACGCAATCCCATGGCATCACCCATTGGACTACTCGGGTGCATCTCCACAGTCCGGAGTGAGGCCGAGGAAGGGTTGCATCTCCCCTTCGGGGTCCTAGAGGTTCGATGGCTGACTAGAGAATCATGGCGACACCACGATTCATTACCCGACTTAACCCCAAAGCGAGAGCCAAGCCGACGCAGCTCTGAGGCTGACGACACCATTGCGGGGAAGTGTAGGACCCATGCTCGACCCACAGTGGCCAGGCCATAAGTCTAACCACTATGGGATCCCAAGTAGCCCCCACTGGGGATCCTCCCTCACATTGCCTCTAGCCCGTTATGTGAGGTCTTTGAGTCACATCATAGCCTCCATAGCACGAGGTGGGCTCTATGCCGCAGGGCAGCAGCCTAGCCAAAGACTAAAGGGATCTAATCACAAGACATCACGACATATGGTTCTAGAGTCCTCTACCCCCTTCCCAATACAAAGAGGAGCAAACATGATCAACCATCATCACATAATCATCATATCGCCAGAATATCATAACAACATCTTAACCCTAATCATGTATATCTAACTACGGTTAAGGGTTCCTTGATTAGGTTCAAGATATTGAATAAAGGGATTCTAGGATGTCTACTCTAGCTACGAAATACTAACCAATGCGGGTGCTAACTTCCAGATGATCTACCAAGAGCACTACTCTACATACACGCTCGAGGAAGCACTCCTCTCCAATCTGGCATCTCCATGGTCTTGAGAGTGTTGAGGTAGTTCCCTCCTGGCGATGCTCTCAGCTCTGAGAACGCCATGCTATGTTGTGCCACGTGACCGGTTCTCGAAGCTTGAGTTTATTGTAGTTCCTAGACTGTAAGACGAGAGAAAGAGGCCTAGGGTTGAGTTTAGGCCTTTGCCGGTTCCAGGGTTCTGTTATGCCGCATGAAACCAATAGGATAAGGTAGGTGTGGCGGGTGCTAATAGGTTAAGACCGCGTGGAAAATGGTCTTAACCTAGGTTGGCTAAGTTATATGAATAACTTAGTCGTGCCCCTAGTGCCACAATCTATGGTATACAAGGCTATATATGTAGACTTGTGGTGGCAGGTCGAGGGAATATACATTATTTATAGCGTGTATTCCACAGGCATCATTCTCTCCACCAACCAGGACAATCTTTGTCCTCGGCATTGCGCTAAAAGGTGGCGAACCTACTCTAATCTGCAAAAGCACACAACAAGAATATATGAACTTAACTCTATTGAAAGAATCAGCACCCCGTTAATTACTATTATGTAATTATAAAGCTATATTTATAAGTTATACAAAATTATATAGCTATAACAACTATTATTATCAAAGTATACACATAATATTATTACAACAAATTTAGGAGTTCATAGTTAGTCAAAATCTATGACTCCTATCTTCTAAGTAGCGTGCTCCCTCCTTCATGCTTCCCTTCAAGCCTGCAAATTGCTTTGATACGTTATATAGAGATAATAAGTTTGTGGTTTTAGGGGACCCACCCCCTTACCACCTCCCTTGGGCGAACTACCGACTCAAAGATTTACCCTACCTTGCACCCGATCCTTGGCCCCATGGGATTTGAGCTTAAGGACCATTTAAGATGATTTTCTATCATGCGCCCATGATCAAGTGCTGCCTTGTACGATCCCGGATCAGTACACCCGATTCATCATGCCCCGGGTTTTAAGCTAGGGGCGTCTCACTGATCCTCAGCAGCATGATACTTTGGCAACCTTCACCATGACCCTCTGTGGCCAGGTGTATGCATTGCCCGCGTCAGCGGCATAGGAAACATCCGTCCGATGTCCCATCATGCGCCCGCCATGCCCTCATTCCTCCTCACACTGGCCCTAATGGGCCATTAAGCACCTCTTAGTGCGTGTTGGCCCTAAAGGGAATGCCTTAAAGGCATTATCCCATCATTATTACCGCGTTCCAAGATTCTGCTTTATACACTCTACTAACTAGAATCGTGAGCGGAGCAGGGCTAACTAAGGGGAAACATGCTAAGCTAACCTCCCAGCAAATTAGAGGCATCCGATCAAATGGGAGGCGGCTAGCCCATCAAACTCCTTCCCTAAACTCTGGGTATTGCTTCTCCAAATCAGCTGTGCAGGTGGTGTCTTCCAGACCAAATGCTTCCCACTTGACCAAAATCTTGGAGGAATTAGAGATCACCTGGTCTTCTTGAATGACTTATCGAAGTAACTTTCAGGGCACAATTTCAACTTGCTCCTCCGTCATTTCAACAAAGTTGGAGTATCCAAAATTTCCTCGAGGGGTTTGGGTTGTGCCTTTTACAATAAACTTCATTGGAGACTTTGTGGACTTTGAGGGTCTTGTGAGATCCGGCTTAGCCAGGCTGATTGCCCACTCTTCTCCAAGATCTTGAGCGGATGGCCCAGGTCCACTGAGGCTGAGCTTCTTACAATTCTTTGATGTGAAGCTACTCTTGCTTAACCTTTATTTGAGCCAACTGTCTCTCACAACAAAACAACTCTAGGGAGTTTATGTCTATCTGCTAGACTCTTAGGATATTGCCCATGCTGATTGAAACATTCTAACACTTCCACCAAAGCTCTTGCATATTTCTTGTCGTTTGTTTAGAAACTTCCACCTTGGGCACTAGATTGTCACCCACCTAACTAGGTCAAGAGTATTGACGATATGGCAATCATGGAGACATCCTCGATGACTCTTCTTCTGCTATGCGTAATTGACGGTGGAATTAATCGGCTCATTTGGATTGCTTGTTCCAATCATAGTTTCTCAAGCGTGTTCTCAAAATTGTGTTGGTCTTGGTCCTTTGCCCGGTTGGTACAATTGATAAGTAAAACTCATCAAGAACTTGTGATTGCAGCTAAGTGTTGAAGAAATCTTGCTAAGCGTCAGCTAAAGAACTTTGGATCTCTTTTGGTGATGATCGGCCTGTGCATTCCATCACATTGCAAGAACTCTTATGTAGACCACCGGTAGATCAAGCCGTGTCTATGAATAATGGCATGGCAAGTATGTGCCCTTTTTGATAAGTTATATACCACGACTCTCAAGGCTTGAGAAGCTTCTTGTCCTTGGGAGCCGCTATAAAACCATCTTGAAGACTTCCCTTGGCATTTGGCTTACCGTAAAGGTTTCAAGACTCGAGGTTGAAGTTGTTACGCCTTTGTCTGGCTGGCGCTAGCGGTATTCTTGGATATACGACTATGCTTCTTCATATCGGCCGGAAGTAGCTACTTTTAATCTGGAATAGGCCTTTATAAATTTTGCATGGTGAATTAGGGCTATTATCGTGCCATGAAGATTTTGCTTACTCACGATGCTTTAGCGGGCATGGATTGTTCTTTGATATTAAGGTGCCTTCCTTTTTAAAATATTTGAATGTGTCGTCCTTGCACTTCTAGGAACTAATACTATGTGGCAAGACTCTATGTTGGAGATGGCTAATACATCTTCTTGCGGTCGTTTGCGAAGTGGAGATGGCATTGCAAATTGCTACTTCAAAGCTTGCCAATGAGTGGCTGACGTTTAACATCTCCGGCTGCATACTCCTCCATTGATTTCTTGTAGATCACGATGTCGTCGAAGAGATTGATGAAGAAATCATCCAAAAGAATCTTCCGAGATATGGATTCCTCAAACTCATACAAGTTGGTGGAGCATTCCATGAACTTAGAGGCATTAGTGTGAATCATATAGTGCCCATACCGTGTTACGGAAGGTCTTATAATTATCTTTCCCCTTCATCCTTATTTGCCTTGATTGCGAGGCCCAAGATGGGATTTGTGAAGAATCTTGCTTCTTGGGGGCTGATCCAGTATGTAAGTTGCTTGTTGAGCTTTCCATAGTTTGATACATCTTTAGACTTCCATCTGCGTAGAAGGTCCGTCGATCAGCTCCTACAAGCTGCTTCTTGAGCTCGCTTCTTTCGATCTTGGTTCTACCTAAGAGCCACCGTGATCGTCGCCTCCCATGCAAGAGTGATTTCAGACTCTATGCTTCTATGGGGAGCCAAAGCTCTCAAATTTCATCACGGAGGTATCATGGGACTAACCCGGTCTTAACTTAAAATTGGCGGGGGCAATTTGTTTCCAGTAGCATCTTTCTTCTTACTCACTTATAATTCGAGTCGACAGCAGCAGCTTAATATGCGACCTTATTCCTCATGATGCACTTAAGTATTCTTACTGACATCTGCGTTGCGATTAGATGCAATTATAAGGTGCTTGCCCTTTGGTGATGGGATAAGTATCTCTTGCTTAATGATAATCAATTATTGCCTTAGCTAACTTTAATATTGCATGCCTTATTATGAGGTCATAATTGCCAATGTACATAAAGTTGGTGCGATGCTCTGCTTTGCTTAGCTTAAAGGTTGATGTCGACTTGCCTCTTGTTAAAGTTGGTGCTGCTAATTACTTGGCCTTGGCTTAATTCTTGGCCCTAGATTTAGACTTCACGAGTCTTGCTCTTAAGATGTCCACCATCTAGAAGGTGCAAATTACAAGTTAAAGAACTACTTACATAAAATCCTATGGCCACAAGTTTAGCAGTAAGCATGACATTACTTTTGGGCGCACATAGAAAACTATATGATTGGGTGATTATTATTGTTTTAGATCCAATCTATACTCTAGGATCACCCTTTTCTTAATTATTGCCCTCACGAAATAGTCCCACCTTTGGTGATGCCATCTAAGAAGTTGGCGGACTTATTAGATTGTTTCCCTTCATTTGGTAGGATTATTCCTTATCTTAGCGGAAGTACTTGTCATATACATGAGTCGTGGTTATGCTATTATTGAATCCCTTCTTAGCGGGAATTGATCAAGCTCATGAAGGTTCCAATAAGTTGGATATCTGCCCGACAATGTACTCCTGGTCATTACTCCATACATTTTCTTCCCGTCTTGAAGCTTTGCTCTAATTCTTAGGTCCATCTTTCTAAAAGAAAAGACAAAAAAATCTACTGAAATTTAGTCCCAATCCCATCATGGATGTTGTTATCACCCATACTTCTAAAATATTCTATCGATAGGTCCTCTAAAGCTTGCTCCAAAATTTTGAATTGTAGTCATTAGTTGTTGGAGTATGAAGGCGATGATCCATAATTTGTTGAAAGAATCTGGTATCCTTGGAGTTCTTTGTACATGTCGTGCATTATTGCCCTGCTTCTTTTGTCGAACATATTGACTCACGATGGTCCTTAATGTTAATGCTGACTACCTTCATTAACATTATCCCTCTTAGATGGACTTGTTGGTGTAATTGGTGGCATAAGGCTGGGTGTTGCATCCCAAAGGCTTGGAGGTAATGTTCTCTCTTCATTAGAATCTTTAAGTATTTGACTCATCGCCTTGAGGTTATGAAGTTGAGATGATTCTTCTAACTCCTGAATTGATATTGTTGTGTTGTGCCGATTCTATTCTTCATCCTGCTGGTTGCATCTTTGTTGTTATAAGGCTGAAGACAATGTCGAGTGCTACCACTCCCTAGCTGTACCTTCTCTTGGCGAGAGAAGTTTATTTGCGTCCATCACGCAGGACTAATCTTGGCCCGATCAGTGTAATCGGTATTTGGTCCCTCATGATGCCTCTTCTTGATGGTGTTTGGCCTCAATCTCTAAGGTGGAAGATCGAGATCATCATGATCTTGAATGATGCTTCTTAGAGGTTGATGTAGGTGCAGTATGGGGCTGATGAGGGAAGAAGTTTGTTACTAATTTGCCATATTCCTATTCTGAGAGCTAGCCCACCCTTGGCGGCGTAATACCTCCTTGGCCGAGCATCTTTGCTTGAAGTCAGATCGATACTACTATGGCCTGCGTGGCGTGGTGACATTGGTCCGTGTCGATGTTAGAGTTAGTTCCTCGAGACAATATGGCGCAGGTATCCTTGGCTGAAATTTCCTCCCCTAATGTGATCACTTTATCGTGCCATGATGCCCATTGAACATTTGCATAACCCTCTTAGCAGAGTCTTGTATGCATTTTTATGCATGTCGTCCTTCCTTTGGCCTTCCCTTTATTATTTGCGTTCGAGCTTCCCGTACACCCTCTTGGCCTTGATTAGTTTCCTCCATAGTTTGCCCTCTGGCTTTCGAATTACGTTGATGTTGTCGAGGTGGCTCCTTTACGTGGGGATCGTAACGAAGGTTCTGTGACCTATTTACTGCCCCTAAGCACAAAGACAATTAATACTACCACAAACGATTACTTATGTCTATTTACTCTCTATAAACCTATTTTTATACCTTTATCCCTCTACCTCAAATGACCCACTTGGCACTACTGGGCAGCGAGGAAGGTGCTATTTACTATCGTAGGGGTGGTAGAGGAGACTCACTTTGGGTATGCTTGGTGTGCTAGACTAAATTACTTAAATGAATGAATTCTAGATAATTATCTATGATACAAGGCATGGTGAAGACACTTGATGATGGTGCACCTATAGCACGTGTGTTGGTGTGTCATACCAGCCGTGTGACAACAATTTCTAGACCTTGGCAACTAAAATTTTGGAGTTTCAAGAAAAATGTTTAATTATACTACCTATATGTAGACAAGAAGACACTTAGCAAAATAAAATGACAAGCAAAAGCTGGGATAGATACAAGCTATCTCTATCTAGCTTGAGGGTCTTAGTTCTAAGTCTAAGGCTTAGCCATTAATATTATCTAACATTATTAAAGCTTAAATCTAATTAAAATTATAATTCAAACATAAGCGATGCACGCCCTCGATTGGTTGTACAGCGGGGTTTGGAGGTTCAACCGTGGGTGGAGTTCGATTCCGCTCTTGTGGGAATTCTTTTAAGATGAAATCAAATAGATTGAAAAGCTAGATGGGGTACTACAAGACATTAGAGTGCACATATGTACTAAGGCCCTTTTCAGTAATTTTGCTAATTTTGGCTTCTAATCATATGACTGGGTGAGGCAGTAGCCAATGACACCCATGGGTAGAGCCAGTAATGACACCCATTATGACAGAAGTGAGGCAGTACTTGATGACACTTTAGTTGAGCGCACACCCATTTGGCGAGATCTTAAAATGCTTATTTGGGCCAATTCTAAACTAACTAGCAACTATAAGATCTTCACCCATTATGACACGGGTGAGGCAGTAATGACTTTTGCGTTGAGAGCGCCACACCCATTGGCGGTAATTTCAGGAACTATAAGATCTTAAAATGCTTATTTGGGCCAATTCTAATAAACTAACTAGCAACTATAAGATCTTAAAATGCTTATTTGGGCCAATTCTAAACTAACTAGCAACTTATTCCATACCAAAAAGATATCTAAAAGTGCATATATGGGTGAATCCGCGCGGATGGCCTCTGCGTCCACCGAGCAGGGCAGCGTTTAGCGATCTCACTAGGATTAGTAATTCTAACTATTTTGGAATCTTTTATAAATTTAAAGTGCTACACTGCATTTCTAGACAATTTCTAAGCATTCTAACAACTTTTTAGTCTGAAATTTGGATCAATTTTGCCCTAAATCAAGTGACTATGCTACTTAGCCAATTAAGAGCATTTTAAGTATTAAGATAAAGGATTCTACAATTAATTTATAGAATGTTTTATATCCCACAAGCAATTAATTTATAGTAAATTTACACTTCCAATGAGTAAAACAATGTACAAGAAAAACTTATATTTATATAGTTTGCTAGGCTAGGGCTCTTCTGGCTTCTCCTTGCGAATTTTTCCTGTGGGTGGAGGGTCTTTGGGCCCTGCTGGTATGGATCAGCCGGTTGCCTTCTTCAAAAGTTGTACCAGTTCCACCTCTACTGCCTCTGAGGAACTCGGACGGGACCATCAAGGGGTCACCGAGATCTTGGCCTCCTGAGCTTTGGTGGCTTCACAGTGCGATTTAGCCATCGTTGATGTGGTTGGTGAGTAAATGGGCCATCGCCGAACTCGATAGACATTTGATGAAGCTCGAAGAGACTTTACGGATCATCTGATTTGGTATGCTGTGGCAATGCCAAATATCTTTGGTGACTCTCTTGTCTTGGGATTTGGCCCATGGCCGAACCTTCTTGGTCAGTCGGTGGTGGAGGCTTGCTTTTAGGCCACACAGTCGGCTACCTTGTCCAGGATCCATTGGCGGAGATAAATCCTGCGTCTTTGCCTTCTTCTTCTAGGTACTCCATATCTTACTTCAGCTTGGGTGCATTGGATATGGTTTGCCAAGCGTAGGCACGATCTGTTCTTAGGCCTCCTTCTCCTCTTGTTAGATGCAGGCGTGGTTCTCGATAACCACACTCTCCCTAGCTAGCTTCGCCTCTTTGTTTTGTTTCTCCCTTGCCTACGTCTCTTCCTTCCTTTTCTTAGCATTGATTGCTTTCAGCTCCCCTTCAGCTGTACATTCCTAGCATTTGGGGTTGCTTTCGTATTCTTAGGGTTGCTCCTCTTGCTTGCTGCTCCCCTATTCTTACGGTGTTGGGGTTGCTCCCCTGCTGTCGAGGTTGCTCTTGCTACTTGCTCTTCACTGCTCCTGGCGGGAGGTTGCTCCTGTTGCGGGGTTGCTCCTGCATGCTGCTCTTCCCTTGCACCCGAAGCAGGCGCCCGCGATCTCAATTCCCCAAGTCTTCACGATCCCATTAGCTGAAGTGCTAAGTCCTTGCTCCTCCATGGGTGAAGCAGTTATCATGAAGAAGAGCTTGGTAAATAAGGATTAGGTAAATGCGGCCGGGGTCGCGGGGCCTCAGGGCCTTGTCGCCAGCCCACCTTAGGAGTGCTTCAACGTTCGGTGCAATTTGGGCTTCAACCTTCCTAGCTACTTGTTTGTGGTCCTCCCATCAACTTAGCTTCCTTGATGGTGGCCTTGAATGACCTTGCCTCTATCTTACGTGGCTCCTTTGGATCGATCTACCGTGTTGTTAGTTTGGTGTGGACACTCTTGTGGCGGCTTGATTAGCTAATTCGCCTTACAAGGGTAAAGAGAGGTTCAAGCTACCATTTGGGGAACTTCTAGGGGAGTAGAGGTGCTTCCATAGGTTTTAATAGCTACTTTTTCTTAAGAGTAAAATTTTATTATGAACTATGGGTTAATAATTAGGTACTTCCCCTAATCACTTAACTATTTCTCAAAATTCCTAGTTCCTTTTGGGCCAAGTGATGTCATTTCAAGCCATTTTCTTTCAAGCTTTGTTTTTGGGCGATTTCTCATTCAATTTTCACTTGAAAGGAGTCTTGATTTCATGAACAACGAGGCTCCAATTTACTAAGTTTCTTTTGACTATATTATTTCTACCATAGACTATGCTTAATCTAATTCTGACCCTACTAATGGAAAAAATTCTCCCACATTTAGCGGTTCAAGTGGAATTCTCATTCCATTCATTAGCCTAGGCAGGTTAGTCTACCTATTGAGGATATGGTGATTACTAGCTCTTGGTCAACCAAGAACATTCTCTGATACCATTGTGGCTCCACTGCTAAACATACGGCCGGTAAATTTTTCGGCGAAATCCGTCGGCTCAACAGCATACGGACGCCGATCTACCCGCGCTCTAAAGATGCTTGCGGGAGGGACCTGAAAGGTGTCTTCGCGCCAACCTGGGCTCCTATAGCAGTGAGGAAGCGATAAACATGTCGGGAACTAACATCAACAATACAAATACTACCTCGAAGGGTAGTCCATCACATATCCACAAGTGCAAAGATGATAATCATAAGCGAAATTAAAGGCAGGAGCTCTACCCATGGCTCCAGGACTGGTAAGGAGGACTGGCCGGCCGTGGAAAGCCTCAAGATGCGGTAAACCAGTCCATAGCAATGGCGGGGGCAGCCTCTACTCCATCCGCCCCTCACGGTGCATGTACTTTGCCCGGATGGGCTAAATCAGGCTCTGGCGTGACTCTAGCCTTGATCACCTTGATCATGGCATCACCATTGGGACTACTCCGGGTTGCATCTCCACGGTCAGATGGGGCAGGAAGGTTGCATCTCCCCTTCCCGAGGTCCCTGCCAGAGGTTCAGGTGGGCGGCCCTAGAGAATCATGGCGACACACCGCGATTAGGTACCCGACCCAACCCCCAAAGCGAGGCCAGCCGACGCGCAGCTCTCGAGGAAGCGGTGACACCATTGCCCCAGGAGGTGTCCAGGACCCATGCCGGCCCACATGAAGTGACCGACCATAAAGTCCTAACCCACTATGGGATCCCAGTAGCCCCCACTTTCGGCGGGGATCACTCCCTCCACGTGCCTCTAGCCCGTTATGTGGTGTTGATCACATCATAGCCTCCATAGCTGGCGGTGGGCTCCTATGCCTGGGGAGCCCGCTAACTAATAGGAACTAAGGGATCTAATCTAGAGACATGCTACATATGGTTCTAAGTCTCTACCCACCCAATACAAGAGGAGCAAACACTTGATCAACCATCATCGCATAATCATCATATCATGGGAATAATCATAACAACATCCTAGCCTAATCATCTATATCTAACTTACCGGTTAGGGTTCCTTGATTAGGAGTTCAAGATGTTGAATAAAGGGTTCTAGGATGGCTCTACTCCTAGCTACGAAATACCTAACCCATGCAGATGCTAACTTCCAGATGATCTATAAGAGCACTACTCTACATACACTCGGAGCACTCCCTCAATCCACAGCATCTCCATGGTCTTGAAGTGTTGAGGTAGTTCCCCACTCTGTTGATGCGCTCACACTCGAGAACGCCATGCTATCTTGTGCCCTTGGTAGACGGTTCTCGAAACAGGTTCAGGCTTCGAGGTTCCTAGGCTGCTTTGGAGCGAGAAGAGGCCTAGGGTTAGGGTTTGAGCCTTTATAGGTTAGGAGTTCACTGTTATGCCACATGGCTCAATAGGGGTAAGTCCATGTGGCGGGTGCCCAATAAGGATTAAGGCCACTTTGTGGAAAATGGTCTTAGCTTACAAGGTTGCTTAAAGTTATATGAATAGCAGTCATGCCCCTAGTGCCACAATCTATATGGTATACAAGGCTATATATGTAGACTTGTATGGTGGCTGAGGTCGAGGAATATGCGTATTTATAGTATATTCCCACGAGCAATCACAATAATGTGAGGGAGAAAACCAGTTGCTTTCACGGGCTAATGCGTGAACTAGATGCTGGCTTAAGCCTCTCATGAAAACCTTAACAATGATTTTATACACTGGAACCAGCAGGAGTAATAGGCCTCAGGTCATTGATGGTTTTAGATGCTTACATTTGTATAAGAGTGAAATACAGCTTTACGTATTAGGTAGAGGGATGCATCGAGTTATTCCCCAAAGATCCACATACACACCACCGGGCCCCACCCCACTCCCGGTCTTGCTGAAAAACTCCAGCGGTGTTCCGTCAGCCGGGTTACTTATTAGGAGCCAGCCGGTGACATCGTCCCCAGCTCCTGCCCACGTCTTGGCTCCTCTAAGCTCACATCTTTGAAGGGGCTGGGATTCTTGGCAATACCTTGGCCACACCAGCTCTGAAAAACACTTTCTGTGAGGCGGGCTCTCGCCAGAAAACCTTTCATAGTCACTTGTGCTACAAGGCCTTGATAGCATCTGGTTGTACCAACAACACTCCACAGGATGTAACTATGTCGACCATGGCGAGTACATACTTCTTGGCCGGGCTGCTTTCGAGGAAAAAGACTTTAGAGCAAGTGCGGACTGTTTCAGCCTGCGATCAAACGCTTTGACCTTAGTCTGCCGACACCTTGGCCTCCCTCGTCAACCACGATCTGATGAGATAAAACATGAGGTGGCCGAGCAGCGACAAATTGGAAGCGGGGCATGATGAGTCTTATGGAAGTCTCAAAACAACTAGGCCGAAAGATGCTGCTAAACAACCCCTGCACCTCTAGGTGGCAGCTGCTCTCAAACCATGTGCACATTGTGATAGAATTAGGTCATCACAGAAAACATGTGTTGGTGGAGATCGTGTCCCAAATGCAATAGGAGGAGGGCCACTTAGCCGGCCAAGAGTGTCGGTTGTGGTCTGTGGGAGGTAGGTCCACAGGAGGATAGATGCGGGGATTAAAAAGAGTATCTTGACAAGCGAAGGCTCAAAAGGTTAAAAGGGAAAAGTTGCTGAACATAGTGGATCTTATTTTATAGATAGTTTGTTGTTTGAGGAAGAAGAGAACATTATGGCGGTTCGGTTGATGACGACCATCTAGTTGCCCAATAGAGACAACCCTTTACATGCTATAGAATATAGAGATCTGGCCGATTCCCCGCTCCTATGAATGGAGACATCTTCTTCATGTCATAATGAGTTAGAAGCATTGCTCAAGAACTCAAAGTTCATTGACTTGGCTTCTGTTGTTAAGGATTGCTCCACGCATATAAGTGACAAATGTTGCGTGCTTCCGCGGGGTGAAAGTGGAAGCTTTTGAAAATAAGGAAAGTATAGATTGGTTCTCCCTAGAGTGGAAAGATCGGGATTCTCAAATGTATAGCAGAAGTTAAAGGGAAATGCCTAAAAAGCGTGAAGTGATGATGGAGGTTACGGATTAAAGCATCTCATGCCCTATCAGAGTGAGGAGATTGGGATTGGCCAGTTGATTCCACGTCAAAATGTGTATTAAAATCTTTACCAACAACAAAATTAGAAACCTTTAGGGGTGGTCTCAAACTCTGCAGTTAAAGTTGAAGGTGTAGTAGCCCATGTGGATTTTTGTGGTTGTGTCATTTGATAGGGACAACGAAGACTTGTATGATTTGCTATTAGGCGGGGAGGTGGATGAAGCAGTGGATGCTTTCGACCTATATAGTCAGCCGAACATCTTTGGGCTAGGAGTAAATATATACTAACGAAGGACATCGAGAGGAGCACAAAGGGCTAGCATTTTATAGGATGGGTATTAGAATTAAAGAGGCCAAGGAGTTTATTACCTAGCCATATAATAAGAAATTAGAGCGAGCAGTAGAACAAAAAGCTCTGACATCTTGAAATGAGATCTGTGAATTGTGCCGGGGCTAAATAAGAGAAACCCAAAATAAGACCAAATGCAAGAGAATAGAGAGTCTAGATGAGATTAAAAGAGGCTTGTGGTTTTGATGGTGGGGCTTCAAGAGGCGAGGTGAGCTGCGGCGGGGATAATCCTTAAGGATGATCATGGCCCGAGTGCTCAAGCTTGGCGACAAAATAATCACAGGGCATTACATCAAATGATAAATTGCTATGAAGCCTTATGGGGATCATTGAAACACAAAATTGGTTCAACATGTTTTTATAGAACCATTTGAGCATATGGGAATATAATGGTTAGGTTTTAGGGCTTGGATTAAGTGGTGGAAGTGGATGGTTAATTTGAAGAGCAAATTGGTTGTGATGAAGAGGTGGAAAACAATGGTGGGTCTTGATTAATAAAGCTTAAATAATTTGAGGAGATACTCTCTCTGCTCTTCCCTTCACGTTTTCATTGGGGCATAGTGGCAATGCTCATATGAGGGAGGGTGTGACCTCTAATCATATATTTAGAAAGGCTCTTGCAAGGGGTTTCTGTTGTATTTGTATTTAGTTCCTTTTATGGAAGATAAATCTTGTTGAAAGATAAATCTTGTTACAGAGTACTTGATTTTTTGGCTATGGTATTCAAATAAAAATTATATGGGTGTTGGCACGGATGGGAACCCGGGTTCAACATTATGGCACTCTCGGTGGTTCAAATAAAGGAGGCACTTTAAAACTCACATTACTTTTTCTTTTCTTTGTGCTTGGGGTATGAGAGACTAGGGGACAGGCCCATTCTTTTGAGGGCATAATGTTGAACCACAAGTGGTCCAACATGTGTGTATGGCCCGATTGAGAAGATATTATTTGGGGCAATGGTTAAAAAATGTATTTGGAGCATATTATAATGGTTAGGTTTCAGGGCTTAGATTAGAGTGGTGGCAGTGGATGGTTAAGATGAAGAGGCAAAATTTATGGTTGTGATGAAGAGGTGGAAACAATAGTGGGGATTAATAGGTGTAAAAGCATAAATAATAATTTGAGGGAGATACTCTCTCCTCCTCTTCCTTCGATGCATTAGAAGACATGGTGGCAATGCTTTCCCCAAGAGGAGAGATGTGACCCTCCTCTTCATTTGATGAAAGGCCTTGCAAGGGAAGTTCTTTATATATTATCTTCTTATTGAATATGGTTTGATGTTTTGATACTCATCATGGGTTTTGAAGTTTGATACAAATCCTGGCTTCTTGGTGAAATTATCATTGTTGATTGGGTGATTTTGAAAGATTACGTGGTGAAATTGTCATTTAGTAATTTTTAAAAGATTACGGGTGTTGGCCTGGATGGGAGCGGGTTCAGCAGGGATCTAAACCTGAGTTGAAGGTGACGCCTTGGCCATTCTGAGATTCTATATTAGTGCGTAAGCAAGTTCTTTGGGGGAATATAGGGTGAAACATGGGGATATGATCGATTACCATAAGAGGGCAATAGACCCTACGCAATCTTTTGTGGAATGGGCTATCGGTAGCTCTTACCAAGAGGAGAAAATGAAATTTGTTGATCAGTTGTGCAAGGAAGTTTGTTTGAATTCGGTATAGGAGCTATTGATGAAGAAAATATAGAGAGATGGTGAGTTGGAGCCGGGGCGTGCCCATTCTAATGATGAACCTGTGAGGAGAAACTTGTGAGAGAGAATGTCGCGAGGATCATGAAGAACAATGAATCAGGAGCAGGCAGTAGGGATCACTACTTCAAAGATGCTCTTCAACAATACATTGATACCTTTCAAGAATGCCTTGAGACCATTTGCTTGGGACTTCTCACGAGTTAAAAGGAATACCTAACATGTTAGAAATTCGATTATAGAATTAAAGAAGAAATTAAACCAATAGGCCTTAAAGACTTAGGAGGATTAACCCTTGACCTTGGAGGGAGTTAAGATATAAAATATTCTTGATTTGGTTTGATCAGGATATATTACCAAATCTGATTGAGCATCATGTATAGTGCAGTGAGGAAGAGAACAAGAGTTTGAAATCTGTATGGATTACGGGGAACTAACAAAAGGACACAAAAAGGATTTCTACCCTTCACCTTTCTAGAGGAGGTACTTTATCGCGGTTGTTAAAAATGATAGATACTCATTCCTAAGATGGTTTTCGGATTCAATCGGATAGCGATGAAAGAAAGATCATTCAAAAACATCCTTTATTACACCTTGGAGAGCGTTTGCCATGGATTTAAAATACGTTAGGTTGATAAATCATATATACATTTTTGAGAACCATGGACAAGTTGAGGGTTTACACAGAGCGACCTTTGCTTAGGGACACGAGGCGACAATTAAGCTTTGTGGGGGCGTGTTGAGATTGTGTAGGGAATATAGCGTGTGCTTGAGGTGGATTCATGATATGGTGTCTCAATTAACCATTTTGCACCACAAAAATGGTCAAAACAAGTCAAATCATTTAGCATTTATGATAGTGCAAAATAAAATTCCCTCTCTTTGGCATGATATCTTTCTCGAGAATGGGACCTTTTTAGTTTGCCACACAAGCCAAATGCCAAAATAGCGTGGTGCCAAAAATAGCTAAAAACACCAAAAGACCTAAATGAGAGACGGTGAGAGAATAGCCCGGATCTTGTGGATGCGTAGCTTGTGGATCATAGCCAAAGCGGATCTTGTGGATCATAGCCACCAAGCAGTTGGCGGATCATAGCTTGCGAATCATGAGGAAAAGCTTTTGCAGGAAAAGCTTTGCTATATCTGATCTTGGAATTTTGTTTCCATTGATTTTTGACCTTGTAGAAAAGACCTAAGCCGAAGTTAGCGAGGAAGCCGCGGCCGGATCTTGTGGATCATAGATTGTGGATCGTAGCACAAGATTGTCGGATCATAGCTAGAGCATGCAAAGCTTTTGTTGTATGTAGTGCCAATTTGATTGATTTTTTTACCTTGTGGAGTTGGTTCAATCCTTGGTCTCTTAAATTTCATGGTTATGCGAAATGGAAAAAATTGTCTTGAATGATGATGGATTATCATCACAGGGGTTGTTAAAGCATGAGGAAAAGTTTGTGGATCCATTAGAGATCATGAAGTATTGGGGACCAAAGATGGAGAATAAACAATCCTATAGATTGGGGCTCTGAGAAAAAGAAAGAAAGGAACTACAGGCATTTTTAAGGGCAATCTATGAGGAAGAGGAAAGGAGTCATGTTCAAAATGGGCGGGTTAGTCAAGTTATAGGTACATGTATGGTTTTGCATGATGTTAAAGGTAAGGATATAGATTGGTTGAGTTTTTATAAGCGTAGCTTCAAAGAGGTCTTTGAACCATGATTGGCTTCATCATATTCCTAGAGCAGTGGAGTCAAAGAGCTGTGAGAAAATATGGTATTACAAGTTGTAGTTTTTATTTTGTTTTAATTTGCATTTTGTCACGTAAATGAGCTTCACATGGCTTACAACTGGGTGGTTCGATAGAAGTTGGAGATGCAAAAGAGATTTTACCTTTGGACATTGATAGTAAGTACTTTTGATAAACATTGTAGAGTCTTAATAATCATTGGTTTGTTCATAGCCCTAACCTTTATGGTTATTGTGGTCATAGTTTTAGTGATAGTTTTTGTGTTGAGTTTATAAAATTGTAGTTCTTTAGTAGAATTGTGGTTTTGGAGTTCTTAGGTGTAGTTCTTTAGTAGAGATTGTGGTTTGGGTTGAATTTATATTGTTTGTGGTATATAATTGTGATTTAGAGTTTGTGAATTTGATTGTAGTTTATATATTTGGATTTGTTGTTTATAGTTTTATGATTTGTGGTTTAGGGTTAATGGATTTGGTTTATGGAGTTGGGTGTCTTGGTTTGTGGATTGAGTGAATTTTATATTGTGATGCAATGGATTAGTGGTTTGTGGTTGCATGTTTTTGGTTTGTGGATTGGGGGAATTTTATATTGTGTTTTGTGGTTTGTGGTTTTGCATTTGTGTTGGTTTGTGGTTTTGCATTTGTGATGGTCAAATTGTGGTTAAGGATTTATACTTTGTGCTTTGTGGATTATATTTTTATAGATTGGACCCTGAATTATAGTAAAGTGGAATATAGATTGTGGATTGAGCCTTTAATAAAGTTTCTTTAGATTGTGGAATATACTTTGTATCCATGTAACTAATTTCTTGAATCGTTTCATTCTAGGATTCCTTCTGAGATGATGACAAAATGGAAGGAGTCCAGCAGATTGAAGGTGAAAGAGGTTGATTCATTCTAGCAGTCATATAACAAATGGAAGAGTTGAAGAAAATGTTTGATCATTGAGGAGAAGAAGGAGCATTATATGCAAGAAATTGTAGACATCAAATGCTTGATCTGAGGAATGACAAAGGAAGCGGTGCAAGTGTGTGCAACAGTGGTAGATATGAAGGAAATAGAGGTAGTTAAAGTTGTGGCATCATTGATTGTTGTAGAGGAAGATCTTGATGCTATTGAGAAAGAGGGAGGCAAGGGGACAATGATGAGATTATGAAACTCCTTTTTGCATTGTCTTGAAAGGCTTATTGAGAGGGCTACCAATGTCCTTGAGCAGGATTAAATAGATCTTTATCTACAGAAAGTCTATAGAAGCAAATTTCCTATCAGACTCCACAACGTGTATGTCCCTAACTACTGAAGATTCTTGGAATATGATGGAAATTGCGCCTTTGTTACTCTGAGTGTAACCATCTTTACCATATTCAATGTTTGGCCTCATTATTAAGGTATGAGCAATAGTAAATTTTGATCTTAACAATAGTTATATTTTGATCATTAAAGCTCTTTAAATTGATGTGTATAATTTCTTGTTTTCAATTATAGGGATAGAATGTTGTGATTGTGATCAGGATCATATCATACTTGAGATTCTTGCATTTGGTGAAGAAAAGTTGTACCTCATATGGTATGTATAAGTGGTTAAGCAATCAACTTCATAACATCATTTTAATGTTGATGGTTTTGTTGGTTTGTCCTTTTAAGATGTCCATATGAATCCCACATATGCAAGCACAGAGTAGAGATAGGGATATCTATTCTCACCGGATAGAAGAACAAAAGATCAGAGTGGAGAGTCACAACACAACACAAATTGAGAAAGAAGAGCCTGCTTGGACAATGAGGAAAGTGAGAAACAAGGTAATGTAAAGTTAATAGTTTGTATTAGGATAACTTATGTTATTTTCATTCTTCTTGTATCTTCACGCATCACGAGCTTCAAATTACTGATCAAATCTAAATGAAGAGTCAAGTGCGGGGATATGCACTGATGCTTCCAAATTTCACGTCAAGTCGCGTTAGATGTCTCCAAAGCTACAATAGACCTTCTCTATTTGGAGCTCCTAGCCCTTCTAACTTTACCAAGCCAGGAAGTTTCCACCGCATCCCCGAAAACCCACTTTCTAGCTTCAACAAGGAGGATCATCAATAAACCCTCTAGGTCTACCAAACAAGCGGAGTCGCATCACGAAAAACCACTTTCTAACCCGACAATGAGGAGAAGTTAGATTTGCGATAAAAAACCACTTTTTGTGGTAAGTCAAACCGCATAGCAATACTAAGTCAACAACTATTCTGATCTATTCAATCACACTCATCAATAGTAAGTCAATAACAGTAGAATTTTTACAATATCTTGAATCCTGCGCATCAATACTAAGTCAACAAAAATTGTTTTACAGTCACATTCAATCACACTCATCGCGGTAAATCCAGCAACACTTAATTCCTTACACTCGGCTGAATCAAAGCCCGACATCGGACTTGGCAGGGGAATTCAATGCGACTATAAAGAAAGGAATTAATTGTTGTTGACTTACTGTTGATAGTGTGATTGAACTGACTATGTAAAACAGTCTTGTTGATGAAATATTGATGCATGTGTTCGATATACTGTATAAAAAATTCATTATTATTGACTTACTATTGATGAAGTGTGATTGAATAGACTGTAGAAATAGTTGTTGACTTAGTATTGTTGCGTGTGATTGATTTTGCGCTGTAAAGAGATTGTTGTTGACATCTTTGTTGTCGCATGCAAAACATCTGCTATTAAAACAAGGTCTTTGCCACGGGAACTTCCGGGGCCGAGTGTGTTTTATGATTTTTTGTCGGTTGTTTGAACGGGCCCGAGTGTGTTTCATATTTTTTATGCAGTTTGTCTCTTGCTTGAGCCTTGTGTATGGAAATGCGGATATGAGGATTCAACGTGTTTTTTTTCTTGTTATTCTTTAAAGGTGGCGTGGAGTGGTATGGCTACGGAAGATAAATTTATGCATCAGGAGTTGGGCGAAGATCATGGCTTGGATATTGGAGCCCTAAATCTGGTATTATAGGGCTTGCAGAGGCGGCGACAAACACTCACTTTAATCTGAATGAGGCTTTGCATTTTCTTTTTTTTTTGAAGGTAAAGTTGCTGCTTTCTATTGATATAAAATTTTAAGTCCAAAAAACATAATGTCTAGTACTTATGTACTTGCAGGCTTTGCATTTTTTAAAAATTATCATGCATTTACATGTTGATGGGGTAATTTCTGCTTGTCGAGTAGGAGCTATCAGATCTAATCACCCTCGCTATCTTCTAGTACAATTCCAAGATGCACTTAGTCGACTCCATATTCTTCAGCAAGGCAATTACCTCAAAGGTACCAAGTTCTCATTATAAGAATACTTCTTCCCTCTTCAGCTTTTCAAGCATAAGAGGAGTTATGCAAAGTGAGAGAAGCGTGGATCAAAAAGAAGTGGGCAATTTATCATAGAGATACAACAATTATTCTAGACCAGTGGTCGTCCAATTATTGTTTGATTATGTTTAGACAACATGAACTATATATTATTACATAGGATTTAAAGTTTGGTTTGATTGTCTAGACTAAGGGCCAAGTCATAGTTTCATCTAGCTTTTGCCCAAGCTTGGTAATTATTTGATTATGTTTGGTGATGTTCTGGATTATTCTAGCCCATTGTATGGGTCCCATGGTCTCTTAGTCTCCATGGAGGTTAAAAAATCTATTCTATTCTATTCTATTACAAAAATTTTGTCGTTTATGATTCAAATTGTCTTTTCCTTTCTGTATTACAGCTTTTATTATCAAACCAAAGTAGCTTCTCTTACCTAGTCATTTTGGAGCATAGCAACTTAAAAGTAACACAAAATTTAGCCCTGGTTTTCAGCCTTGCATTGTTTTGTCATGCTGACAAAAACCTTTATGTTAATATTTGTTACTCTATTTTATAAAAGAAGACATCGAGCTTGGTTCATGGCATCTACAACTCGGCTTGATGAGCTTTCAATTAAAGAAAAGCACCTATTGTATGTATAGATACATCTATGTATCATTTATGTTCTTCTAGGTATATGCTTTCGTGTTTCTATTCTTTATTGCAGGATTTGGGCACACCCCCATGCTTTTCACTTGGCATGACGTAAAAATTGCTTCTTCTTCTTCTCCTTATAATAGTTATTACATGCAGGGATAGATTCAATACTCCGTACATTTTATACGCAATATGTATTATTCGTATGATATGGCACAAATTTACCACATGATACGCAAAAATACGACAAAACACAATTCCAGCGTCAAAAGATTTTCGCGTACGCGAAAAGGACTAAAGTAAAAATATAATCATCTGTTGAATACTACATTAAAGGATTGGGCGACAGTGCTACTTAAAGGGAACAGTGTTCCTAGCTATATTGAGAGTGACCCAATATATAATGTGTACGATAAGAAATGTCTCAGAAAGCTTTAAAGCTGTTGGATAGATACTGGAAAACAAAGTGATCAAAACATGATTATGTGACATTGATTATGTGCTATGGATGCTATTTGTGAATACATGTTTGCTTTTGGCCTACAGATCCAAGAAGATGCACTGAGGGAGTTGTCATCACTGGTAAAGCTTCCTTTGGATGTATTTGATGGTAACAGAAAACATGTTACCACTGGAACATCAGAAGCAAGCATTCTAGACAAAATTGGTTCTTGGTACAATGATCAGCTGATCGATCTTTACATAGGGTAGGTCCTCTAATGCTAATTGCTCTTCGTTTGAGTCCATTGACTTGCACATAATTACAGGTTCATGAATCAATTTATGGAGGCACATGAGGTGTCCACTCTCTGTTACTTCTTCGATCCACTCTTCTACTTGGTTTTGAACAGAAGAAGTAACAAAATAGTGTGATTTGTATCGGAAATAGATTTTCGGTGATACCTGTTCATTATGGTCATCACTAGACTATGTATCTCATTGCTGATGTTGGGGCAAGATTTGAAATATGTGAGCCAGACATCTACTTTTTTGACTGCATAAGCCTCTTTGTAGGGATAGAACCGGTGCAAAGGTTTGTAGTTGTGTCTTAATATTTTCCCAACAGATTATTTTTTGCATGCTTGAGGATGTTAGTTTGCTCTGCAGCTTTGTGAAGAATCTACAAAAACACCTAAAGGTTGACAACCAACTAGAAGTAAGAAAAATATGTAGAAGGCCAATAAAGGTGGATGGATACTCGTGCGAGCCAGCGGTCTGTTGTTTTATAAGCAAATTTTTGGGAGGACTACACAATGGGGTAGACATTATGGCAGAACAAGTAAGTTATATCAGTATTATTGCACTCAAACTTTAACAAAACATGTTGATCCTTCCATTTATGATGTAGACAGTTGATATTTCTGATTCTGAGCTGTCCATGATTACTGAATTATTGACTGAAGTTTTGATATTGACTAGCGGTGGCAATGAGGATGGCAGGATGAACCGATAACACACCATATACTACAGGACTGAAGTCCTGATTGTGAAATCATACATGATTGTAATGTATTATTTAAGTTTGTATTTTGAACAACTTCATTGTAATGAAAGTACAACACATTCACCACCTGATGACCAGATATGTATGACTTTGGTGGAGTTCAAATCTCCTAATTAAAATCATTTGAATTGCAACATTAAAGTATTAAAGAAAGGAAACCAAGGTGATTTGGATCCTTTGAGAGATTATCTATGGGAATCAGATCAGAAGAAGGATCTGGTTGAGAAAGGGAAAGAAGGGCAAAACAGAGGGTAATGAACTCAAGATAGAGATCATGAAATTATGGACTGCTTAAAATCAGCAAGGAGAAAAATACACTTAGAACACAACAAAGGGTAATGAACTAAAGATAGAGACATGAAGTTCTGGATGGTTTAAAATCATCAAGGAGGAAAATACACTTAGAATTGGCTGTTTATACCATGTTGCCATCACATATATTATATGGCATCATATGCACCTTGTTGGCACCACAATACAGAAGGCAACACAGTTTGCATCACAAGATACATCATGTTGCTATCACATCCACCATGTCGACACCACACTTAGAATGAAGTTAGAGAAATATACTTAGACAAGTTGGTATACTTAGAAAGAATGAAATTACAGTTATTCGTCGTCAGACACAACATCCTTGCCCTTAACACATTCATCAGCAGGATCTACTCTGAAGGTGGTTCCCTTGCCCTTAGCACGTTTTCTTTGCTCTAATGGAACTTTGATGGCACAGATCTATGTGGAGAACACTAAACCCTTTGGATCATTTCTGCACAACTCATATCCTGATGTTGATTTTGGCCCTTTCTGATAGTAGATACCTTTTACAACACTCTCGCCAGCAAGGTATCATTGATCATTAATAAGCAAGAATTAATTAATTTGAGAAATTTGGAATTCTCGTTTAGTATGAAATAGGTTTTTGGTTATCCAAAAAATGCAAAAAGTGATTGCAGTTGATTAGAAGCTGGCGTTTTTTACCAGGATTTTTACCTAAAATTCTGATCTTTTCGAAAATATTGTTTTTCTCAGGAAGACAAGGTCTATTGTGAGTAAAGATGAAGCGGTATGGAGCGTTGATATGTTCTTAAGGATCCTTGAGAAAGCTGATCTTGAAGAACTCATTATATAAAGCTTTTAAGGCAATTTTATAAACATGATGTAATAATTGGGGATAAATTTTTACAGTAGAAGTACGCCAAGATGCGTACTGCGATCTTTTTGAAGAAGGAGGGCATATTTGGACACTAGAGGCAAATTATGCTTATCTTAATACAATAATACAAGCACAAATAAAAAACATTTGCCTCAAAAGAATCATTTGTGGCTGATTACGGTGGCTCTACATCCATCTCTTTGTAGGGCACTTTTTCTTGCGCTCTTGCTTGTAAACGCCATGGCGTTCCACCACAGCACAAATTCAATCTGAGAAGAAGCGTTTTGCATACTTTCAGTACAACTTTGCCAAGATACTGTCGGACACTATTTTAGTTAGAAAAACCACCGATGAAGAGCCACTTAGATGTAGCGGAGGATTCACGCAAAAATCATAATAAGGCCCCTTTGTTTGTCTTTTCTCAGTTTTGTTTTATATAGAAAAATTTAGGTTTGAACCTGAAGAATTAAAAATTGGATATGGAATATCTGAGATGAAGATACATGTATGCAAATTCAGTTTTATTGCTGCAAAAGATGGAGACAAAAATGAATGACAAGAGATGTCTCGAGGAGCTTTAAATTTACTTAGCCTAAAGGAAAGAACGGATACCGCAGTAACTCAAGAGCGAGGAACCTTGAAAAAAAACGCAAAGCATATTGCCAAGGCGAAGTGACTTACCAGGTCCCGAAGTTACTTGCGAACCTGCCCAGATTAGCCACATTTTTTGCTCCTTTTATTTCTGAAGATCAAGCGGGGAAGGGTTGGAAACCGGATGACGAACGGACAAGCGGAATTCTAACATAAATCAAGACACTAGAAGCGTTTGGTAGAAGACTCCAGCGCTTCTATACATTCAAAAAAGCATTACCCTTCCGAATCCGAATCGCAGTCTTTGTCGAATCCAGTCGTCTAGGCTATGGCTATTTAGGTAAAGCACTAAGCGACCCAGCCCGGCATCCACATTTTGGAGCTTGGAGCTCACAAACTATGGCTCCGGCTATGACTTGGAGTGAAGCTTCTTGTATAGCGGCGTGTTCAAAATACCTAGGCTAGATAAGATTCTCATTTTTTGTTCAATTTTAAATTATCCATACATCTTGGGGACAAGTGTGGAGGATGATGACTTTTTGACTTGTAGTTTGCGTGGGACAATTTCAAATTAAAAGTTAGGTACTTTTGGCTTGTGGTGGGCTGAAAGTTGCCTCAAAATTCTCAAAATCTCCTTGTTTTCTCCAAATAATTAATTCGTGCTTTAATTTGAAAATTTTCTTCAACCATTTTTTTTTGCTTTGGTGCACATAAGCAACCAGAATTCAGCACCCTCTTTATTACCTTTAGGTGCAACCATTGCAAAATTGTCTTCAACTCTGATTGCATCATGCTAAAACATTGGCATTGGTAGAAAAAAGAGGTCGATCGGACTTGCGTACTTCTGCATTGTCTGCATAGATAGCAGTTGATGGTTCAACTATGATGAGCTCCCACTTGTCGACATAAGCCTTGTTCTCACACTCATCCCAGAGAGCCTATTGGGGTGGTCACACTCACCACAGTCACCATTGTTGAGGTGGTATATGAGATCGTATGCCGTATATGGAGGGATATACACACATGCACACGTGGAGGACATATGCATGTATGCATTGTGGTGTGGGGAATCCATTATCATCACCGTGTTATCTAAGCAGAGAGAGAAAACAGAGAGATGGTGTATTGAGGAAGATTATTTTTGCTTGATCTAGCTATGGAGATTATGAGTCTTTATGTTGTGCATTGCATAGATCTGGTAGATTGAAGCTTGGATTATTGGTTTTTTTATCCTTCTTGCGAGGTTGGAGTTTAGGCTCTAACAATTTGACGACCACGGTGCTCGACAGACCAATGATTTAGAAGAATTTCCATTGAAAAAGGAGTTGTTACCATTTGTATTGGTGATCATCGGTAAAGAACGACACCATTGAGCAAGGAGCAATTTCTTTGTGTGAAGGGCATTTTGCCGTAAGTGATTTGACCTATAGATTTCGAGATTTCAGCCTCTAATGAAAGAACCTAACCATGTATATTTCGGTAGATAGTTTAGATGATATTCTATTTCTTAGTTCTATGGATGATTATAGTTGATCTCTTGTAGGCATCATTGTGATAGGAAGGGGTAGAGACCAGGCCTTCTTAATTGATGATTCTAGATTGTATTAATTCCAATTAATGCGGCGTATAGGCTTCGCTGGGTTAGAATTCAGACTACGTGATAAGAGACTTGCCGATTCTGAGTTGATCCCTCTGGTATGTAAAGTCTATCGGGAAACACTGTGGGCTAGACCTATTAGCTTGCCACTGAGTGTGGGAAAGGTATGGGCTCGACAGCTCTTGGGTGATGCGTCAACTTCAATGGCGTTGAAGTAAATTAGACAGCGGTGGTTCTCTAGCACATACCTATAAGCGGCATACATCTTACGGAGGTGAGTCTCCCCTCATCGGGGAAGCTGAGGGAATATGACCTAGGAGTAGCCCCTTTGGCTATACACCCGGCGAATGCGGTCAGGCCCCAAGACTTATCAACCTATTTGCAAAGTATACACGGGGGTAAGCGGTTCGATTATTTCACAATCCCCACATGTTCTATGCAGTCAAATCCATTATTTATGAACTCACAATACACTTTGACCTTCAGAGACCAGTTGTCGGTCGATCACTTTGAGTCTGAGCTTTGGGAAGGATTCCCCTTAATTGATGTTACTGATGTTGTTGTTACAGATGCTATGTTATGGTGAGCCATACCTTCGAGGTGGATATGTATGTTATTTGCTGCTATATGCTGTTCTTGCTCACCATCAAGGGCCCAATGATAGGTGGATGGCCTCGTGTAGCAACATTAATCAAGAGGATGAACTCTAGTTCATAAGTCGGAACATCATTATCTGAGCAGGGGATGTCACAATGGTATCAGAGCAATATTCTTCGAGGACCAAGATCGAGCACTGGCCATTTCCCTAGTAATACTAACAGTCTAGATCTTCAATCTTGGAGTTGAAATCCCAAGCATGAACCTCGAAAATGGGAAGGGGGAAATCTTTTTCCCATCAGTAGTATAAAAGAGCTAAGCTACTAATAGTCAGTGAAAAAAAAAAAAACCTTAAAATTTTAATAAAACTTGAAAGCTTTGGCCAACTTTGGCTACTAGAAATTGACTACTTACAGAGTGCGCCTGAAATTTTAGCTCCACGCTTTAGCACACTGTGGGAATACTCGACACCTAAAATGGACTTAAATCAACCCAAATGGAGAAAGTAAGGACGTATTTTGACTTCATCCTCGAGGAGGGTAGGAAAATAATATCATATTAAACTTTAGAGTCATTTAGGACCAAAACAAGGCGCCAATACTCATAGAGTTTGGCGGGGGTCTACCTAATTTTTAGCTCCATGCTGCTCTAGCGCCTTTGTGTGAGTAGTCAAATTTTGAACCTTTATAACCCGGCCTAAGGCCCAGCTCAAAATGCGGCAGAAATTTGTTGCAATAGGACCGATAGACAGTCTACACGAGGAGGCAACCTCACCGACAACCATAATCCCTCGTTATGGTGATGCTTATAACATGGGTGCTAGATGGGGAATACACTTATGAAGGCACGCGATGATAGGTTATATGCCTATGCTCATTCAACAACTAGGTGATGAGAAGCGTTAGTACTCTACCAACAATTAGAAGAAGATGTCAAATATATCCCGACACAGCGAACCTCAATGCCCAAGATAGAAGCATTCCAACACCTTAAAACAAGGGATGGCAAAGCATCTTTGGCAAAGAGAGTTCAAGACAATAGCGAGGGCTATTCCACTTGGGGGCGGGGAGTAGATCTAGGCGAGAAACTTCTTTAACTCAAGTGTCAAGCTATACGGATATAAAGTGTACATCATCCCGACCGATTAGAGCAATCAAGGAGGGAAACCGCGGGCTTTATCATGAGAGAGATGCACATGTATTGAGGGACAAAGGCCACAAACCAAAAGTTGGAGAATTGCTAGTAATTCCACGAGCTCCTTAGACGCGACATGAGGTTCAAAACTATGGAGCGTGATCAAGTGCAACTAGAAGGTACCACAAGACTAGAAGGCAAGCGTAGCACCTTAAGATACAGCAACAATGTCTAAACCATCAAATCGAGGATCCAGCGGTAAGGTACAGCCTGATGGAAGGCGACTAGGCAAATAGAACTAAAAGAATCACGACATTCAACTAGAAACCTGCGTCAGTCTGACCTTCGCATGCAACTTGGCCAATCCAAGGATCGACAATTCGAAGAGCAACTAACGATTTTACTTGCGACCTAAAGGCTTGTTATGCTAGTCTTGGAGTCTGTGGTATTCTGATTTTAAACTGAAGTGGGAACTCGACAGATTATATGGCTGAGGGAAACCGAACTATGTTTACCATTAGATTCAACACCCATTAGTAGATTGAGTATATATCGTTACGTGTGTGAGCATATGCCTCGTTATAAAAGGTTCTCATTTTAAAAGACTCGGGGCTCAAATCCAGGATAAACACGGGTATTGAGTTCGATTATTTTTCCTTTGCAGCTTTGGTTAATTAGTTTTTTGAATGGTGTGTCCGGTCAATTTAGAATGGTCCAATTGACTATCAGATACGCTTTGTTGGTGTTGGAACTGTGCAGCTCTTTTCCATCGTTTTTTTATCAAAATACGCTCATGTTTTTCTCCTTTGCTTGGAGTTCATAAAACAATACATATACGACGTGTATTTAGATCTAGATCGGTTTGTGTAACTAAATGGAAGTGGTGTATATGGCTCTTTTTTGTCATTTTTCTCAAAATATAGTCATGCTTTTCTCCTTTGCTTGAGGTTTTATATGGTTTGTCATTTGGTCTCTAAAGCATGTTTTTCTTATTTGCTTTGATCTCTCAACTTGCATCTATGGGTCGTGTCCAATCCCATCATTCAGCAGTGCATAAATACATGTTGTATCCCGTTTGTCTCCAGCTTGTAACGTATATAGGATCATGCTTTCCAGGTTTCTTTGAGATTATTTCTTCTATAAGTAATGGGCCAATAGGTGTTCTTGATGGTATTGCGGTGATATGTACACACATGCCCTTTTTTCTCTAATGGAAGGTGCCTCTTGTCTCAAACTTGTGAGATATTTATTTTCCTATCTCGGGTAGATTTCTCATTTCTCTGACTCTTAGTTGCATTACAAAATCTTGCGGCTATATTTGAGATTTTATTATCACCTTTCGGCTACTTAACCATGAGGGGCCAACATTGGAATAACTCAATCTTACATACAAGACTTAAGAGTTATTTAGAATTGATTTATTTTTATTCTTACATGAGAGATGTTGTATGGTTGATTCAATTTTCCAAATCACCAAGTTGATTTCTTTATGCGGATTGCTAACAACACGGCATCTTGCGGAGTTTGCGTTATATCGTAATTTTGATCCTTGTATGGCATGTGCTTTATGGCTATAGCCCTCTTTGAAATTTTTGCACATCTTTGTGTAGCATGCATTTAATGCTATCCTTTTTTAGAATTGTGTTTACCTAAGCGATTTAGTGTTAAGCGTCGGATGTAATTGTTTCCTCCTGGGGAATTACTAGATCTTTTGATTTGCTTTTGAATGGTTTTAAGTCTTGGACACATTGTAGCGCAAGCAATGGTTCTTATAGTAGTCTTCTACATTTGGTGCATAATGGAAGCTATCTTTACAGCTTATATTTCCAACTTCTTTTCGATACTGTTAATTGTTGCCTTTGATTTCTTAATATTAGAAGGATTGCGGTGTTGTTTGGTTTTGCACTTTTTGTTGTTGACATCATCAGCGGGATCTTTTCTTGTCATTTCTTTAGCATATATTGGCTTTTAGTAATTTTCAGGAATGGTCATCTGGCTGACGCTATAGGGATCCTTTTTAGCTCCTTTAAAGTAGTATCTTTATTTTCCATTCGACTTTGCCTTTAGCATCATATTGCTATGTGAATGCTTTTTGTGCAGTTGCCCTTTAAGCCTTCACGATGTTCAATTGAGTTCCTTGATATCATTTCAAAGTTCTCCCCATCTCTCTGTAAAGTTTTCGTTATGTTTGATATTACAGTCCCAATTTTTCGCAGCTCCATTTTGCTTCCCTTTACCTCAATATTGGTTCCTTTTTTTTGCAAGGGCTTTTGTGTTTCTAGTACATTATTCCATTTCTTCAATTTTCTCCATCATCATTGCTAGAATTCCATGTTCCAAGAGCCTTGCAAGATTCTGATACATTTGGCTTTCTATTATCTCTCCATTCTTGGCGTTTTTATAAGGATTCTTCTTTGTGTGCATGTGATCTAGAGTTTAGTCATGGGATGATCACGGCATGATTTGGAAGGCATATGCATCCCACAAGGTTTAAGCATTTGCATTCTTATTTAACATATGTTGGGTCACCTTCTTTTTAATTGCACATTTTGTTTCTGGCTTTATTCCGCTTTTTGTTGAGTTCTGATCTCGTTAATAGCATGATTTGCGTGTTGATTTGGATGGCATTTTCACATGTTATCATATTGTTCCGACCTATTTGATCTATGATATAGTTGTCCATCCTTTATATGCTTAGTTTTTCCCTTAGCGTTTATTTTGGCTATCTTGATTGTGGCTTTTTACGTTACTTGATCCATTCTTAATCCTTGTCGTTTAGATTTGTGTACATCACCTTTCTTAGGAAGTATTTTTTGCTTTATATGGTTGTTTGTTTCCTTTTCGGTTTTTGTTTCTTATTGTCCGTTTTGTTGCTCTTGTGTAGAGCGTATCATTTCGCTACTCTTTCTATGTTCTCTTCTTTACTTCATTGTTCCATGGCTTTATTTGTTTCATTGCACTCATGAGTCATACGTTTCCTTAGTTTCATTGTGTTCTTACGGGTTCATTTTTGAGCCATTTGTTCTTTCTTTTTGATCCATTGGTTACCGTTGGCTCTTATTTTTCCTATTTCATATTTGGTTATTTTTCAAGTTCGTTTGTATGATTGCTCCCTTATCTTGCTTTGTTTCCCTTTCCCCAATTGCTCCGTGCATCATTTTATCTTTTCGTCGTTTTGCTCATTTTTTCTCATGATCTAAGATTCATTCCATTAAACAAGACTCACCTTGGTTTGACCCTTTGCTCCTCCTTCCTATTTGCATTTGGTTATTGTTTTGTCCTTTTTTTGCATAATGCATTTTGGTCCTTCTACTTTTACTACTCCTCCATCACTTTTGCCTTTTTGCTCCATTTTCTCTAGTCATCTTAGTTCCTATATTCTTTTGGCCAGTTGCTTCCTCCTTGTTGATCTATTATGTCCATTATCTCTGTTACTTTCCTCTCCATTAGACCCTCTGTCCAGTTCATCACATCTGCTTTGTGTTAATCTAGTTATACCCGGTGATCGCATAGTCTCGGTTGGTTTGTTTCCCTTTCTTAGGTTATTACACCTTCTTGTTGTAGGTGGCTCTTTTGTTCGTTCTTCTTATTTAGGTCCCTTTTCTAGCTCCTTTTTCATATTTTCATCATTGAGTTTCATTTGGTCGCTGCATCTATTGGTCTAGATGGTCCCTTTTCCTTGTATTGTTCTTCGCTTAATTCTTTTTAGCTTCGCTTACTTCTATTGATTTTTGTGGTCATGTTTCACTCATCCCTTCTATCCTTGATTTCAAATTTTCTCTTATATGTACATGATTTTTTTCATATATGCTCAAATTGGTTCGCATGGGTATGACTTCAGCTCTGAGTGGATTCTTTTCTCATTAAATTTGCTTCATATTTCAATAGATTTCTCATAGATTGTCTTTCTTTAGCATCAGTTTTATTATGTGGCATGTATCTTAGATTTTCACCGTATGCATACTATTGTTGCCTCCCGGATGCATGGTGAGGTGATTATGCCCATTGGTTTTAGTTTGCTTTTGTGTTTAGTTCATGGTCCTGCGTATTTCTAAGTTCTTTTCTCATTCCATTTCTTGCAACCTATTTTAGCCTATATCATCTCCTTCCATTTCTTTCTTGAGTTGTTCATATTCACTTTCTTATGCATTACGGGACGGCTTGGTCATTTGTTCCATCTCTTCCTTTGCCCAGAGTCCTCTTTGGCCCATTATACATTGCATAGTGTGGTTTCTACCTTACATCATTTTATCCATTGACTCAGATTGGTTCCTCGGTCCATCAGATTGTGAATTTATTCCTTGTGCTTTTTAGCTTTGGTTTGTTTGCACCTAGTCCTTATGGACACCATAACTTTCTATTCTATCTTTACCATGTCTCCTCTTGCTTTTTTGTTCTCCTTTCTGTTGGTGTCCATATATCATGTTCTTTGCTCTCTTGCTTGATTGTCGGTTATTCCTGACCTTGCTTCCGCGGTTTCTTTGTTTGCCCTCTTTGCTGATCCATTCCTAGTCGTATTTTTGCCCATTTCTTTATTCATTTTGCCTTTTGTTCCACTTTTACGCTTGTAGATCTGATTTGCTCTATTCTTTTTAGGTAGATTCCTCTTTTATTGGCCAGCTAGTTTTATGATTGCATCCTAGGATACCGCGGTCTATTGCAATAGCAATAGAACCGGCCTTAATAGAACCGATGTTTCTTGGATGGGGATGCCATACCTTGAATCTCTATTTATATTGCCTCATCCCTCATTCCTCACTTCAGGTCATGGCGTTCTCTTGAGCTCCTTTCATTATGCTGCATTTTAGGCTCTACAAGTTTCCTACTTCCCTCCTCTATACATATGGGTTTGTTATTCATATCAACGTCAATTTCTGATTTCTCAAATTTTATTGTTGAAGTTGGTCCATTTCCTATTAGTGTTGAGTCATCTTTATGTTTTATCTATCACTTCTTCATGTCTCGGGTCCTGCGACCTGATATTCTCCATATTTTCTTTCTATCTTCTTGAAGGTGTATATGTTTTTTATTTCTCATTTTTTTTTCTCGGCATGGGTACTGCTTAGCCTTCAATGTTTACTTATCATTTCATTTTCTCGGTATATATCCTCAAGACATAATTTCTTTTTCATTTTCTCTTGGCCATTGGCAATGCTTAGCCTGATGTACTTAATGTCCGGATGTTTTGCCCATGATAGTCGTGCACGTGGATAGATCCCAATTGGTGACTATTGTTGTTCTTTGTGTAGCCCTGGTGCCTTAGGACCTATTATTCCTTTGATGCTGATATTGTATTGATGTATGGGCATCTTAACTCAGCAATGAGTCATTTTATTTTTAGTACTTGATACAAGTTATTTTTGGAAGTATCTTGGTGGTCCGCGATTACTTCATCTTTGAGAACCTAAGCCATCCACATTTTATCGAAGCATTCTCGGATATATGCTAGTGCTTGAGCATCCTCTTTTGGGTGTAACGCTGTTTGGTGACATAGTTCGGTGTCACCGGGCAGCTTCGAGTGTTAGCGATCGTTTTTCATTAGGGTTTCCTCAGCCCTTCGGGTGGGGTTTTCATTCTAATGAGGAGGCTATTGCGGTCTTCTCACTTTGCCCACCCTGGTAGCGGATGGTTAATCTTAACTCCTTGACATGTCATTTTTCTCTTTTGACCTTGACTCTCTGGGGTTATTTTTGAGAGTATCTTGGTGGTCCGCGAGTCTTGAAGGCTTCATCTTTGGGGAGCCTTGCCATCACGTTTTATCGAATCCTCAGGTCATTAACTGGCCGGTCCGAGCATCCTTTTGAGTCTGCTCCCAACACTTTGGCCCAGCACAACATATTTCAAGTTTCATCCCCATTCTAGTTCAAGGCGTTGCTTGGGCAACTCGAGTGTTGTGATGTTTCTCATTAGGGTTTTCATCAAAAATTCAAAGGCGGGCTTTTCATCTGATGAGGCTATGCTTGATCTTCTCCTTTGTACCCTAGCGACGCATGATTCATCTTAACTCCTTGGCGGGTCATTTTTGGACTTTTTAGCCTTGACTCTATATAGGTTATTTTTGGGAGTATCTTGGTGAGTCCCGCGATGCGAAGGGTGGTAGCTTCGTCTTTGGGAGCCTTGCCCATCCTTGTTTATTGGAGGAATTCTGGGATGCAGCTGGTGGTCGGGCATCCTTTTTAGGTGCTCCAACACTTTGTTGCTGTGACATATTTCATTTTATCTCCATTCCTAGTTGGCGTTGTAGGCAACTCGAGAAGCGTTGGCGACTATTACTCACTAGGGTTTTTCTCGAAAACAGGAAGGGAATGAGTTTTATCGATGAAAGGAAATTTCATTGCCAATCTTCTTACTTTGCTTACCTATGCGGCCGGATGAGTTCATCTTTTATCTTGTATTCTTTATTTATCGTCCATGCTCGATGGTTGTTTAATTTGGGCAATTTAGACTTCTTAAAACTTCTACCCATAGTGTTCAGTCGGTTTTGAACTCGATTATTTCAAAAGGCTCAATGGGAATACCACTTGACCAACTATGGATTTGTTTCATAGGACCATCCTAGGGAATTGTCTTTGAAATACTACGGTACTACGTTCAATGCCCTCGAAATCGCTCCAATGTTGAATTTATGTGCCATATCTTCTTAGCATTAAACTTAATGGTTTACGGCCTTTGATATATGTGACAAGTTTGGTGTATCTTATAGTCGAGTCACTTTCTCTTATTCAATCAAATGATACTTTCATCAACATTGTTATTGCCATATTGCTTTGGAATGTCACGGAAATGTAGAAATGGGGTTTGTCACTTGTGAAAAACTCCCTCTCTTTTACCGGATTGAATTGCATGTTCAATTTGAAATTTTACCATTGCTATTGCTCATAAAAGAAATGGGGCTAACTATGATAGGAAATGGAATAGTTATGGTACTTTCAAAGGGACATTTGGTTATTTGCTTCAAATCTTAATGTTATAGATTCTAATCTATTTTCTTTGATGATCCTAGGATATCTTGACTTTTTAAGAGTGGAAGGCAAGATTGAACAATTACTCGTTGCATAGAACTCAACATTCCAACAGCGAGGAGATGGCCTCTTTGAAAATAATGTGGCATTTCCTATACGGTCATTCAGATGAGAGAAAGGTTTGTTAGCTTATGATAAGGATAGTGAGGAACTATGGGCTGCTATTTTTTGTAGAAGTGAAGTCATATCGTTGCCTCTGTGGTTTCTCTTCCATGCATACTTCACTTTATGCGAGAGTAGCAGGCTAGATCTGAGGGAGATGTATTACTCGCCACATCGCAGTTGCAGACTTGTATGGCTCTCTCATTTATCCTATTGGATAGCGGCGACACATTCGGTTATTTTACAACAATGATTGGGCTGCAAATTGTTATGTCTTTGGGGCTGCTGAACCTTTCAATAGATATTATAATTCTATCTTCCATGAACCAAGCGAGTAGGGATGATGCGGAACAAAGTGGGACAAATGTCGGCTTATTTCTTTGATGGCTTTAGCCGTAATACTACTTGATGTTTCTTCTTTACAATACATCGGTGTAGGTCCACGATCTTTTTTATATTTGGACCTTATCTTTCGCGTGCTGGGGCATTACATTTGAACATGTGCATTTAGATCCTCTATTCTTCCAATTTACATATTATGCATATGCGGTCAATTCACTACAAAGAGGGATAGGCTTTTTTGTGTCAAGCCTGGCGTCACTACCTTTTAAGTTTATTCAGGATTTGTGTCGGAAGCTTGAGAAGTATTTTCGATAATTTGATTGTCAATACTTGTGTCATTATAGTTGTCAACAATAATGTCAATTTGTCACATATTTGTGGTACAGTAATTTTTCGTTATATTTGTAATATTGATTACATGTATTGTGAAAGGATTGTGACATAATTTAAGTCAAGAATAACAATAGTTTATATCCCACTATAGCATAAGCTAGTTCTAAAGTTTTGGGATCCAATTTGTAATGCTTTTTGTGAAATGCACATTTTGCATGCTAGCTTAACATCACCCTTTTAATAGCGATTTGTGTCGATCCGGACACATGTGATTTATATCAATTTTCTATTATATATTTGTGGCACTGCATTATCATGATTAGATCAAAGAAGTGTCAATATGATGACATTGTGAATTAGAAATGCATAGACATCTTGGCCTTAAAGGGTTAAAGTCGGCACAAATGTGCCACTAGCTAGTATGGGGAAAACAACATTGCAAATAAACATTTTATAGTATTCAATTAGTGGCACACCATACTATGCATACCCTATTAGACCTTGACTTCAACCTCAATGCACACCATATATTTGACCCTCAATCCGGCTAGAGGGAGTCAAACACAATAAGCCAACTTGAGTATATGCTCAACTTGGGGAGTTTAGAACCTCCGAGATCTTCTCGAACTTTTGTGCACCCGCGAGGTTACAAAATATATTTGGAAATGAGGGGCAGGCGGTCATATACAAAGGTGGATTATGGAATATCTTCGTAAAAATGTTTTGCATGGCAAGATCACAGAAACATGGCGAGTCAGATTTTTTAACTTACTTGGCGGGCAGGCAGTGATGGAAATTCTGAGATGGATATAGGTCATAGGATCATAAATCAATCATGGAGAAAGATCTCAAGGTCATGTAATAACATCATAGTAGGATAATGGGTCAATTTTCTCCGTCGGTATGGGATGCTGAAACTTCATGAACGTCTTGGATCATGCTCGGCATGTATCAATGTTGAGGTTTGATCGCGTCTGGGCCTTGAGAAAGTTGTAATGGGTATTTAAATTTATTTTCAAAATTTTGTGAATCCGGAATCTTAGGCATCAATTATGGGTTTGTTGGGTAGCTAGAGGCCGGAAAAGAAAGGTGGAGTAATTTAAAGCGGCGGGAGTATCTGGCCGGTCGAATGATATTTCTAATTTTAGGGTTAGAAATCTTGCAGGCATCTTTGAGTATATTTTGATATTTCGGCCTTTTAAAATCAATTTCAAGGGTTTTAAATGAGAAAATCAAACGGAGTTTGGGAATCTTCTAGAGTCTTTGAGGATGCCTCCCAAGAATTTGGGGCATATCGACTTATCATCCGCGTGGCATAGAGCATCTTCATGGTATCTAGAATGGTACCCAAGTTATTCACCTAAGGATTCTAATGTTCCATAGTAGGGTTTGTTTTCCAAAGGCAAAGGTAAAATGGGACGGAAATATGGGATAGAGATGATCTTGCTATTCAGATAAAGGAGGAAAAGAATTGATGAACCAAAGCAAAAATGGGACCAAAGCATGGGAAGGATGGAGATGGGGAATAGTTTGGGACAAAAAATCCTATAGATCACCATAGGAATGCTTCAAGCTCTACTTCCAATCTTCAAAAGTATCTTCCAATCTTCTTAACCAGGAATCTTGTAAAGCATCTTGGACTATCTTTTGACCTCAAATGGGTATATCTCCCTGGAAGTTGACTTTGAAGATAAGTATCCTTTTGACCTTCACATCAATATTGACTACTGAAACCTTTAGCACGACTTAGTCTTCTAGCTTCAATACATAAAACCAACAATTGGTATGTGCCTTTGGGAACAACACCATACTACTCACACACCTTATTACAAACTATTGAATTGCATTCGAATGATCTTGCGAAGCTTTGGAAGAGTAGAAAAGCATCGTCTTAAAGAGGCGGTTCAAGAGATAAGTAGGGACACCTTCCGACTTGGGAGCATTGCTGGCCTATCATTTTACAAGTTCCCAAATTATACACATATACATATATTCTTAGGTGTTATACAACTAAATAAACTACAAGAAAAGCAATTTAGAGCGGAGACTTTTACATAATATTCAACATAAATTGTCCTTAAAGCGTTGAACTGGTCTTCAATATCATGCTCAATGTCGTCCAACTCATCATCATCCAAGTAAGCACAAATTTATGCATAAGAGATTAAAGCGTGAATGATAGCGGAACTGTAGGTCTTCAATATAGTCATCATTAATGCCATTGTCCTTAGTTGCCCTCACATTTCTAGCCTCATCTCGTGGAGGAGATTCATCATTGGAGTCAAAAATAAAGTGATATCTCTTCATTTATATCATCATTAATATCTCGAGGACTTGATTCCAACCTCCCTCAATGATCTTGATGCAATCCATATGTTGACATGCTTGGCGTGCATGGAAGCCAATTCAATGCCCGTCCCCAATCATACCACGGGACCTCCATAAGCCATTAATGTAGTGAGTTATTTGTCCCAAACACCTTTGGCGGGTTCAATTATATATAGGCTAACTTCTGCATCGGGTTTCAATATAGATGGAGCTATCATGTACTTACTGACCCCAATAGTAAAACTCTTGTAACATTGGGGGCAAGTTTCCTTCTAAACATCCATGCATCTTGATTATAAGGCACTGACCTTTTCTAGCAAAGTTGTAGGCATTGACACTTAGCAAAGGCGTCTTTAGTCTCATTTTCATGATTCAAATCTATAGTAGCAAATCTTGCTTTTAATGCGCGTGCTGCAATGTGGAGCCACAGGTGTGAGGAAGCATTACTTGATTCAAGACTATGGCCATGCAAGTTTTAATATCCACACTAGAATTTTGCTCGCTTTGTTGAGTTGACATACTACAACTTCTACTTCATCTTCTAGCAATTTCGTGCACTACTTTTCCCGACATAATGAAGCGCAAAGAATTAGAATAATCAATACATGTGCCAACTAACAAAAAATCTTCACATGTCACATTGATCTTCTTTTGTTTTAGGAGGGATATATATAACACTTCCACCTCATTTGGCTTCTGCTGGTGACATTCTTCATCGCCGTTGAGGCCTATTTGGCTACATGCCATATCTTGCCTCATGATCACGTGACATGATAAGAGCGTGTAGCACTACCACGACATGTGTTGCACCAACAACTTTCACGCGATTGAGGGTATAATGCCTCGACGGGGGTTATTTCTAAGGCTTTTTATTGCAGCCCGGTACGTGATGAAGATGAAGGCGAAAGGCGAAGATGAGGATCGCTGTAAATAATCATTTCGGTACTGTAGTGTTGTTGGTGCAGCTATTGACCATTATGAGAAAACAAGCTGCCCAAAATGCCAAGTGCAACAAAGAAAATAAAATTTCAATGGTACAGAGTAGTTGGTTAACAAACTAACTCAATATTTAATTTCCATAGGATTTAACAAAGGTTACCAATGACAAAACAAACCCCACCATAACAAATGGCTTATTTTCCAATAGTTAGAAATGAGCCCAAATTAATCCTAAAATCTTAAAGAAAAACTTATTTTCAATTAGCCTATTACAAAACACCACTTACATCATTATACCACCCAAAATCGTGGGAAACAAGAGTTCGATTGAATCTATCAACCCACCGATTTAAATTTACTGTATGCCAAGATTAGAAAACCTGGCGCCAAAATCTGTACAGTCTCAAATTGACCTCCCTCTCACATTCGGCCTCTCTTCTCTCCTGCAGTGTCCGCCATAGCGTTTGTAGCTTGCTCTCACAAATTTCTTCCAATCCAGTAAGTTTTTTTTGCCTTAGGCTGCCATGGTCGATTCTTCTGATGATGATAAAGATGATCCGGAAGGTGGTTCTGCCAGGGACTGAACTATCTTATCGTGTTCAGTTCAAGAAGTTAACAAAATCTGATGTAAGTTCTTTTTCTTTTAATCTATGTTTCCTTTTCTCTGAATTATAGCGGCTTTGTGCTCCGATTCAGGTTTATTTTTGGGTTTAGTTTGGAAGTAAGCCATTTGCAATCTCTTCTTAGCATAGCTACTCTGCTTATTTTGGCTACTCTTCAACCTTTTACTCTTCAGTTCCCAATACATAGCAAATTTGCCTTAACCAAATTTATGGAACGTGCTGTGGTGCTTGTCAAGCGTAAAGATGAAGATGACTACTTACTCTTCAACCTTTGCTCTTCAGTTTCCAATACATAACCAAATTTGCACATAGCAAATTTATGGAACGTGCTGTGGTGCTTGTCAAGCGTAAAAAGATGAAGATGAAACTACAGCATCCTCCACATACCCAAATCTATGATTATTTCATCTTCCGGTCGTTGCGGTACTGCTTGGTGCTGCAGATTGCAAGGTCAGTTTGCTAGGTAAAATCACAGCTATTTGAATCTGCATTAGGAGGTCAGAATCTGAATCCCATGGGCTGCAAGTGACATGTTAATCCTGGTCGTGGACGGAATACAAAACAAATGGAACTAGGGTCTTCGCCTCACAGGCTGCAATTGACGAGGTTTCATGGCAAAAGCTACTGCTCAGCCAATGTAAGAAGATGGGTGATGCCATGTATATGCAACAAAGAGGACTAAGATTGTCAAACCAACTCATCTTGATTCCAATCTGCAGCAGAAATGCTTGACAATAGAGACATGCTGCAGCATCTTCTTGATCCACCAAAATGGTGAAAGAAGTTGCATTTAAAAAGTTGCATCAACTGGAAGGGATATCGTCAAGCGTGGAGACATTAGTACTGAGTTTGAGAGCACTAGCCCTTGAAGGCCATAGAAGGCAAAATACACAGTGAGATTGAACAAAGAGATTTTTACTGGTCCCCGTATTGGTCATTCCTTGATTGACATCTACACCTCTTATGCCTCCCACTTGCAGAGGCACAGAGGGTTACAACAAGCTTCCACATCCAGATGTGTGTGTTGGACATCAATAATTGCTGGATATGGTCGTGGCAATGAATCTCTTTGAAGACATGCAACAGGAGGCATGTTGCCAGACGCTATCACATTTTCTCTATAGTTTAGAAACTTGCTCAAGCATAGGATCATTGGACAGGTTCGTGAGATTCATGCCCACATTGTGCAGACGCAATCGATAGAAACTCTCTTTTTAGGAAACTACCTGGTCGCCATGTATTCTAGATGTACTCTCTTGTGGAGAGCAAGAACAGTCTTTGACAAGCTCAGGCTCAAGATATCGTCTCATGGACCGCCCTTATTACGACTATGCTGAAAATGTGGAAACACTGAACTGTTTGAGCCTTAATAGCAATTGCAAGGTACAGAAGTGCACAGCATGATTGCAGAATTGGCCTTGACACTGATGTTTATGTCTGCAACACTTTGGTTGATGTTTATGCAAAATGTGGTTCGCTTGCAGATGCACAGGAAAATCTTTGACATTCTGCCTGTTCAGGATGTTGTGTCTTGGAGCACTCTTGTTTCAGGATATACAGACATGGACTTGGTGAGAGCACTGAAATGTTATAAACAGATGCAAATGGAAGGAATAGAAGGGAATGCTATGACATTTGTAAGTGGCAGAAACGTGGTATTATAGGAGACATAGACAAAGGGCCAGAAAATACACGTAAGATTCTGCAAAATATGGACTTTCAGGAAGTAGCTACTATGAGCAATGCCTTGATCAACATGTATGTTAAATGTAGCGCACTTTCAGGAAGCAGAGAGTCTGCGTGAGATACCTGTTCCTAATACTGTTGCTTGGACTACAATAGTGCCTGTACTGTCTAGATCAGTCCAGAGGTGTTAAATTGCTTTAAACAGATGCAGGCAGAGAATGTATGCCCCAGACCATGTCATGTCTGTTTGTAGCTTAAAAGCTTGTGGTAGTATAGGAGCTCAGGAAAAGGCCGGGAAATACATGCCATCAGGATTCAAAACTTACGTTTCTTCTTCAAGGTTGGTTAGTAATCATTTTATCATTCTACTATGCTAATAAATATATCTTATGGATGTCTCTTTGTCCTTAAACCAGGACTCTCTTGGTGGAAATTCCAAGACCATCATCATTGCAACAATCAGCCCGTCAACTAGGTTACACTCCTTTATTTGATTAGATGGTTTATGTTTTTGCTCGTTGATATTAGTTTTTTAACATATCAAATTTATCATGCTTGCAGTTCTGCTCTGGAGTCATTAAAGCACCTTGAAGTTTGCACAACGAGAGCAAAGTTCATCCACGTAATAATGTAAAATTTCTTTGCACTTCCCTACTTTGGCATTTGATGGGTTATATTTTCTTTGATTACATAGAACTCCAACCATATATGCAGGCAGTAGTAAATGAAGATGCATCTGGGGCAATAGTTTGCGCTTAAGTCATCAGATCAAAAGCAGGTAATGGCCCTCCCAAAGATAGTTGTTGGTCTAAAGAAAGAATGGGGCTAAGTATATCTATAATCAGGGAAGGAATTGAACAGCCAAAGATGCCAAATTATTTCAAGAAGCCAAACTTGTAGTCACCAATAGATCTCCTAAATTTACTTCATTTTGTGGAAAATAAACTGGAGCTTGATTCCTCTAAAAAGGTACACAGCCATCTTGTTTAATGGCATATCTTTGCTGTCATGTAGATTATGACATCTATGATGAACATCTATATGCAACAGGTAATAGAGACACTAGGGGCTATGCTTGCTGGTTCCTTGAGGAAGGAACAAGTTGCAGAGAACATGGCCCGAAGGGATATCTGCTCAACTTAACGCATGGTAGGTTGGTAGCAGACTACTGCTCTCCGCCACTTCCACAGAAATGCTGCTTGTGTGTGTAAGAGTAAGGAATGCAAGGCTCATTAATTGAAGCCGCCAGATTAAACCATTTGAGAGCAGTGGACAATGTAAGAACTTGTATTTGTTGAAGGCCCAGAGAGAAGATACACAGTATGGAACTGCACATTGGCTGGGCTATCACCAGAGAAGATAGTCTTTTAGTTGAGAGGGAACAAATCCTTGATGGAAGCTTCAACTAGCTTCTGCTACAAGTGAGGATACAGACCTGATTGTGAAAATGCAACTCATGGAACAATTACAAAGGTGGGTTTATGCTGGCTCTAAACTTCATATGTAATTGAACCAGAGTTCCTATATTAATACTACCAATTAGATTGGATCTTTAAGAGACAATACCGTAGATTAGTGCATATCATAGGATTTTAGTTTTGCAGCAAAGTGGTTTTCCTACTGGAACTCCCACAGCTTTTAATTTATGGCTCAAATTTTTGAAGGTATGAGGATTTCTATGAAAATGGGGAGCGTGAAAGCCTACTGGAGGAAATCTCCAGTTACGTAATCAGTATCTTAGCATTAAAGGTGTTTTTAATCTTGTCTTTTCACCTCTGCTTGGATCATGGCTAATAACATGTAGTACACGTTGTACAGACCTTGAATTCTCAACTGCAATTTAGAAACATCAAAGGTTCTCCTGCCACTTCTTAGCACAATGTAAAAAGTGTCCCATAATCTAATTATTTAAGCTGATCTTTGTCGTACAGGAGTTACCTATATCCAGTTGATTCAGATGTTTCCACCCAAGAGATGAATTACTTAGACTGGAGGTATAATTGCTTGATTTTACATTTCCCGGTGATCTAATCTGAGGATTTGGGATTTTAAAGTGCGATGTTAATCTATAGGTGGATAATTATAAAGGATTTAGCAGATGATTGCCGATTTTAAAAGTGCGATGTTAATCTAGGTGGATAATTATAAAAAGGATTTAGATGATTTGTCGCGGGCAGTTGAACCAATGTCTGCAGTCAATACAGAACTTGAACGGTTAGGAGATACTCATATTCTATAATTTTGGACATTGTTTCCAGAACATTTTCAGTGTTCTAATTTTATAACAGTGGTTGCATCAGAGAACTCTATGACCTTCATTACAAAGGCCAAATTTTTGACTGCAAAGGGTGTAACGATCTTCAGGGAAGTAATTGCTTTACATAAAGCCAGTGATTATGTGAAAAGAGTTAGTCCTGGGATTGTGTTCAAGAAAAAGATAGAAAAAGGTCAAGAAGAGGTGAAGAAATCTCAAAGAAGCAAGAGCCTATTTACCTAGACTTTGAAGAAGAAGAAGAAATGGTGAGTAACTTATTGTAACAATTATTTTTAATTTCATGTTTTGGATGAACCATAAACCATTAGTTAAGGATTCACATTAGTTAAGGATTCATGGTTAAGTATTCAATTTTTTTTGAGAGAAGTGCATGTTTTTTATGCATAGAATTTATAGTAATGAGCAAACTATTTGACCCACATACTTGTTAGCGAGGATAATGAGGATCGAGAAACTCTTGGGCTGATGAGAAAAGTCCCTCTCCTCACAGAAGATAATGCGGAATGATCAATTGAAGCTAGTTTTGCTTTGAGGTCGAAGAATTGCGAGAACTTGAATATTTACAAATTTTAGTATCTCATTTGAGTAGCTATACTTTGGTATTAATATTTCAATGACTTGTTAGCTATTTATTAAGTTTAATGCAATGAAAGCTTCTTCTTGATATAGTTATCTTGGTTACATGTAACTTTTTATTGGTTGAGGAAAACGAAGCATTATTCTACTTCAACTCACATTAGAATATTGGCAAAATGCATATAAACATGGAAGTGACAAGAACAAATTGTAAACCTGTCATCCAAGAGAAATAATCAATGCGACGATAATATAGGCAATAAAACTAAGTCGAAACCCGGACAATAACTAGACGCATAAAACTATTCTGAAATTGTATAACAATCTCCTTAATTATCTAAATGGTTGTTACAACATTGGCATTAGATGTAAGCGTAAATAATTGGATTCACATGTGTCACAAGCATTACATGTGTATTGCCATTCAGTACACATTTACAAAGTGGTCCTTAAATTAACACAGCGTAGCATAAAAGTGTATTATAGAAGTGTCACAATTGTCACTCTAAGTTTGTCATGCAATATTATCATTGTATTTACGAAAAGGTCATCAAACTTACGATATTGTAGCGAACTTGCATGCAGTATATTAAAAAGTGTCACAATTGTCACGAAGGATTTAATACATTTATGGACGGCGGTATATGGCATGGAAATGCACAAATTGAATTATAGTCGGCGCTAATGTGATGTATTACAGATGCAATTATACAATAATTTTGACATAAACTTGGTTCAAATCGTGTAAAATAGCCACTAATACTATCATTTCGCGTCATGCTTTATCAATAGGCATGGCCTTAATAAATGACCTAATAAGTGGCGGCTCATGTGACATCAAACCACGACATTTATAAGCTGACAACTTTTTGTCAATTTGTAGGTCTTGAAAAGACATTTAAGCGTCAAGTTTTTGGACGCTATACTTGGCAGTAAACAGCCTATCACATTTGTAGTGATTCATTCAATTTTCTCCATCTGTCCCTTCGATTCTCCGGATCATGGCGCCACATCTTGAATCGGTTAAAGAGATCCACATGCGATTTCTTTAGCTTGCTATGCTTGTATGAGTTCACGGCCAATTTGTCTCCTTGGATTGAACATGTTTAGAAGCCATTTGTTTTCGAACTTTGAGTGCTATCAAGCCAATTTCTCATTCTTTGTGTATGTCCACATATCATTCCATACTCCTATTTGAGGATGTGGCTGAGTTTGATTCTAAACCTCTTTGTCCATTTGAAACTTCATGAAATAATCCTTTTTTAGTAAATGTTGCTTAAAGTAGGTCCGATATACGTTATCATGTGGACACTTATCCATTTCATATGCCATTATCCTTTAGAAAGTATCTATTCTTCCTTTCCATGTCCTTATTTCCATTGGTTTCTCCGTGTTTCATACACAAACATATTTGTGGATGTCTCTAGAATAACTTGGTATTCTTGACAATGCCACTGCCTGAGTATACCTTCTTGTTTTCCCATTTCTATTAAATGGAACTGGTCCGGGCCTCACATGCACAGCCTGGCTTGCATTGAAGCCACTATTGTCTTTGGAATAAAGCATGATTTGATTTTCAATTTATAATTACGATCTTGTTATAGTAATTCTTCATGATGTAGTAATTGTTTATTGCATCTCTTGGAACCCTAATGTCTACATGTCTTTAAGCCATTTCCACATTACGTACTTGTCATACCCTAGGTACTCATATCTTGCGACCTGTTCTCATACTTCTCCTTTATAAAGAAACTGTTTTGTATTTTCTTGTGCAAATATCACTATCCTTGTCTTGGATAGGTTGACTATAAGGCCCATCCGATTGCAAAAAATCCTCCGATTATTTCTAACGTCTGTGCATCCCCCTCGTCATACTTGCCATCATTCTGGATCAGCTAGCATTATAACATGATTGGTACCTTCATCTTCCCCATGATGGGTGCTGTCCCTTCTTTCTCAATTATGTATTCCTTATTCCTATAAGGCTTGTATGTATATCCCAAAATAGAGGTAGGAGATAATAAGACACTTGTTTTCACCCCATTATCCAGTCTCTTGCTTGTCCTTCTTCCATCTTTGCATATACCACTGGTATAGCCATGCGATTAATTCACTATCCCCTCACGGTTCTTTTAAATTAGCGAACCTCTGCTGATGAATTTTTCCACAGGAACCATGCCAAAGGCTCACGAAGTCTAAAAGGCAACATATAATATGAGTGAGGGATATAGAACTTGAAGATAATGGGATAAGAAACTATATATAATATAAATTCAGTGGGGCTTAATGGCGAGAGCATGTTATGGCGAAAAACAAGAAGAAGTTTTTTGTTAGATGGAGCATAAGTGCTTAAGTGGAATATAAAGGAGTGAAATTCTTTGATGTCAAGATTGGTAGACTAGCTTTAAGCGCTCGAGAAGATTTTCTCGGATATAGTATATTTGCAAGAACATAGATGTTTCCTTTGATGGTGTGGCTTCTGGCGATAAATCAAATTACCCAGGAACTTTAATTGCATGGAGGTCATAGAAACATTTCATTTTGCTATACTTATTATTTTAGTAGGTGTAGTATAATTATATGAAGGAGGGATGGCTTGGGGCACTATTCTAGAATGGGACTCATGAAACCAACAAACCGCCCGTGAATGGGCTTCTCATTCATCTCGGCCGGATTTTTCTACAATGGTGGATAGTGGGTAGCCGCACACATCGCGAACTACCCACGAAAATAAAGGAAAATCCAATTATATCATTTGGACCCCAAAAATACAATGCTATGGATGTTTGGTACGAGGTGTACACGCGAGAAGCTTATCATAGGGATTAAAAACCCGCCCTTTCGGGTTTTAGGAAAAACCTAGTGATAAACCCAACCGGCAAGGGGCTTGAATAACGCAAAGGCCGAAAATGGCTCCCAAAACCCACGAATGGAGAGTGAAGGATCTTTATTTCGCCAGCACATTTTTGCACATCACCAACACAAAAAAAGCGAAACAAAACAAGTCTCGAGTGGAGAACGGTCTGTAGCGTGCCGCGACAAATATAATAAACAAGAAGGGGAGGATGGGTTCAAAGAGAAAAGTGCTAGCTTTGTGAGAGAAGAGGAAAGCTGGCAGAGGCGAGGCGTTGATCGGCCTAAAATAGCGAACTCCCAACGAGCGGGCATGCAGCGCCATGCATGCAGAAACATGCATGCTTTCGTCCCATTCTGGGAATGGCGATCGATGTCACCGGATCGATGGGATTCCTAGAATGGGACTGCATATGAAAACTCCAACAAACCTTACGCTTAGAATACCGGAGAACTTCCTTACAAACTAGGATCGAGGGCCGAAGGTCCCGCGGGCCCAGTACAAGGCGAAGCGGACAGCAAGAAAAGCGTAAATTTGGCCAAACCAAAGCGAGGAAAAGCCCCTCCCTGCCTAGGAAACAATTAAAGAAAGAATGCTGGCGAGAGAGAAGAGGCTGGCAGAAGAGGCGTTGATCACGGCCGCTAAAATAAGCGAACTCCCAGCGAGCGGGCATGCGCGCCATGCAAAAGCTATGCATGCCGTCCCATTCTAGAATGGCGATCCGATGTCTCGGATGATGGGATATCTTACCCTCGATGTCCCCAGGCTGAGAGCAGCATTATGGGCAGATCAAAATTTGATAGAAGAAAATGGGGAGCCATATTGCATGATTGATGGTAGGGGACTTCAATATGGTAGAATATGTTGGTGCATCAATAAGGAGCTACATTAATATTGTGCATGGTTTTGAAAAGAATAATTAGGCCAAGTTGTCAAAGAGATGCTGCAAGCAGCAGGATATGCAAGGGATAAGTGGCTACCGTGGTATAATGAATAGATTGGAGGTGCATGGGCTACTTATGCTCGCCATGGCCGGTGTTATGTGAATGATGTGGCGTTGTGCGCCAAATTAGGCCATGCATCATCCACGGTAGCTTGGAGAGCGTTGGTACGGATCACAATCCACAACTTGTTTTGATCGGGATAAGAACTTTAATGCTGATTCTTCGCGAGTGCCCTCGTGTGAGCGTGCTTGTCCACAAATTTGATCCTCGAGTGTCGACTCTCGCCCCTTTGTGCAAACAAAGGGACGAAACAAGTGAGCATTGTTTCTTTTTATGTGTTCATCTCCCATTTTGTTTGGTCTTAGCTACTTTCTCTTTTTCGTATGACATTGACAAATTCGACAATTAACCACGGCTATTTATCTCCAGGATACTTGGAATAAGTTGCAGTCAAACATTTCATTGCTTATCGGGATGGTTGTTGTGAATCCACATCACAGGCCTTGAGAAGGCGTAATATCTTCGAGGTTTGAATATTCCTCCTCTGATTTGTCCTCCAAGGCGGCTCAAGCTAAATCACTAAGGCATACCACCATTGTTCTTAAGCTTGCTCCTGCCAAGCTGACAGTTGATATTGGAGTCCCTATTTGAGTGTCTTGTCTTGTGCGTAGGCTGGTGGGTTCTACTTAGTGGATCATGATTATCCTCGAGACTTTATTCAACCTCTGCATTTGTATTTTGCTTTTGTGGAGTTTCAATAAAGTTTGTGGTTCTTCAAAAAAAAAAACTTTTGTACAATCAACTATAAAATTGTTTTCGAGCAGCAATCCTTTAAAATTGTTTGAGCGAACATGAGATTCCTCAAGGATGCATAGTATAGTTCAACGACCAATATAAAAGATATGCGGACTTAATCTTGTAGAAATAAAAGAGATGCAGCTATTATTTCCAGGTTTATCAAGGATAAAATAATTTGGCAAAGGTGGAGAAAGAGAACAAAGTTCTATAAAAGAGATTAGAATTGAATCAGGTTAGAGCCCATTAGTCCCAATTAATGCGGCACGTACATAAACTTCATTTGTGGGTGGCGAGGAGCTAGACCGGCCCGATAAGGAAGACTTGCCGAGTTCTGATTGATCCCTACGTAGCTATGAAGTCTAACTTCGAAACAACATGGGCTAGACCTATTAACACCCTTGAGTGTGAAGGTTAAGGCTCGAGAGCCGGCTCTTGGGTGATCGCGTCCAGCTTCAATGGCGTTTGATGTAGACAGCGGTGGTTCTCTAGCACGCCTATGGCGGCATCTTACGGGAGGGAGTGATCTCCCCACGCCTCGCCGGGAGCTGGGGAGATATGACCTAGGGTAACCCCTTTGGCTATGCGGCCGGGAATCACGAGGTCAGGGCCCAAGACTTATCGACCCTATTTGCAAAGTATACCTGGGGAGTGGCGGATGGAATTGACTACCCAATCCCATGTTCTATACCCGGTCAGTCCATTATTATGAACTTCATGCTGCTTTGACCTTTGGAGACCAGTTTGTCCCGGTCGATCACTTTGAAGCGAGCTTTGGGAAGGATTCCCCTTAATTGATATTCTTGATGTTGTTGTTCTGAGATGCTATGTTATGAGTGAGCCATATACAACCGAGGTGGATATGTATGTTATTTCTAACGCTATATCGCATTTCTTACTCACCATCAAGGGCCCAATGATAGGTGGATGGCCTCGTGGCATCGAGCTTGCATTGTCAAGAGGGATGAACTCTAGTTCTATACGATCGGAACATCATTATCTGAGAAATGGGATGTCACAATGTGGTATGAGCAATGATAGCCCGAGGACCAAGATCGAGCACTGGCCATTTCCCTAGTAATACTAACAGTCTAGATCTTCAATCTTGGAGTTGAAATCCCAAGCATGAACCTCGAAAATGGGAAGGGGGAAATCTTTTTCCCATCAGTAGTATAAAAGAGCTAAGCTACTAATGATGGGTGAAAAAAAAAACCTTAAAATTTTAATAAAACTTGAAAGCTTTGTAACTTTGGCGTTTCTACTAGAAATTGACTACTTACGAGTCATACAAATTTTAGCTCCACGCTTTAGCACCTTTATTAGAATACTTCGACACTAAAATGGACTTAAATCAACCCAAATGGAGAAAGTAAGGACGTATTTTGACTTCATCCTCGAGGAGGGTAGGAAAATAATATCATATTAAACTTTAGAGTCATTTAGGACCAAAACAAGCTGCCAATACTCATAGAGTTTGCTTGGGGGTCTACCTAATTTTTAGCTCCATGCTCTAGCGCACTGTGTGAGTAGTCAAATTTTGAACCTTTATAACTTGACCTAGACAGCTCCAAATCGCTTGAAATTTGTTGCAATAGGACCATTAGACAGTCTCTGAGGAGGCAACCTCTCGACAACCATAATCCCTCGTTATGGTGATGCTTATAACATGCGTGCTAGATGGAGATACACTTATGAAAGGCACCGCAGTGATGGGTTATATGCCTATGCTCATTCAACAACTAGGTGATGGCTTCGTCAAGTACTCCTACCAACAATTAGAAGAGAAGATGTCAAATATATCCCCGACACAACGAACCTCAATGCCCAAGATAGAAGCATTCAACACCTTAACGACAAGGATGGCAACCAAAGCATCTTTGGCAAAAAGAGAGTTCAAGACAATAGCCAGGCTATTCAAGGACAGGAGTAGATCTAGAGCAGAAACTTCTTTAACTCAAGTGTCAAGCTATGCAGATATAAGTGTACATCATCCCCGACAGTAGAGCAATCAAGGAGGAGAGCCATGAGGCTTTATCCGCCAGAGAGATGCACATGTATTGAGGGACAAAGGCCACAAACCAAAAGTTGGAGAATTGCTAGCAGTAATTCCACGAGCTCATAGAGCTAGCGACATGAGGTTCAAAACCTTGGGCGATCAAATTCAACTAGAAGGTACCACAAGACTAGAAGGCGGCGTAGCACCTTAGAATGCAACAATGTCTAAGCCATCAAATGGGGATCCAACGGGTAAGATTGCAACCACCGATGGAAGCGACAAACAGAAACCGAATAAAAGAATGCGACCATTCAACTAGAAACCTACCAGTCTGACCTTCATACCTTGGCCAATCAAGGATGCGACAATTCGAAGAGCAACCTTCGCGATTTACTTGCATTCCTAAAGGCTTGTTATGCTAGTCTTGGAGTCTGTGGTATTACAGTTTTAAACTAGTGGGGAACTCAGCTTAGATTCTCCAACGGCAGGAAACCGAACTATGTTTACCATTAGATTCAACACCCATTAGTAGATTGAGTATATATCGTTACGTGTGTGAGCATATGCCTCGTTATAAAAGGTTCTCATTTTAAAAGACTCGGGGCTCAAATCCAGGATAAACACGGGTATTGAGTTCGATTATTTTTCCTTTGCAGCTTTGGTTAATTAGTTTTTTGAATGGTGTCCGGTCAATTTAGAATGGTCCAATTGACTATCAGATACGCTTTGTTGGTGTTGGAACTGTGCAGCTCTTTTCCATCGTTTTTTTATCAAAATACGCTCATGTTTTTCTCCTTTGCTTGGAGTTCATAAAACAATACATATACGACGTGTATTTAGATCTAGATCGGTTTGTGTAACTAAATGGAAGTGGTGTATATGGCTCTTTTTTGTCATTTTTCTCAAAATATAGTCATGCTTTTCTCCTTTGCTTGAGGTTTTATATGGTTTGTCATTTGGTCTCTAAAGCATGTTTTTCTTATTTGCTTTGATCTCTCAACTTGCATCTATGGGTCGTGTCCAATCCCATCATTCAGCAGTGCATAAATACATGTTGTATCCCGTTTGTCTCCAGCTTGTAACGTATATAGGATCATGCTTTCCAGGTTTCTTTGAGATTATTTCTTCTATAAGTAATGGGCCAATAGGTGTTCTTGATGGTATTGCGGTGATATGTACACACATGCCCTTTTTTCTCTAATGGAAGGTGCCTCTTGTCTCAAACTTGTGAGATATTTATTTTCCTATCTCGGGTAGATTTCTCATTTCTCTGACTCTTAGTTGCATTACAAAATCTTGACTATATTTGAAGTTTTATTATCACCTTTATTTAGCAACAACAGAGGTCAACATTGGAATGACTCATCTTATGCAAGACTTAAGAGTTATTTAGAATTGATTTATTTTATTCTTACATGAGAGATGTTGTATGGTTGATTCAATTTTCCAAATCACCAAGTTGTTCTTGTCTGGATTGCTAACAACACATCTTGCGGAGTTTGCCGTATATCGTAATTTTGATCCTTGTATGGCATGTGCTTTATGGCTATAGCCCTCTTTAGAAATTTTTTTGCACATCTTTGTGTAGCATGCATTTAATGCTATCCCCTTTTTTAGAGATTGTGTTTACCTAGCGATTTAGTGTTAAACGTCGGATGTAATTGTTTCCTCCCTGCAGGGAATTACTAGATCTTTTGAGTTGCTTTTGAATGGTTTTTTAAGTCTTGGACACATTGTGGCATAGCTTAATGGTTCTTATAGTAGTCTTCTACATTTGGTGCCTTAATGGAAGCTATCTTACAACTTATATTTCCAACTTCTTTCATTCTGTTAATTATTTGCCTTTGATTCTTAATATTAGAAAGGATTGCGGTGTTGGCTGGTTTTGCACTTTTTGTTGTTGACATCATCCAAGCAGGATCTTTCTGTCATTTCTTTAGCATATATTAGCTTTTAGTAATTTTGCTGGGAATGGTCATCTGCTGTTTGCTTTATCGGGATCCTTTTTAGCTCCTTTGGTAACATCTTTATTTTCCGCTCAGCTTTGCCTTTCGCATCATATTGCTATGTGAATGCTTTTGTGCCAGTTGCCCTTTCGCCTTACGATGTTCAATTGAGTTCCTTGATATCATTTCAAAGTTGCTCCCCATCTCTATGAAGTTTTTCGTTATGTTTGATATTGTAGTCCCAATTTTTTCATGACTCCATTTGCTTCCTTTACCTCAATGGTTCCTTTTTTGCAAGGGCTTTGTGTTTCTAGTACATTATTCCATTTCTTCAATTTTCTCCCATCATCATTGCTAGAATTCCATGTTCCAAGAGCCTTGCAAGATTCTACAGTACATTTGGCTTTCTATTATCTCCATTCTTGACGTTTTTATAAGGATTCTTCTTTGTGTGCATGATCTAGGTTTAGTCATGGGATGATCTGGCATGATTTCAGAAGGCATATGCATCACAAGGTTTAAGCATTTGCATTCTTGTTAACATATGTTGGGTCACACTTCTTTTTAATTGCACATTTGTTTCTATTTTATTCACGCTTTTTGATGAGTTTACAGATCTCGTTAATAGCATGATTTGCGTGTTGATTTGGATGGCACATTTTTCACATGTTATCATATTGTTCGACCTATTTGATCTATGATATAGTTGTCCATCCTTTATATGCTTGGTTTTCCCACTTCGCGTTTATTTTTGGCTATCTTGATTGTAGCTTTTTCGTGCTTGATCCATTCTTAATCCTTGTCGTTTCGTTGACATACATCACCTTTCTTCGATATTTTTGCTATATAGTTGTTTTGTTTTCCCTTTTCGGTTTTTGTTTCTTATTGTCCGTTTTTGTTGCTCTTGTGTAGAGCGGCCTCATTTCCTTCCTCTTTCTATGTTCTCTTCTTTACTTCATTGTTCCATATGGCTTTATTTGTTTCATTGCACTCATAGTCCTTCTGTTCCTTAGTTTCATTGTGTTCTTCTGGGTTCATTTTTTGAGCCATTTGTTCTTTTCTTTTTGATCCATTGATTTCGTTAGCTCTTATTTTTCTATTTCATATTTGTTCTATTTTTTCAAGTTCGTTGTATGATTGCTCCCTTATCTTGCTTTTGTTTTCCTTTCCCCCAATTGCTCCGTGCATCTCATTGTCCACTCGTCGTTTTGCTCCATTTTTCTCCGCAGTCTCGTTCTGTTCCATTAAGCTTAAGACTCACCTTGGTTTGACCCTTTGCTCCTCCCTTCCTATTTCTGTTGGTTATTGTTTTGTCCTTTTTGCATAATGCATTTTGGTCCTTCTACTTTGCCTACTCCTCCATCACTTTTGCCTTTTGCTCCATTTTCTCTAGTCATCTTAGTTCACTATATTCTTTTGGCCCAGTTCGCCCTCCTTGTTGATCTATTATGTCCATTATCTCCTGTTACTTTCCTCTCCATTAGACCCTCTGTCCAGTTCATCCTCCTGCTTTGTGTTAATCTAGTTATGCCAGTGATCGCATAGTCTCAGTTGGTTTGTTTCCCTTTCTTCGGTTATTGCCTGCTTCTTGTTGTGGTGGCTCTTTTGTTCGTTCTTCTTATTTCGTCCTTTTCCCTAGCTCCTTTTTTCATATTTTCATCATTGAGTTTCATTTGGTCCTTTTCATCTATTGGTCTAGATGGTCCTTTTCCTTGTATTGTTCTTCCGCTAATTCTTTTAGCTCGCTTACTTCTATTCGATTTTTGTAGTCATGTTTCACTCATCCCTTCTATCATGATTTCAAATTTTCTCTTATATGTACATGATTTTTTTTCATATATGCTCAAGTGGTTCGCATGGGTATGACTTCAGCTACAGTGGATTCTTTTCTCATTAAATTTGCTTCATATTTCAATAGATTTCTCATAGATTGTCTTTTCTTTAGCATCAGTTTTATTATGTCGCATCATACTATCTTAGATTTTCTCATATGCATACTATTGTTGCCTCAGATGCACTTGGTGGTGGTCATATTTCGTGGTTTTAGTTTGCTTTTGTGTTTAGTTCATGGTCCTGCGTATTTCTAAGTTCTTTTTTCTCCATTCCATTTCTTGCAACCTATTTTTAACCTATATCATCTCCTTCCATTTCTTTCTTGAGTTGTTCATATTCACTCTGTCTGTTCTGGTTTGACTTGGTCATTGTTCCATCTCTTCCTTTGCCCGACGATCCTCTTTGACCCCATTAACTTCTGTGCATAGTGTCGTTTCTACCTTACATCATTTATCCCATTGACTCCGTTAGTTCCTCAGTCCATCACGATTGTGCGAATTTATTCCTTGTGCTTTTAGCTTTGGTTTTGTTTGCACCTAGTCCTTATGGACACCATAACTTTCTATTCTATCTTTACCATGTCTCCTCTTGCTTTTTTTTTTGTTCTCCTTTCTCTGTTGGTGTCCATATATCATGTTCTTTGCTCTCTGCACTGATTGTCCCAGTTATTCCCTCAGCCTTGCTTCACAGTTTCTTTGTTTGCCCTCTTTGCCTGATCCATTCTAATCGTATTTTTGCCCATTTCTTTATTCATTTTGCCTTTTGTTCCACTTTTACCTTGTCGTCCTGATTTGCTCTATTCTTTTTTAGGTAGATTCCTCTTTTATTGGCCAACTAGTTTTATAGGGCCCATCCTAGGATGCCCACGGTCCTATTGCAATAGCAATAGAACCGACGCAATAGAACCGATGTTTCTTGGATGGGGATGCCATACCTTGAATCTCCTATTTATATTGCCTCCTTCCTCATTCCTCACTTCCAGTCATCGGCGTTCTCTTGAGCTCCTTTCCATTATGCTCATTTCGACTCTACAAGTTTCTCGCCCCCCTCTCCCTCTATCATATCTGGGTTTGTTATTCATATCAACGTCCAATTTCCCAGTTTCTCAAATTTTATTGTTGAAGTTGGTCCATTTCCTATTAGTCTGTTAGTCATCTTTATGTTTTATCTATCTTTCTTCATGTCTCGGGTCCCCCTATTTTGATATTCTCCATATTTTCTTTCTATCTTCTTGAAGGTGTATATGTTTTTATTTCTCATTTTTTCTCGGCATGGTACTGTAGCCTTCAATGTTTACTTATCATTTCATTTTTTCTCGGCGTGACACTATATCCTCCAAGACATAATTTCTTTTTTCATTTTCTCTTGACGTGGCAATGTAGCCCCTGATGTAGCAATAATCGGATGTTTTGCCCATGATAGTCATTCTGTGGATAGATCCCAATTGGTCGGCTATTGTTTCTTTCTTGGCATGGCCCTGGTGCCTTAGGACCTATTATTCCTTTGATACGATATTGTATTGATGTGTAGGGCATCTTAACTCCTTGACAGGTCATTTTATTTTTTCAGCCTTGACTCTACAAGTTATTTTTGGAAGTATCTTGGTGGTCACAGTGCTTCATCTTTGGGGAGCCTCGCCATCCTGTTTATCGAAGCATTCTCGGATATATGCTAGTGCTTGAGCATCCTCTTTTGGGTGCTCCAACACTTTGTTTAGCGCGACATAGTTCAGGTGTCACAGGCAACTCGAGAAGTGTTAGCGATCGTTTTTCATTAGGGTTTTCCTCGACCCTTCCGGGTGGGGTTTTTCATTCTAATGAGAGGCTATTGCCAGTCTTCTCACTTTGCTTACCCTAAGTGGCAGATGATTCATCTTAACTCCTTGACATGTCATTTTCTCTTTTCAGCCTTGACTCTACAGGTTATTTTTGAGAGTATCTTGGTGGTCACAGTGCGAAGAGCTTCATCTTTGGGGAGCCTTGCCATCCTGTTTATCGGAGAATCCTCGGATGCATGCTAGCGGTCGAGCATCCCCTTTTAGGTGCTCCAACACTTTATTTGGCACAACATATTTCAAGTTATCCCCATTCTAGTTCAGGCGTTGTAGGCAACTCGAGAAGTGTTGACGATCGTTTCTCATTAGGGTTTTCATCAAAAATTCAAAAGGGCGGGCTTTTCATCCTGATGAGAGGCTATCGCCAGTCTTCTCACTTTGCTTACCCTAAGCGACACATGATTCATCTTAACTCCTTGGCGGGTCATTTTCGTTTTTTAGCCTTGACTCTATAGGTTATTTTTAGGAGTATCTTGGTGGTCACAGTGCGAAGGGTCGCGCTTCATCTTTGGGGAGCCTTGCCATCCTGTTTATTGGAGAATTCTCGGATGCACGCTAGTGGTCGAGCATCCTTTTTTAGGTGCTCCAACACTTTATTTAACGCGACATATTTCATTTTATCTCCATTCTAGTTTAGGCGTTGTAGGCAACTCGAGAAGCGTTGGCGACTATTACTCACTAGGGTTTTTCTCGAAAACCCGGAAGGACGGGGTTTTTTATCCCGATGAGAGGCTGTTGCCAATCTTCTTACTTTGCTTACCCTATGCGGCAGATGATTCATCTTTTATCTTGTATTCTTTATTTATCGTCATGCTCTCGATGGTTGTTTAATTTCAGAGCAATTTCAGGCTTCTTAAAAACTTCTACCCATAGTCGGAGAATCAGTTTGAACTCAGTATTTCAAAGAGCTCAATGAGAATACCACTTCGGCCAACTAGTTGTTTCATAGGGACCATCCTAGGAATTGTCTTTGAGAAATACTACCATTTCTGTTCAATGCCCTCGAAATCGCTCCAATGTTGAATTTATGTGCCATATCTTCTTCTGCAGTAAACTTAATGGTTTCTGGCCTTTGATATGTGACAAGTTTGGTGTATCTTATAATCAGAATCTGCTTTCTCTTATTCAATCAAATGATACTTTCATCAACATTGTTATTCATATTGCTTTCTGGAATATCTGGAAATGTAGAAATGGGGTTTGTCATGGCAAGAAAAACTCCTCTCTTTTCTGGATTGAATTGCATGTTCAATTTGAAATTTTACCATTGCTATTGCTCATAAAAAGAAATGGGGCTAACTATGATAGGAAATGGAATAGTTATGGTACTTTCAAGGGACATTTTGATTTATTTGCTTCAAATCTTAATGTTATAGATTCTAATCTATTTTTCTTTGATGATCCTAGAATATCTTGACTTTTTAAGAGTGGAAGGCAAGAGAAAATTGAACAATTACTCTGATTACTATGAGAACTCACTGTTCAACAACAGAGATGGCCTCTTTGAAAATAATGTGGCATTTCCTATGCAGTCAATTCAGATGAGAGAAGGTTTGTTAGCTTATGATAAGGATAGTGAGGAACTATGGGCTGCTATTTTTTGTAGAGAAGTGATCCATATCCGTTGCCTCTATTGGTTTCTCTTCAACACGCACTTCACTTTATCTGAGAAGTAACCGACTAGATACAGGGAGATGTATTATAACCACATGCAGATTGCAGACTTGTATGGCTCTCTCATTATCCTATTGGATAGCGACGACACATTCCAGTTATTTTACAACAATGATTGGGCTGCAAATTGTTATGTCTTTGGGACTGCTGAACCTTTCAATAGATATTATAATTCTATCTTCCATGAACCAACGAGTAGGGATGATGCCTGGAACAAAGTGGGACCAAATGTCAGCATTTCTTTGATGGCTTTCGCCATGTCTGCCAGTGTTTCTTCTTTGTCTATCAGTGTGGAGGTCCCACCTGATCTTTTTATATTTGGACCTTATCTTTGCGTACTCAGGGCATTCGCTGAACATGTGCATTTCGTCCTCTATTCTTCCAATTTACATATTATGCATATGCGGTCAATTCATTCAATTTTTCTCCATCTGTCCCTTTCAATTCTCAGATCATGGCCGCCCATCTTGAATCTGGTTAAGAGATCCCTGTCTGATTTCTTTAGCTTGCTATGCTTGTGTAGGTTCTGGCCAATTTGTCTCCTTGGATTGAACATGTTTAGAAGCCATTTTGTTTTCGGGCCTGAGTGCCTGTCAAGCCAATTTCTCATTGCTGTGTATGTCCACATATCATTCCATACTCCTATTTTGAGGATGTGGCTCAGTTTGATTCCTAAGCCTCTTTGTCCATTTCGAAACTTCATGAAATAATCCTTTTTTAGTAAATGTTGCTTAGCTGAGTCCGATATCATTATCATGGACACTTATCCATTTTCATATGCCCATTATCCTTTAGAAAGTATCTATTCTTCCTTTCCCATGTCCTTATTTCCATTGGTTTCTCCCGTGTTTCATACACAAACATAGCTGTGGATGTCTCTAGAATAACTTGGTATTCTTGACAATGCCACTGCCTGAGTATACCTTCTTGTTTTCCCATTTCTATTCTGACAGACCTGGTCCCCGGGCCTCACATCTGTACAACTGCATTGAAGCCACTATTGTGCTGAATAAGCATGATTTGATTTTCCAATTTATAATTCTGATCTTGTTATAGTAATTCTTCATGATGTAGTAATTGTTTATTGCATCTTGGAACCTAATGTCTGTGTCTTTAAGCCATTTCCCTGTTCTGTGCTTGTCATACCCTAGGTACTCATATCTTGCAGCCTGTTCTCATACTTCTCCTTTATAAGAGAACTGTTTGTATTTTATCTTATTGCCAAATATCACTATCCTTGTCTTGGATAGGTTGACTATAAGGCCCATCCCAGTGCAAAAATCCTCCAGTATTTCTAACATTCTGTGCATCCCCCTCGTCCTTACTGCCATCATTCCTGGATCAACTGCGTATAACATGATTGGTACCTTCATCTTCCCCATGATGGGTGCATTTGTGTCCCCTTCTTTCTCCATTATGTATTCCTTATTCCTATAAGGCTTGTATGTATATCCCAAAATAGAGTCGGAGATAATAGACACCCTTGTTTCACCCCCGTATCACAGTCTCTTGCTTGTCCTTCTTCTTCCATCTTTGCATATACCCTCTGGTATAGCCATGCGATTGAATTCACTATCCCCTCTGGTTCTTTTAAATTAGCGAACCTCTGCAGTAATTTTTCCCTGGGAACCATGCCAAAGGCTTTCCTGAAGTCTAAGAAGCAACATATAATATGAGTGAGGATATAGAACTTGAAGATAATGGAGATAAGAAACTATATATAATGGGGTCGGAGTGGGGCTTAATGACGAGCATGTTATGACGAAAAACAAGAAGAAGTTTTTGTTAGATGGAGCATAAAATTCTTAAGTGGAATATAAGAGGAGTGAAATTCTTTGATGTCAAGATTGGTAGACTAGCTTTAGCGCTCAGAAGATTTTCTCCAGATATAGTATATTTGCAAGAACATAGATGTTTCCTTTGATGGTGTGGCTTCTACAAGCGATAAATCAAGTGCAGGAACTTTAATTGCATGGAGGAGTCATAGAAACATTTCATTTTTATATGCTTATTATTTTGGTAGGTGTAGTATAATTATATGAAAGGAGGGGATGCAAACTTAGGGCACTATTCTAGAATGGGACTCGCATGAAACCAACAAACCGCCCGTAGATAGGCTTCTCATTCATCTCAGCAGATTTTCTACAATGGTGGATAGTGGGTAGCCGCACACATGCGAACTACCCACGAAAAATAAAGGGAAAATCCAATTATATCATTTGGACCCCAAAAATACAATGCTAACGAGATGTTTGGGTGGTGTACTGAAAAGCTTATCAGGGATTAAAACCCGCCCTTCGGGTTTCGAGGAAAAACCCTAGTGATAAACCGGCAGGGGCTTAGACAAAGAAGGCCCGAAGAAATGGCTCCCAAAACCCACGAATGGAGAAGTGAAAGCAGTCTCGCCGCCAACCCACCGCACATCACCACACAAAAAAACGAAACAAAACAAGTCTCCCGAGTTAGGGGCTGATTCACAGCGATGCCCGCGACAAATATAATAAACAAAGAAGGGGGGAGGGTTCAAAGAAAGAGAGGTACCGGCCAGGAGAAGAGAAGCCAGCAAAGGCGTTGATGGCTTGGCGCCTAAAATAGCGAACTCCCAACCCGGAAGCGGGCATCGCGCCGCATGCATGCAAATGCATGCTTTCGTCCCATTCTAGAATGGCGATCCGATGTCCCGGATCGATGGGATTCTAGAATGGGACTCCATGAAACCAACAAACCGCCCGAATGCGAGAACTTCCTTACAAACTGGATCGGGGCGAAGGTCCACGGGGACGAAGGCTAAAAGGCGTAAAGCGGACAGAAAGAAAAAGCCAAATTGGCCAAACCAAAGCGAAGAAGCCCCTCCCGCCTAGGGAAACAATTAAAGAAAGAGTCTTGCTGAGAGAGAAGAGGAAAGCGCCGGCGAGGCGTTGATAAAAAGCCGCCCTAAAATAGCGAACTCAACCAGAGCGGGCATGCGCCGCCCGCATGCATGCAAAACATGCATGCTCGTCCCATTCTAGAATGGCGATCCGATGTCTCGGATCGATGGGATTAATGTATACCCTCAATGTCCCCAGGGCGAGAGCAACATTATGGGCCAAGATCAAGAATTTGATGAAGAAAATGGGGAGCCATATTGCATGATTGATGGTAGGGGACTTCAATATGGTAGAATATGTTGGTGCATCAATAGGAAGCTACATTAATATTGTGCATGGTTTTGAAAAAGAATAGTGGGCCAAGTTGTCAAGAGATGCTCGCTTGACAGATATGCAAGGGGATAGTGGCTACACGTGGTATAATGAATAGATTGGAGGTGCATGGGCTACTTATGCTCGCCATGACAGGTGTTATGTGAATGATGTGACGTTGTGCGCAAATTGAGCCATGCATCATCACAGTAACTTGGAGAACGTTGTTTCGGATCACAATCCACAACTTGTTTGATCCCAGGATAAGAACTTTGTGCAGATTCTTCACAGGTGCCCTCGTGTGAACGTGCTTGTCCACAAATTTGATCCTCGAGTGTCAGCTCTCTGCCCACTGTGCAAGCAAAGGGACGAAACCATTGAGCATTGTTTCTTTTTATGTGTTCATCTCCAGCCTGTTTGGTCTTGGCTACTTTCTCTTTTTCATGTGACATTGACAAGTCAGCAAGTGCTTCTGGCTATTTATCCGGATACTTGGAATAAGTTGCGGAGTCAAGCATTTCATTTAGCATCAGGATGGTTGTTGTGGTCCATCTCACAGGCCTTGAGAAGGCTGTATCTTTTCGGGGTTTGAATATTCCTCCTACAGTTGTCCTCCAAGACGCTCAAGCTAGAATCACTAAGGCATACCATTGTTCTTCGCTTGCTCCTGCCAAGCGACAGTTGATATTGAGTCCCTATTTGAGTGTCTTTGTCTTATGCATAAATTTGGTGGTTCTTAGTGGATCATGATTATCCTCGAGACTTTATTCCGCTTTCTGCATTTGTATTTTGCTTTTGGCTTGGAGTTTCAATAAAGTTTGTCGTTCTTCAAAAAAAAAAAAACTTTGTGCAATCCTTTAAAATTGTTTCAGAACGCGCAATCCTTTAAAATTGTTTCAGAACGAACATGAGATTCCTCAAGGATGCATAGTATAGTTCAACGACCAATATAAAGATGTCTGGACTTAATCTTGTAGAAATAAAAGAGAGATGCAAGCTATTATTTCAGGTTTATCAAGGATAAAATAATTTGGCAAGGAGTGGAGAAAGAACAAAGTTCTATAAAAAAGGGTAGAATTGAATCAGTTAGAATCATCGAATGGTGTGTCGTGACTCACGGAAGAAAGGGAGAAGAATTCAATAGAAGATCATTTACCTAAAATTTTGGACTTTTTGCAAGGCCTATATTACGCAAGTTGATCTTTCCTAGAAGATACTTTTTGTCCTTTGGATGTGGTAGTGAATTCTTTGCTTCGATTGATGAAGTTGTTGTATGGGGGTACAATCATGTGCTTTGGAGTATCATTTTCAATCTTTCCGGTAGAGCGAGGGATCAGATAGGATTGCCCTTTGTCTCCTTTTCTCTTTGATATTGTGGCAGAGGGTTTGTTGTAGCTACTTTTGTCTGCAGTGGATGATAAGATATGCATAATGGAACTCAACATTTTTACAATCAGTACGTAGATGATGCCTTTGTATTTCTGGAAGGCTCGTTCAAAATTTATGCAATGCAAAAGATCTTTTAGACATCTTCTCATATGCATCTGCTGGGGGCATGCTGAACTAGAATAGATGTCGGCAGCCATTTGATGAGTATGCTCCTCCAATTTCATCTCTTTTGCCATGGAAACTCTTACCAGTGGGAGCTTCATGTAAACTTTTGGGAATCCTAGTAGGTGTGCATATATCTTCTTCCAAAACTTGGGATGAGATTCTCTTGGAATTAAACAAGCACCTCAATTGGTGGAAAGCCGCCAAGCTATTTATCATGACAAGAAGAATAGTAGTAGCTACATCGATACTCTCCATCACACGTGTATGCAGCCACAATCATATTGGCTCCTCAAACATAAAATTAATGAATTGTGCAATCTAGTCAGGAGTTTCGTTTGGAAAGGTAATGAGGTATATGCGGATGTCAAAGTAGCGTGGGAAAAGTATACGAATTCTAAGACACCTTGAGAGGCAGGGATGATAAACATTGATCTTCTTCACGGTAAAGGTGCTCCCTTTTTGCAAGTTCATATGGCAAATTTTGAATGGCAATGTCAATTCTCTGTGGTTGGAACTTCTTGTCCAGTTGTTACTCTTCTGTGTATCCCAAATGGTAAAGCATATCTTAGAGCAAAGTTACAGTGAGTCTAGTTTTATGAGTTAAAGCCTTATGGTGGAGCGTCTCCTTCATTGAAGGGATTATTCAAGGGGTTGCCGTGGTGAGATCTGTTCCAACTCAATGAGGATGCTTTCGTGCTTTCGAGTGTCTATGCCCATTTGGTGGTTACGGTGAATGTAGATAGAGTGCTTAAACCCTTATATTCTATTGTAGATGTGAGGGTACAAAAAGGTGACGAGCGGGTATTGAGTTTGTGGGATGTTGGTACCAATCGGGATGAGTTGCCCCTTGGCATGTGTTTAGGGATTCCATTGCATTGAAGGAAGGAGACAAGAAAATCACGGAACCTTGTATTTGTCTCATTCCCTTGATGTGCACATTGTTGCTAGGTGGTTTTAGTCGATGGATCAATCTCTTGAGAAGCCATTTAGGTTCCAAGTGTTACAAATTACTTGTTCTAGAAGATGTTCTTCCACTATTAAATGGGAAGTCAATAGGAACTGATCCGCGCATTTGGAAATGGGTTTGGAAAAACTTATTGCCATTATGCGAATTTTACCTGAGAACATTGAGGGTGAATGTAGTGACTCGTAAATTCAAAAATGATGTAAGTGTAGTTTTTCCGGTTTATGGAAGAATGGATGAAACTTTAGAACCTTGTATAATTTATTATTGGAACACCCAATAGTTATAGGACACGTTCGAGGAGAAATATTTTGAATTTCAAGCTCGTCGAAGGAAGCGGTGATAGGCAGATATCATAGTGCTTGTCTTCTTCTGATGAAATTAGATATTCATATAGCTAAAGGATGCATATATTGGTATGTATGGAAGAGTAGGAGATTACTTGTGTTTTAGATTAAAGTTGTCTACACATCTAGCTTGTTGTGGTCAGAATGAAGTTTAGAAGCGGATTAATTGCTTGAAAGTTGAGGAGAATGTTGCTCAAAATATGGGACCTCTATCTTAGTAGGTTCTAGTATATGCATATTTATGCTGTTTTAGTTATCCCTTCATGATCAATTTGGACGTGGAGATGTTGTTACCATACAACAAGATATGTAGGGATTTTATTTGTTGAGTTTTCATCCTTAAAAAAAGTCCATTAGGCGAAAATCGATTACAACTAATTTGTGACTTCCATGAAAATACAATGTCCATGAACCCATGCGAGCATATCAGATGCATAAAGTAGTTAGTAGATTGCTGTTGGAAAATGGCATAGAAAATTATTGCAAGCAAGAAGAAAATGAAAAGAAGAGATATACATGTTATATAACTTTTTGATCTCCATGTTGTGTTGAACATGTCCGGATTCAATCAAGATCCCGAAGAATGACATTGTAATTATGTCTTGGTTGTGAGATTTGTAAGAAAGAAGTGGATGCCAAATTCAAATGACCTTCCAAGTTATGGGAGTTTGGATATTGTATGCGCATTGGATAGAACTCTTCTAAGCATAAAGCAAAAAAACAACTCCAAAACATATAATATCTAAAATCTTATGTACAAACAAAGCCCTCAAAATCAAATAGAATAGAATATGATTTTATCGTCCACGGAGACCAACCGCCTATGGGACCCAAGTAAAGAGAGAGCAACAGCTATTACTACCAGATTGCAAACCCCTCACCAAGGGTTTTTCGGGGAAAAATCCTTAGTAGCAATTGGTATGCCGGTTATACTGCGACGCTATATACATAATCACAGTATGTTTGGAGGTTACGTTTTATTGGGGTATAACTGAAATCATACAGATCTACATTTCCCGGAGGTATTTATCTCTAACAAGCTTCTGGCTGTAGGCCGTGTTTCAGAAGCTTGCGGGTACTGGCGGCATAATTAACCGGAAGCATACTGAGCTCGATATGTTTTATATTACGGACAGTTCGGAGGGCGGATTTCATCTCACGGCGCTGGATAAGTCTCCACTGTCTCTCAATGCGGGAGGTGGTGTGCACTACAATGTGAATGGAAACAATCACCCTGCGCGCTTTCATGGGTAGATGGATTAGCGGCGAGGTAAAGCACTGCAAAAAAGTATTCCAATCAAAGCGACCCTGGGGCCCATGCCATTAGGTAGTTTTAGGAAGCTTGAACACACCGCCTTGTGCAGGAACAATGGCATTCTAATAACAGTCGGTTCTTGGAATTTGGCATCCCTACAATGCAGGATGACTCGAGCTTTCGAAGGGGATCACCAAACTTGAAAACCCGCAATGGAGCTTGTCTTATCTTAGTTCACCCTGCCACACAGCCCCTATTGAAAACATAATTGGGCACCCCTTCCCACCACATCTCCCCAAATGAAATGCATAGCAAGATTTCTGCGCTTGAGTGCCTGCCAATGCTTAGGCTCCCTCCAATGGAAATGACTGTAAGGAAATCCAATAAATGAAGGTTTCAATGGGGAATGAAGAGGCAAGTTTTTCAGCTTTGGTTTAAAGGCGGATGATATATTCCGCCCTATATAGTCCTAGGGCAGCCTGCCGGATTTCGAGCACTCCGTGGCCAAGTTGTGACCAAAGAATTTGGCTAATCCGGGGTTTCTGGGCGTAATGCGGTTTGGGCATAGCCAAAGCTCCGGAGGCCGATCTGATGATGGGATCTTAAAGTATGGAGGAGTCGTCTGAGGGGAAGAAGAAAAAAACTTGTCTTGGACGTAAAATGGTTTTGTTTGTGGATTACCTATTATTATTTTAGAGGGAAAAAAGGCCGGGGGAGGCCATACGATGCTCAAGTTGGAAATTTTTGGTATGCTTCAGCCCTTTTGTTTATTTGTTTGATTTAGGCATGCATTGACTGTCTGAGTTATTTTTCGGTGATATGCTGATTAACAATGTTGAATGCAGGTTATAAGAGACCATTCTGTGACGAATTTTGTGAACTTCTGCTTAGAGCACTTTGTTTGTGTGTGGGCATATGGTTAACATCACGGTAAGGATTTACTTTCTAAATGTTAGATTACTTTTGATTGTGGATAAAAGTTTGCGACGTCCATTCCTCTCATATTATCAAATATCCATGGTTTGAACTTGGGCGACCGGGGCTGGAAGCAAGAATTGGTTGTCTGGTATGTTGCCCTTAATTTGAAACCAGGTTTCCGAGGCTGTTTCTACCAACATCAATTTCATTGCACGGAATACTGGTATTATTAAAAGCGTGGATAACCATATTTCTGAAGAACTTTCAAAGTTGTAAAGGTACACTATCAAGACACAAAGTTCAACAGGAAGAAGAAATTTGGTTCTTCAAAATACACTTCTCATAGATGATTACACCTATAAAAGCTCTCTTTAGAAATCCTGTAAAGTCAAATACTTGTTTTACGTTCACTTTCTAAAGCAGAGTTTTAATAATCGAGTGGTTCTTGTCCCTGCAGCAGTACCCCGGCCGCCCTATGGATAATAGTAATAAATTATGGGGAGAGAGAAATTTTACCAACCATACCGTGTTGTTTCTTATTTATCGCATTACCTAAAGTATGTTTTAAAAGGTGAACAACTTCCACTTATCTGAACAACACAATCACCACTGATATTCAAATTATATTTCAAAAAGCTAATCCAATTAGGGTCAGCTAAGTGTGCCTTGACCATCCAGACTGGGTCTTCTCTCAATTTACTTGACTAAGGAGTGCCGGTTGAGGAGAATTATAGCTGGAGAGTAGCACGATGCATGCTGTGGCTGCTGAAGAGAATATCCCAGCCGGTCATACTACTACGGTGTTAAATGAGCCTCATGCTGGGTAGTGACAGACCATCAGATATTTCCAGATCGGGTTTTGGTGCAATTTCTGATGGTGAAATGTTTGTGAGATGGGAACCAAGGATTTCAAGATATTTAATGAATATGTTTGGACGGACTTGGGCATTCGGATGGGGTGGTGTGGAAAAGGGATGGGAGTTGGGAATGGGATGGGGTTGGAAAGCAAATTGCAAACATGAAGTATGGATTCTATCAAAAGTGTCGTTCTCTAGAAGAAAGGGATAGATCCACCGTCTACAGAAAGGGACAAATATAGATACAGGTATGGTAATGGTTCAAGAAACTACAAAGGTCTAGGAGAGAGAGAAGATTTGGCTGAGAGGCCATGGAAGAGCCAGAGGGGATGTTGCGTATTCCTTTGGGGAAGGGGCAGTGTCTTCTTGGAAGAGACAGGTGCTTCGCTGGAAGAGGGCAGGACTCGGCTTTGAAGGGGACGGGTGTGGCTGAGGGGGACGGGTGTGCTCGCTTTGAGAGGGCATGTGCGTGTCCTTTCAGAAGACAGAGAACACGTATAAAGGGAAGGTGTATGTTCAGTGAGAGGGAGGATGGGAGGATGGGGCATGCGAGAGCTGCTCACAGCCCTCCAAAAAGCCCTGGCTCCAAAGCGCCCCAATCCACCCTCCTGTAAATCCCATCCCTGCTTGAGTGCACCAAAATTATAATAGATCTTTCAAACCCCATATACCATTCACAAATACTAAAAGCCATGAAATAATACGAAAAGCCAAGAAATATCTTAAACATAAATCCACTTGGTAACCTCCGAAACAAATTTACAATAGGAACTTCGGGGGTCAACGGGTTGGTGCAAGGAAGGGTTAAGAAGCTTGATCTTGCTGAGTGTTACTAAATCAAAACCGAACTGGGTTCCCATGACTGCACGAGGAACTGCGGTTTGGGTCAGGGGCTACAGCATTGCTTTTAGTACTTTGAAGAGGTGACTGACCTAAGAGTAGACTTGAAGAGGAGGTAAGAAAATAAGACAAATTCCTTACTTGAAATACACTAAGTATGGAAACTTTACTTCTGTTGAGAGAAAAATTTTATATTTGACCATTTGTATGTGGAATTCATGTGTAAAAATATCTGAATTAGGTGAAACTCGTCCATTTTCTTGAATGGCAATGTGTGAGGTATTGTTTAGAGTAAGCAGAAAGTACATTACCATGCCATAACAAATTAGAAAGTTGGGATGTATAAATGATATTTCTATGCATCAGCCAACGCAGATGAAATAACTATTCTCCTAATGAGACCCGGCTTTGAAGAGTTTTTCTCTGTTTGGGAGGACCGCATAGCGATATTATTCATGCATTGCGTATATAGGAAAGCCATTTAGGTAGGCTTTCTAGCGATAACGAGCTGTAGCGTGCATATTTCCTGAAACTGGAGAGGATGCAGAGTATTGATATTACACCTTGCATACTGATGTCAACAATCTATTAAATGGAAGCGAAAATTACTACTAGGCTGGCCCCAGCCAGCGATATTCCCAGAAATGAAAGTGTATTACTAAAAATAGCCACGTGGTAACATCTGGTTGCGGGCGAGCGACTAGCGTTATACGTGCTAGGTAGCGCTGCTCACTGCTCCCTATCCCATCTCCCAATGCTCTCATTTTTGAGTGGCATGGCCGTAGGAAAAAAAAAATATGCTTGAGAAACAAATGGCGAGCTCAGCATTACATTGGCTGTGCAGGGCTTGCCTAAAGTATGTCCGTGGCAAACTTCTGTTCTTCGGCAAGCGTCTACGTTCTTGGCGGCTTCTGTTCTTTGGCGTTGTGGCAGCATCCCATTTAGGTGGTGAGGGCACCCTTGGGAGGGTGGGGGCATTAGAATGCGTGGAAGCATCCCAAGGTTTCCTTTGGTGGTGGGTTTGGATGTTGAGAGGGAGTGCGGCAGAATGGGGTGGAAAATGGGGTGGCATTTGGGAGGGCGAGGGTTGCAGGACAGGGGCGTGTGAAATTCATGAGGCAGAACAATTTGTTGGGCATGCCCTTGCGTGCCTCCCCCCCAACACAACCCCACTGGCCCCAGCCTGCAGGCGCAGTGCCCTCTCCATCCCCTACTGCATCCTTCTTCACTGCGCTCTTCGCTGCATCCCCACTTACTCAGCTCCTCCTCGCACTGCCAAAGGGCAAACCGGGTGCACATCAAATTTAACGAACGCTCCGGTTGATCAAAAGCAAACACAGTTTTACATTATAGTTGCAAAGTTGTACAATTCCGGTATATTAACACCAGTTTACATTTTTCAAATCATGCGGTTTGTGGGTTCAAGGCCACTGCGACTAACTATTGTTTTAAGCTGACCAAGACCACCGCCGAAAGATTCATCTACCTAGCGTTCCATCTATTGCGCAAATCCACGCAATTGAGTTGGCATTTATCTTAACACATTACGTAATCCCCACTCGATCACGAAATTAAAAAATATCCCTTCATTTTGTTCCCCTAAACCCTCCACCTCATCCACTAAATCTTACGCATTTTCATGACTTTGTGTCTTCTTCATTTCATCCCCATCTTCTTCCACTATGGGTGGAATGCTTTCTTCGGTCGTGAAAATCTTTCTACTTGCACTATCAACATCGAGGAAAGCTCATAAAATCAATGCATATTTAGGCAATAGCGCTAAGTCATTGGTTTTGAATGGAAAATTCTAAAATACTTGCGTTACATTTTTCTATAATTATCAAAATGCCCCAATATTCTATGAATTTGTTAAAATGCTTAAAATCGTTGCTATTCCTCTTCTACTATCTATATGAATAGCTTTTCTATGATGAATGCAGATGATCAGTTAAGGCAGTGATCAAAAGCTCCGAGTATAATTTATTTTCTTATTGCTTTTGTAATGTTTGGTTTGAATACTATAAGATTCTTACGGCGATACGAATTTGAATGGTACCGAGAATAAAATGATAGTGAGGAAAGTGGAGCATACAAGATCTGAGCAACACTAAAATAAGGAAGGCTTGACCAACTTATGGAAGCAGAGGTCGACCCAAAGAGAGGAGTCACGCCCTCAGCCACTTCCGCTGCCTTCCTGGCTGCTCGAACCTCAAACTCCTGAATCCAGCACTTGGCTTACAGCTTTGTCTCTACAAAATCAATCCATATGCAAAGCAATTCCTTGTGTCAGTGCATTATCAGTTGGGTGGGATTGGTTTGGCAGGGTTTGGGTCATGGTGGTGCAGAGGCCACGAGACTGAGATGGGAGATGGCTAGAGATGGTGGCAGACAGGGTTGAGGCGGGATAAGACGTGTGAGGGTGGGCAGTGATAATGGGACAGGGTATTTTTTTTTTGTTCTCTTCCCACATGAAATGTGGCATTCTGCATGGCGATCATTTCTTGGCGTCTCTTGGGTGCCGAGCGTCGCCTGCCACAGCCAGCGGGCCGTGGGCGTAACAGCACGCGTAAATAAATGGGACTGGGGCGCCGAGCGTTTGGAACCATTCCGATGGGCAGGCGGCAACAGCGGGTTGGGGTTGACGTGATGGTCGGTGTTTGTCCATCTGTCTTGTAGGCCCACCCTGGCGGCGTTATGCGCAATCGTCATGCTCAGCATTTCTTCCTGCGATGTCTATCAAGAATACGCCTCAAATATCTCTTGATACATAGAAAAAACCATCATCACTCTCAAACTTCCGCTCCTCCTCCATCGGTCGGGTGAGATGATGGGGCGCGGTTCGTGTTTGGCGGGATGGCGGGTTGGGCTTTGGGATGCGGTGAACGGTTTGATGCAAAGGTATTAAAAGCTCATGGCGTTCAACATAATAGAAATTGTAAAATAGTATCCCAGACTAAAAAATATACTTATAAAATCGTTTGCAATAGGCTGCTTGGAATGGTTCTTCCACATAAAGTTCCCGGCCTTGTTCCCTTTCTCAACAACATTTGCAATGTGAGGTAGCTTTGTAAAAACCCTTGACAAGTTATTAATGCAATGTGCCGCCATACACTACGCCATAATCATCTTACTGTGAGCAGGTTAGCTGCTTTCCACCATCTCCAACAATTTGAATACTTGTTTTTCGATACCGACTTCTTTTATTGCTTCTCTCCATTTACTAAATTTATAGCAAGAGCACCCCTATCCTTTAGCAATGTCCCATGAATTCAAGTAATAGTTTTGCCCTTGCACATGCAATAACTCACATGTATATACCTCCCTTGAGTGTTGGGATAGCCATCAACAATCAATGGGAACATCCCATTTTACCACGCAATATTCAAAGGTCATTGTTACCTCTTTCTTCTCCCTTGCTACCAAAGTGCTCTCCTGATACTGCTTGCAGGGGAGTTCCATTTTGAACCATAATTCCACACTACCATATGTATTTGAAGTGATTGTTTTATGCGTTGAAAGGAATGCTTATTCTTATTCTTATTCTTATTCTTATTTGTAGATAAAAGTGCCTTGCAATGGACATACATATCTATCTTTCACGGATCAGACTATCACAGAATATTCTTTTGTCTCTTTCTGTGGGTGAGAAGCAACTTTCTAGATTTGAAGTGCATCCTCAGCCCAGTCAGAAGCAGGACACATAAAGTTGTAGAGTGGAGGTGGTGGTCTCGCTCCGCCACAGAACTCCCACAGGGGCTGCTGCACATCTGGCTGTGCTCTGTGCTTGCTGCCAAGCCAGCCACATCTAAATTAAGAGCTTTTTAAGAAGCTCACTGGTGCCTCCACATCAATTGCAGTCTGTCCCGCCAGTCTGTCCTTCTCGGCAAATGTTTTTCCTCATGGTCCCTCAGTTGGCCCTTGAGACAGCCACGCAGTGCCACTTCTGGTGATGGGCCCAGGGATGGATTACTTGGGAGGGTTGGGACAGGGGTGGCGTGGCATTAGTGGTGGGGTTGGACATGGGACGGAAACACATAATTACATACAGTCGCAATCATCATATTCCATTAATTGTTAAATTCACACCTAAAACTCAAACAATAGAAAATAGTCATACAATAGACAAACAATAGATAAATAAAACAAGCAAGCAAAAATAATGAAACTATAACTTACTTGAAACTTGTGACGTGAAGATCGATCAAAGTGTATCTTCTTCTCTATTTAGCCTTATTCTAGCAGATCAAAACGAAGCAATATTAGAGATTGGCAAAAGGCAAATGGCGACCCGATGAGCAAATGTGTGGTAGTGAAGGCGAAGTCTAATGTAAGGAATGCTGTTTGGTGGTATGGCTTGGCTTGGTTGGTACTAAATCGTGTTGAATGTTGACAAGTAAAGATAAATTAATAGATAGAGAGACTTGATTTATACCCTCTGCCTTTAGCTACTAAGATGGAGGATGGGGTTGGGATGGTTGGGGTTGAGGGATTCGGATGAGGATGAGTGAATTGTCAATGGATTGATGAAGTAAAGGCTTAAATCGTGTGAATGCTTTTAATTACAGTGATCCCCGAAAAGAGCCTTTTTAATCTATATAGGCTATATTACACAATCCGCAAACAAAGATCCCTATATCTTAGTAACTTTATTACAAAAGAATGAATACAATAGCAATTTTGATGATCAATAAAATAAATAGAAAATAGAAATGTAACATAATGAAGTGTCAAATTGGCGGCGGCGGCTCACCGAGTGAAGTGACAAAGGGTCGTTAGAATCAACAATGAAGCAGTAGAAGAAGCGGCGAAGAAATTGACAGCGAAGCCGAGGCCGATTGACCGATGATCCTCTCAACTGGCAGCACGGAGGTTTTCTTTGAAACGGTGGCGAGAAGGGAAAAGAAACGGCGACAACGAAAAAGGAATTTAGTTCTTGACTTTCTTGAACCAATTAAAAATAAAGTTTACTTGATTTCTTTATAGGAAACTTGGTTCCAGAATAATAGAAGGAACTAGTTCGAACTTAGTTCGGTAATAGGCCATATGGGAACATCGAAGAGTTCCCGGCGTCCAGACGAGGGAACTAGTTAGGAATGGGAGCAGTTGAACAGTTCCCAATAGCTAACCTCCTTTGAGAAGACAAATTTCTTTCTCCTTGTTCAAACTAGGACTTTGTTCACGTTGCCTCCGTGGAGACTCCGGACAGCTGCTTTAACGGGCTCGCCAGACCCTTTACGTGCAGGAGCCTATAGAACACATTATCCTTAAATACAATAATGGTCACCCGAAAGAATTTCCTTAATGGTACGTCTATTTTAAATCAAGTAATTTCTTATGTATAAGTGATACCTTACGTATATCCCTCAGGTATTCTTTAGCATTGTGCCACAAGTAAAGCAGTAGAGCCGCAGAAACATAGCTAACCTGTCAAGTGAGTACATCCACTGGATCTACACCGAAATGGTTGGACAAGGGGTGAAAATGGCAGAGTCAAGCAGAGAGCGACATCGTGACGTGTGGGATTTGAACCAGGATGGGTGGATTGGATTAGGAAGGACACTCTAAAAATAGCAGTAAAATGAAGAAATTGTGGCAATAACATCTATGCTTGCCTTTACTTCGTCGAGACCTAACATACAACTTCAGCCTAACATCTAAAGAACTAGGTGGTAAGCGGCAAATATATATTACGGCTTAGTTATTCAATTACCTCACAGCGCTAGTTTGATGTTCCCGCATTATTTATATGCTATATGTACAAATACATGATATGATGCGGTATGGCAGGTTTATTGACCATTTGTAATGGCGACTTGTGGTGAGCTACATTTATTTTAGATATGGCCGGTAATTAACGGCTATGTTGGTGGTACATGGGTTGCAGCTGTCGGTTGAATGAGGTTAGGTTGCCGACATTTGGCCCAAGCCTAGTCCAGTTAGGTTGGAACTCGGGACGGGTGGGAGGAGGGCAAAGGTGAGGGAGGGAGAGAGCTGGCATGAGCAGGGGCCACTGGCTCCCCATTGCCACTGCGTACCCAGGCCCAGGCCAAAGCCCTCCTACAGCAATAAATCTTTACTCCTACCTTAATACTAAGCCAAACCTAAAACAAACTTCCTAAATTAAGCAAACTACCTACACACAGAAACCAAAAAGCCAAAAACAAGCAAAAATAAAGCTTCTTGCCCAAAGCTCAAAATCTGATAAAAGCTGAGCACATTACAAGAACCCAGTGGATGCTATGCCAAATTGAAGCACCATATAAAGGGGACATAATGTTAGGAGGGTGGAACGCTGGCGAGTGGCGGCCCGGAGCTCCCTATAGTGTGCTAGGCTATAGCAGATCCAGCGCGTGTGGAGGCGGATATGGTTGACACCTATAGGTGTGAAGGTGTTGATTGGGACGTCCCAGGCTCAATAAGGTGCAGTATCTATGGATTAGGGGTAGAAATCCGAGATGCCGGATGTCGCGTTGCTGACACAGCAGCTTTCTTGTTGAGTCCTGGGTGGAATGAGAACATATGCGAATCCTTGTCAAATAGTCTCCAAATTACAAGCAGTGTGAGGTTACCAGGTTGTTTTGGTCATTAGGTACTTCAATATTAGTTTAAAAGAGATGGAAAACCGATTTGTTGGGATGCTTCTATAGAGGCTTAGTGGCCAGTTCACATGGCCTTGGCAAACTTTCAACAAGGTTACAATGTTATTCTAGATAGACTTTTTTTCCTGCAGCCTTTCTAGCATATCATAGCTTTCTTAAGTATGCTATGACTATTAACACATCGCAAGTGTTTGTGAGAACATCCGGTCGTTAGCACCTTCTTCTTTTAAAGAGGAAAAATCGTATTCTATTATTCTTTTTTAAAAGGAAAAAGAGTTTTGTTATAGCTCACATACTCTGCTATTATGTAATGCGGTCGGTGAATTAAAAGATGGTATTGGGCGGTAAAAAAACACATGTCGACATAAGGAAATTGGAGACTCAGGCTCTTCATAGCTCACAATGATTGGGATAAGTTGTGATGATTCTCTCCCTCTCATAAATTATGCGTCTCAGTTGCTTTACTCACTATTAAGTATTAGAGATTTTACTATTTAGTAGGAACAAAATTTGTGGCACTGCCTTTTGAAGCACCACTTTGTAATGTCATGAATTTCTAATTTATGGTTTTGATGATTTCCCATCCCTAATTGTGGTGGGGCATTTGAATGAAAGCTTTTTGTTGCCCAGAAGTTAGAAGGTTTGAAGGGTACATGCATGGCCTCCATGGGAGTTTAAGCTGGTTGTGGGTGGGAGGTGTCGATGAGTCGCTGGAAATAGGGCGAGGTTTGCAGGGTGGGTAATGGTAGAGAATACTTAGGCCCGGCGTAGCCATAATTGGGGCGGCCGGGCAAGGCGTACGGCAAAAGCGAGTTGGCAGGCGGATTGGCTTAGGCGCGGGGCGCGGCGGCGAACGTACAATACATGCGAGAATCAGCAGCGAAGCCGTTTGTGACCGTAAAACACAAATTGCGACCAGCGAACTGAAATACGAAAACCGTTTACCCAGAAACGGCAGAAAACGCGGCCTCTCTCTCAAAGTGTCCTCCCTATCCTAAACTCGAAAAAAAGGGTGGGAAGAAACTCAAAACGAGAACAAAACAAAGAATGAACAAAAGCTGGAATCATATTCATGCTCAAAGGAGGTGCTTCTAAAGCGTGGTAAAAACCTAAACAATGAAGGAAATGCTCTCTCTAAATAAGTAGAAAACAAAACCTAACCAGCGCGGCCGACTCCCGGATCACGGATCTAGGCTAAACTGGCGGACCCATAGGTTGACGGGGTCCCAATATGACAAATACATCAAGCGGCATATGCCACCACCATATATATGAACTCGGACCCTAGATCAGAGTGGTTAATGTGATGAACCATGTGGCTATGCACTCGCCCACACATGATGTTGTAAAGGGCTAACACAAACCCGTGGTAAATCTACGTTAGTATGCTTTGCATTTTTCCTTTGGAAAAACTATCAAAATATACCCTATGGGTTTATGTAATTTTTCTGGAAATGCCCTTATGAGTTTCCAAAATTACTAAAATGCTTGGCTCGAAATGAATACAACGTATGATAAGCCGCTTTTATTTGGGAAAACTATCGAAAATGCCCTATGAGTTTATGTAATTGCAAAATGCCCTTATGGGTTTGAAATTACTAAAAATGCCTTCAAATGAATTACCTTGTATAAAATAGAAGCGCAAGCAATTACCCGATTTGCTTTACACGCAAACTTAATTATCAAAATACCTACGTAAACTTAATTAGCAACTTGCCATTACGTACTAATTTTGATCAATCTACACCAAACTAATCACCAAAATTGCACCAAACTTATTTACAAAATACCCTACATACCAAGCCAATTTTCAAAACACCCTTTTTATCCTACTCAATCTATACTAAATGCCTCAAGAATAGAAGTAATTTCAATAAAGTCTGAAGTCTGTCATCATAACGGAGCCACATGCCCTACCATGGCCCTGCTACGTCTTCTATGCTGGCAATCAAAGCCACATGTGCTGCTGTCATGCTGTATGCCTTGTGCCCGCTCTATCTCATGCATGGATTGGTGACGGCAGGGGTGGGTGTGGGTGATGGGATTGGGTGGACATGGAAGCAACTGAGCACACATGCTTGGCTTCGCTTACCGGTATTAGCTCTTAATCTCTTGAAATTGTTAGCATCAAATTCTGAAAGCGGTGGAGCGTTTTCCGAAGCCAAGCATAGATGATGGTAATTTGGGGACGACAACTAACTTTTTCTAACATTTCTTTGGCTGCAATTTTGGTGCGCAAAGCAGGCGGATTGGAGTCGTTTGACGCGTGATGATTTTGCTTTTGCATTATTGATAGGACGTTGATGGCCGAGTGGCTTCGCCTCTCTGTTTCTACGCCGAGGTGATTCCGGCGTGTATGATTCATTTTGAACATATAGATAGCCAATAAATACAAATCTAAAAAAAGTAAAAAAATACTCCTCTAAATCTGGCGTGATTTCCGAGTTGGCGGATTATGCGAGATCTGCGGGATGGCAATATTGAGCGACGGCAACCCGTAATAGAACAAATTACACCACAAATCTACTCTCGCCATCGTTTTGCATCTAGAAGGGCCCTACAATTTTATTGATAAGAGGTTACAAATATTAAGGGCGTTGTGGATCGTAGGTTATTTTCCGTCGATTAACAAATGATTCATTGTATCTATGCTCTAAATGGCGGAGAATCTTGCATGAAATTGGATACTAAAGGTTGTGACGTTACATTTATTGCTACGCATAAATTATCAAATTTATCTTTCTGACAAATGGATTTTGAGGTAAATATGCATTTAAGTTTTTATTTCGGCAATGGCAATCCTACATTTGTCCTTACTGATGTCATCTTGTGAATATATGCGAGGTTGAGATAAGAAGCATATAAAATCAAAGAATCAACCTAATGCTTAAAGTTATAGAAGCCATTTTTTCATGCCCAAGTTGTGAAGCTTGGGGCATTTTCACGATTTAGAAGATGAAGGATTAGGATGCCTTTTAAAGTATCTATTACGTGTCAAAGACCTCTGGTATAAAAACTTTTAGAGCCATGGTCTATTTGCCCTTTCTTTCTCTTTTACATCGTACAATGCATGTGCGTTAATAGTTGGTTCTATAGGAATAGTACAAATTAATTATTTGAGAGAAAAAGAAAAATAAGATTAATGTTGTGCACATTGCAAAATTTGGGGGCAAGGGGTATTGTGGTTGCTGCCCATTTTAGAAATGCTCATATGCCGAAAACTCATGCATTAAGCATTCAAATAAAATGTTGACTCTATGAACAAAGTTTGAACAAAGTTATATTGTTGGCGCATAGGCTCAAACCTGCAGTGTTTGGCAGAAGGAGTTTTGGTGTGAAGCCATTGAAAGAAGGCAAAGAAATTCAGTCCGGGTATTCCTGCTCTGTCCGGGTCCACTTATATTCCTTCCTTCCATCACGTGTTTGGATTCGTAGAAACTTAATTCTTTGGATATTAGACGTGGAATGGTTCCATTGGCATGGGAATCGGAGTGGGTTGGAAGGATACCATATTTTGTCTTGTTCTTTTCTTCCATTAAAGAATATACTTGAGCTTTTGTTGTTAGCGATTCAAAGATAAAGTGCTCTGCTTGCTTGAAGCAGGCATTTAATTTCATGGGATCTGAGTATGGATTTTCTTGAGTTTATGGAGGGTTAGTACCACGCATGATGTCACAATGACATGGTGCCTGGGAAGATAAACTACAGGAACGGCACTCTATGATGTTGGGTCTGTATGGAGGAGGCACTGTGGGCAGGCAGTGGGGTTGCTTGTTTCAAGAATGAAGCGTGGTGAACAGCCTGGGTTTGGGGCTGCCATGGGGGCAAGAATGATGCCGACTGAGTTACAAAGAGTGACATAAGAACAAAATCTTGTGAAGGACGGCGTGCCGTAGCGATAGATCGCCGGCATCCACGGCAGCCATTGAGAACGTACTAAATACCGCAAAAAGCCTTATACCTTTGGTAAAACGAAAATACGCATTCACTACCTACTCTCAAAATAAAATCCTATTCTAAAATACTATTCCTCCGAACTACGAAATTAAGCTATAACCACATGAACTCACTCCGCTTTCTCAAAAAGAAGCGAGAACCATAGTCTAAAGTAAATGCATTAAGGTATTCCGTCTGAAATAGCGAATAGGCTAATGCGAAGATCTGAATTTGGGCTTTACATTATCTTATAGTTCAAAGTAAGGTGGCAACAATAATAAAAATTCTAAAGGCTTACTCTATAAAAGCGTGTTCATATATTTCACGATGGATTTGTTTAAGCGACTCCATTTGACCAAGATGGGAAGCCTTAGCTCTTACAACTGCGGTCGAGTAACTCCATAATATATGGCATTTCAAATTGAAGTATAATGGCATTATCACCAACAATAGAAAGTGGCATACCGACTTCGAACCGCGGGTTTGCTTTATAGAACGCTTGATCTGGAAGCATTCGTATCGTTGCATTGATGGCCGGCCTAGCGGTGTATTTGAGAAAATACTGCGAGGCGAGAAGTTCTAACCTACGGACGTAGGGAATCCATGCTCACGAACTCAAGGAGAGAAAAACATAAGTGCATTTTTTATTATTTAAGAAGTTGCTTCACAAAGTTGCCCCACAATTCAGTTTCATAGGGGTATTAAAAAGAAAAGAAGATTAGAGCACCACCGATATTATAAAATTTGCTTTATCTACGCCAGTTCTCGGAATACCTTCAGTGAAACGTAAGCATTGGCTTCGCGTTTTCTTCATGGCTACTATGATCTTGGTTGTACATCATGATAATCCAGGTGTGCATCCCAGTGATTAATACTACGTAAAGTGGATAATGAATATACATCAATTTCTTTAAAGTGAACCTGCAGCAAGGTTATTATACCCGTCGTAGTTACGAAGCTTCCCGGTCAACTATATTCCAGGTCTATTTTGTTCTTCTATACGTTTTGCGTTTGGCTTTGCCGTTTTGCATTGTCGCGATGATCCATCTTAATATAAATTATCTATATAATAGAGATATATGGCGTAGTTGAGGCGGCAGATGCATGGTACTGAGTACTCTGTGATGATGGACCATACCAACAATTCTCATTGTGTAATCATAAGTGCCTTTTTCCATATGATGGTTTCCGGTACGATACGTATACATTTTTGAGCTTTGGAATGCTTGCGGTCGCGAGCCCGGAATAAATCCTAGGTGAAGATGCAATAAAGTATGTAGAAGCATGCAAGAACCTTCTTTATTATGTTGGATTAGTGGTGATGCAAGACTATGTTATTTATTTATGCATAGCATGCAAGACCCGTCTTTGTTGTGTTGGGATCCATTGTGAAGGAAAACATCTGAATGTTTTGCAGTACAGAATTTTCACGGGACAAGGATTGCATGCAAGTGTTCTTGCTATAAATCTCAAATATAGACGACGGATTTTTGTCCTTTTATGTTGTGCATTTTGTCTTTTTTGTCACCTTCTGCTTGGTATGTGCAATATCTCCTTATCTAAACAAGGTTATATGCACTATATCTATCTGAAAAACCAAAGAGACAATTCCCAACTTGTTGGTCCCCGAGATATGCATTTTTTGAATTTCAAATGACAACAAAATTCTGTTCTATTCTGTTCTATTCTATTCTATCTACATAGAATGTATGTAATATTGAAAAAGTTAAGAGCATCGAAATAACCTTCTACGGCAACTGAAACCTTGCTTCTAGGCGGATAGGGTCGCAGTTTACACCCAAAATCAACATATAAAGCATAATAGATCTTATCCTGCTTTCCAGATTGACAAAGTTCTGCAATAGCATTTAATGTTTCAAAGAGTTCAAAAAAAGTCAAGTATATGTGGGCATCTGTGGTGTAAAAGGATAAAGATGTTAGAATATTTTAATGCCAAATTTTGCCCAGTTCTCCATCCCAATCCACACAGTATACCATGTCTTGTTAAATCCCTAAACCTACCTATATATTTTGCATAACCATTATTTCTATCCCATTTTGCAAGGTGAACAAAGCTTCTACCGGATATAAAAAAAAAAAAAAGGGTGCCTTATTGAAGACCATAGCAGCAATGCCCAAGTGGTGGATGAAACAATTCCGGTTTAACGGAGGGATAAAGGTGTAGCATAAAATATCTTTCATACAAAGCTCTCATGCTTGATTGATCCCATTACCGGACATTCAAAGATGAATAGACTCAATCAAATTTCATTCCGGGGACCCATTGGGTATGTGTATGTTTACCGGTGAGCTTAATAGCTCAAAATGCTCATTGGAGCTAGATATATATTTGAGGGGAACAAAGTGGGCTGTTGGCTTGTGAGAAAGTGTGAATGTGAGGCTAAATAAGTAATGGGTAAAACCAAGCAATTGATTACAAAAGAAAAGAAACATGGCACTTGAGCAAATGCACATCAAACATCGAATGATTCTAAAGCAAGGCATGATAGCTTGGGGGCCTGAGGGGCGTCATCACCGAGGTCTTGGATGGCGATGCGGATGGTTTCCATGTCGGCAATGGCCCTTGCCCTCATGGGTCCCGTTTACCTGTGGGGCGGCGAGGACTTCTGGGCCCGTCGGCGCCCCCATAAAGGCTGATATGGGGGCTATGGCTGATAGCAGGGGACCTGATCGTCGGCGAGAGCCCTGCGTGGCGATGGCGGGATAGCTGCCCGTCCCCACGGCGACTTAAGCGCCCGCGCTCCAATCCGCGATAAAAGTCGGCCCCGGCGTGCGTGCGGGGAGTCCGCGCCCAGCCTTGGTGGCATACGGCTGATGAGGGGTCGCCCGACAATAGAGCACCTATTTGGCCCACGCCGGTGGAATGCTCACGATTGGCGGGGAGGCTGCCACCTATAAGCCGTTCTTGGCGCCCCTTCCTATCCATCTGCGAGTGGATTGGGCGGGGGCTAGTTTTTGACATAAAGTGTGGGGGCATTCACAAACCACGGGGGATAGTGGAAGGGCGGTTTGCATGGTCTTGGCGACTTGGTACAGCGGTGGACTTAGGCCGGTTTGCTCACTTTTCGGTTTTGGCTACCCGGGGTTGCTCTAGCCTTTATTGCACCTTGGTACTACGGATGTTTGGCTACTCCCAAAGCGCCTTTCTTAATCCAATGCCCCGACTTTGGATCCTTCTTCGCCCGGTAGTTTGGTTCCGTTGGTCGGTTTGGTTGGTCAGCTAGTCGGTTTGTTCCACAATGAAGGCTCCTACGGTTTTGGTCTGCCGGTTTTGGTTTGGTGGGCATAGTAGAAAACCCACTTAAGATCCCAACTTGGGTTGGTCATGGTAGTCGGTTCCTTTCCTCGGTCAATCGGTTAGTGGCTCCCGGTTGGTTCCGTTTGGTGGAATGCAGTTGGCCGGCTAGTCAGTTGGGTTTACCTCATGGAGCCACAAACCCGACCTGGCGAAGATAGTCTACCTCAACCAATCCGACCCCTACGAACTTATGTAAAAGATTTAATTTTTGTCTTTACAATATATTTTTAGAGTATTTTTTCCTTTGGCTTGCCATAAGAATCCCATTATAAATCGTCAGTCCTGCCCCTATAAGCCTTGACTAATAACACCATTATACCGGGTTCAAAGGCACAAATGCACATTTTCACGGGCTCCATGTACTTTGTCATACATGGTTATTAAATTCTTAATTTTACTAGAGAAGTGTCATAAAGGATGCATCGCGGACACCGAGGGCCCTAATGTTGTCATAGCTTTGACATTGTAGAAAGCCTTATTGTCCATTGTGAATTGTTGAAAAGTATTGAACATCATTACTCACAAAATTTTTTGACGAAAAACCCACGACATTTGAGCACTTTTCTAGTTGGTATATAATGCCATTTTGGTAATTAAGTTTGGTGTGTAGGGGTATTTTGGTAATTAAGTTTGGTGTATAGGGGTAGACTGGAAATTTGTTTGTATATTTATTTGAATCAGGGGCATTTTGGTAATTTCAAAACTCATACGTGCATTTTGGTAATTACATAAACTCATAGGGCCATTTTGGTAGTTTTTCATTTTCTTTATCCTTCATAATTGCCAATTATGTTTCTTCTCTGTTCTGACATATCTGCTAGAGCTTCGATTATCTATGAACAGTCGAACACGACCTGCAGCACTTGCTCCTCTTGTTTTTTATTTCTTGCTTCGGCTATGGCCCATGGATGGCTATGGCCTTATATTACTACAATTCCAGTTTTTTATGTGTTTCGATTTTCTAGAAAGGCAACATTCTCTTTTCTTGCAATTTTGCTAGCGATTTTGCAGCTTTGGGACCTAATGATTGTTTATCCAAGCTCTTGCTATTGTTTATGCTCGTGATCTTCTTGATCTTGTTGGCAATCTCGAGCATCCTCACTCTTATATTCTTGCTTCCCCTTTTGGCTCTTGTCTAAACATATATAAATATTATACAATGATTCTTGACATTAAATTGTATCGGGGCATATGGGGCCAGGAGCTTTTTCCTTATTAGGTAGTTTGCGATAAAGCCGGGTCTTCGACACATTGAATGGGAATAAGCGACATCAAGTCTAGTGATCTGATTCCGTTTCTAACATTAAGATGTCTTCATTGGGTGAAATCTTTGGGGATAGAGATTGGATGCTTTGCGAGAAGGCAAGGCAGGGAATCGGCGGTTGCAACCCAAATTCTTATGCGATTTTTGTTCTTTGCTTGCATTCGAGGGCAAAATTATCATAAGGATTTAGGATTTAGGGCAAATACCTCCGTGGTTTTAAGTTTTTCCTTTAAAGTCTGCCTTCCTTTTGATTGAGCTCATCTTTGGAGACTCTTTGTGTTCCGCTTTTGATTGGCGATGAAAGGCGAAGGCGGTATTTCTCTTCTATTCTAGTTGATATTTCCTTTCCTTTATTCAAATATATGTTTCCCATGATTTATTGATGATGGAGCTCTTCATCGGGAGTTCACGAAATTTTTTGTCGGGCTTTCTTCCTGGCGGTTTTAAACACATTATGTCCGGACTGAGAAAACCCAAAGCGGGTTGAAATCCGAGAATGCCGGGGATAAGAATGCCTGCTAGGATTGAGCATTTGTTTACAAAGAATTGCGCAACATAATGATGCGGGCATTTTTGAACCCCAAGAATTCATTCTCATATCCAGCTTCTCATTGCTTGAGGTTGTCTTCACAAAGATTGGTGCAATTAACGTTATGGCGATGGAGATGGCATTCTTGAAGGAATTTTGGAGGAATATTATGATTTCGGTTTAGGTGCTTTTATTTAACCATAAATTTGCTTAACCTCTTATTGAACTCTTTCTATCGTTTCACTCCTATTATGCATGACTACTCTCAAAGAATATGGTTTGATTGTACCAAGTGATTCAAGGGAACTGTCTCTCTTGCAAGGAGGAAACATGAAGGTAAGCATCACATCACCTTATATTTTTACCCGTTATGGGAAGTGAGTGTTTGTTCTAGATTAGAGTTTTGGCTTTGCTAATGGCCGAACGGAGTTAAGGAAGGCAGGGGTTGAGGTTATTAATGAGGAGGTTGGCTTGAAAGAAAAATATATCTTCAAAGCTAGCGAGGAATTGTAGAACCTTTTAGATTTCATAGGCAAAAAATTAGTCTTGTGTGAGCTTTATGGTGTTTGCTGCATTGTCTCATGAAAATCATAAAATCTCGATTTGCTTTAGCGATAATTTGGTGGCCGATCAATTAGTCATTGAGATGGTAGCACTTTTACGGGTTGTAGGGGATCAAATGGGCGATTAATGTTTTTATATAAGTGATCTTGATATGCCAATATATAGCAACAATTTTTTCTAGGCATAAATATGTTTTTTCTTTAATGATTTCATGTTTTCCGATTAGTCGTGGGTAGTTCAAAAAGTTGAGCTATATTGCCATGGAGTGCAATTACCGCCAACACCAACAAGGTGTTCTACTTTAATCCATTGAGAGCAGATCATAATATCTATTTCAACAATTTCTCATTGTATATGCATGGCTGATGTCTTGCTCAAGCAGACAATTGCCCTAAGCTAATATGCTAGATGAAATGAGTCCATGTGTGGGCATGCCCAATGCATATAAACTATGTCGATATATTATTTAGAATATATTTGTAGCTTGGAGTAGCAAGTATGAAGATGTCTACGAGATCAAGAACAAATGATCATGCTATTGTTTCTATATTATTTGCTAATTACTTGTGGGTTTTGCAGCCCTTTGAAGCTTCAAGTTTAGGTAAAGGAACATGCAAAAGTCATTAGTATATGGTGGCAACAATTCTGAAATGACCATTTAGTACAATGACTACACTATATACCTGAGGTATGCGCACAAGGAGAAGTTAGCTTTGCGTGAGAATGCTTCAAAAGCATGCAAGCGATTGATGCATCAACGGAGGTTGGGCTTTGCCATTTCAAAGGTAAAGCATTTCATATGTTTGTAATTTGATCTGTTCTAGATTATCTAGGAGATCTTTGGGTCTTATTGGTATATTACTTCGGGTGTGTATTCTCAATTCAAATGGAAGCTACACAATATGATTGCTAAAATTCGTTATATTTGTTATATTTGTTACGGTGGTTCTATTCTTTGCCTTAAATTGAGGTGGATTAGGCGGTCTTCATTGTAAATCATGCCCAAGCGGTACTTAGGGTGAACCACACTAATGCTTGTGAAGATGAAATCCGGAATTTTAAATCGCATTATCTTTAGCGAGAAATAGATGCACCCACCTTCCCGGTATTTGAAGTATATGCAAGAGTTTTAGATGGCATTCTAGAGCTTATGCACTTAGAAATCCCTTTAGCTAGTGGCGGTCTTGAGATAGACTTTAGTTGTAAATTATCTTTAAGTTTCCAAGTGCCTTGTAAATCTTGAAACATTCTAGACAAGTCCCTTCATGGATGGAACAAAACTTTCATGCATATTTAATGTAATGAGAAAAATAAGAGAGTTAAGTCTTTAGATTTATGTATCTCTTGAGTCTATAAAATTTGAAACCATATCTTTGGGGAAAGGAAGAAGTCAATATCAATGAGATTTTGCCTTTGCCGGCTTCTACTTTCGGTTTGGATTATGAATTACAAACTTCATTTGGATGATTGCTTCGTCATCAAATTACTTTGCAATGAGTACATGTTAAGCTTTGCACGCTTTACATGGTGAAGGTACATGTTTGTTTTTTTGCATTCCTTTTTCATTTGTAATGCGCAATATTAACTATTGTTTGCTAGACACTCACTTCGAAGAATTACTCTCTTGAATAAATCTATGTTTAGACAATTTATAGCTAGGCAATTTATGCAAATGCATAAATGCAAATGCAAATGCAAAAGAGAGATTTTAACAAACGCAAATGCAAATGCATAAATGCAGGATGTCCCCCCCAACCATGCATTCTTGAAGTGGGTCCTTCTAACATCACATCATTACGGAGGAAATGCGAAAACAACAATGCCCAACCATCGAAATTCAATACTTTCAAATTGGGCAAAAACATCACTCTAAGACTTCAAAGGATATTTTTAATTTATAGACTCCCCATTAGATTTTTCTTTCTAATGTTTTGTTTCACGCAAATGGTCATTGATGGAAATGTCGATATAAAGGCTTGCGAAGACAATCTAAGGCTAGGTGCAAGTGCATTTTGAAGTGCATTTTAGTGCAAAAACTACATCGTTCAACTATGCAAATTAGCCAAGACATAAGCCATGAAAGTACGTTCACACAATTCGAAAGGTCCAAAAACTTGCTCCTTGACAATAAACAATGTTATGAGAAACTTTCACACCTAATGTTAAGCATTAACACCAATGTTAAGCATTAACACCAATGAGAATATTTTGTTCTTTAGGGACATTAACCACGTACATTAAAAACCATTCTCAAATCTTTCATGCTAAAAAATTCTTATCTTTTATGGGGGCTAGCTAGGTGAATAATAAAACATTTTAAAATGTCCCATTAAGAGCCAATTACTAGGCACCACAAATTCTTATACTTTAAGGCTACTAGCTAGGTGATTTAAAGAACATTGTGAAGCTTCCCATTAAAGGCCTATTAAAAGTAGCCAAGTTCACAATATGTACTTTAGAATTGTGCATGCATCAAAATTCATACCATATGAAGTTGGGTTCATCATAGCTAACCTACACTACTTCACCACTCTCCCGCCTTCCTTTGCTCCAACTTCAAGTTATGCCACTATAACCAATGAAAACACCGGACTATAAAAACCTCGCCTCTCTCTCGTTTTCCTTTACAATGTAAACTCTTGAAACATCTATACCTAGAGTTTTTATTCACCCCCCCTCTTTCCCAACTCTGCATTTTTGGCAACCACAGAACAATATATAACAAATAGCGGTAACAAATAATGAAATAAAATGTCAATGTACACAAATAACAAAATAATGAAATAAAAATGTGCCCTAAGATACATGGGGAACTAACAAAATGATGAAATAAAATGTCAATGTACATGGGACAACTATACAAAGAGTTGCCCTAAGATACGTGGGAGCACATTATATAACGACACGGTTGATTTTGTAAGCTAATAATTTGGGCTCTTCTTTCACTATAAGTATCTTTTACCCAATGTCTTTTTGAATTTGAGTCAAAACAAAGGAAATGTTTGGCCGCCTTGGCAAAGCGTCAATTTATATATATTCATTATGTTATTACGTTATGTCAATTGTAGTTTCTTCGTGGATAAGAACTAAAAACTTAAGGACTTGTGGGAATCTACTTAAATAAGAGAAATTTGGGCCTAAATAGCTATCTGCATGCTCAACCTTGCAACATGCTATTTTTCCGGTTATAATTCTTTTAAATGACATGTAAAGAAATGTGGCACCGCACTACCGTCTTGTATCATATAATGAAATAACGAAGAGTGAAATAAGGGGCAAAAGCCTCCCTTACTTGGCAAATTACCTTCAACAATTGAAAGTCATAGTGAAAGAAAACATCAAAATGACCAAAATTTAGGATCGTCATACATAGTTTTTCCCAAAATTGATCAAGGAAGCTGCTGCCACTAAGCCGAAAACTTGTATCTCTGAATTTATATATGTCTCTTGGAGCTTATCACAACACATAATCCATTACATTGCTATATCGCATGGATTTGCAATTTTGAACGATTAACAGCTCAAACCTTACCATTTTTAGGCAACAAACTTGAAACCAAAATATTGCTCATACGAAATCTCAATCCACAATGTGCAGAATATGGGCTTTGCTACTTAACTGGAAGACAATCAAGATAAATCTAACTAAGCTTTACAAACATGAAATTAGGGCAGAGAGCTTAGTTTTATATATGCAACACATCCATCATAGCATTTTTTGCTTCGATAAATCTGCTAACATGCCAACTTTTATCTGTATTGGCTGAGGAAATCTCTGCATGGTAAAGCAAGGTTACAACATAGTTATCCACCTCACCATAGCATACGGGATGCTCTGCTACGACCAAACCTGGACACAAGTTAAGAGAGCAAAAAATAACAAACAGGTGAAGGCTTGCTTCCATTCGATTCTGCTTGGCAACTCCTGCCATCAACAAAGCTGGCTTTTCTCACAATGTTTTTTATAGCACAAGCGATGAATCACAGAAGCAATGATCGCACAACTGCATGCACAAATCCTATGGGGCAAATTCGACCATTGCACGTCTAAGATACCCCTATCTCCACTTTTCATTTATCAGACGGATTCATCTGCACCCTCTATCTGACACTCAAAACCCATGTCACCCCAGCCATCCCTCTAGAATATTCTAGAATATTTTACAGCATATGCTCTCCCAAATGAACCTAGGCCTTTTATATGTCATTTTCCCTCCACCCCATGGGTTCAGCCCTTCACTTTCCCTTCGGACAAGTGCTAGCATGGTAACTAACTGGTTCTGAAAATTCTAGCATAAGTCCTAAGAATACATTTTTCTATTCGCAGTGTAGTTTTCTAGTGCCTTATACAATTTGCTTCATTTTGCATCTGGTACTCCTATCAAAGCATCACCAGTTAGTCCTCCAGTTCAAATACAGAATCCATTGGTTCTTCAAACTCGTTTCTGATTTGCATTAAGTTGTGCCTTTTACCAGCTATGTGATACGAGCTTAAACAACAACAGATAATGACCAGAATTGTTTGGCTCCAACTCAAAGACATTCTTCGCAGCTCTTTTTGCCTGAACCAGATCCTTAGGATCTCTACAACAACCAAGAATAGCTGTCCATGATTTAGCATCAGGGCAGCATGACATGTTGTTAATTAAGGATTCTGCTTCATCCAACAAATAAAATTTCGCAACGAGGTCGATGATGCAGTTATGATGTTCCAAATCGCATCTGAGACCATAACATTGGCTCAAGGAAACAAGGTAGTGACAACCTTCATCTATCATACTAGCATTTCTACATGCGCAAAGAATGCTACTAAGAGTGAGATGGTTAGGCCTCATACCTTGTAAATGCATTTGCATTAAAACTTGGAAAGCCTCCATGGCATATCCCTTTTGTGCATATGCTCCAAGAACAGCACTCCAGGATGAAATATTGCGTGCAGGCATCTGCGCAAATAGTCGAAGAGCATCCGCAAGGCGCCCTTGCTGTGCATGTCCTGCAATCATCGCATTCCATGAGACTATGTCTCTTTCAGGCATCTGCTGAAACAAGCATAGAGCTTTTCTAAGATTTCCTTGATGGCAGTAAGCTGCAACCATGGCAGTCCATGATACTACATCCCTGCATGGCATATACTGAAATAGGTCAAGGGCCTCCTTAACCCTATCATGCTGGTTATAAGCTGCAATCATTAAGTTCCAAGAAAATGAATTCCGGTTATACATGTCGTCAAAAACAGCCCGTGCATCTTCCAACGCTCCACATCTACCATACATTTGCACGAGAAGATTTTGCAGAAATATGTTCCTTTGAAGACCGCTTCGAATAATCTGGCCATGGAGTTGTCTTCCTTCGGTTAAGGCTTTTGCATTTCCACATCTCTGCAAGCCAAGGGCGAATTCGGATATTTCCTTGGGCTCTCCCTTCCGAGAACGGGCAGAAAAATGTCGATTGAGCGCCCATTTCATCTAATAGATTAGCTCTTGAAGATTCTGATAGCTCGTAGTCGAAGGATTTAAGAGCATGGTATTGCATGAATATTTATTTTTGGGGTTTAGGCCTAGGGGGCAACTGTGACGTTTTGGCGTGGACTTTATTTATGACGTGTTAATGTCTCCGTGATTTAATGTTTTTGGGTCGCCCCTAGAGGGCAAACCCTTGTTTATGTGGGTTTGTGGCATATCCTAAGTATATGCTAGAATATGCCAGGATATCTTTGGTGGCTCCAAACCTGCTCTTGGCTAATAAACCGGGCGGTCGATGATTGTTTCTTTCGCTACCGGCGGTGTGGAAGCCTAGCTAGCAGGCACCACGGGCATGTATTCTATGCAATCATTCTTTTGGCATAGATATTTGGAGCCCTTACTCACACTATAGCCATGGTCAGAGCATTAGTTCTTGGCGTCAAAGAGCTCTTGGGGAGGGATGAAGATCGGCTCTGCAAAATTTTATCTACAAGGCAGTGCCGCCGAAATGTCTATGAATTGGAAGTGGAGTTTCTATCGAACTTTGTGCATTATAATGTTTCTCGGGCACTTGACCCATAATGCGGACATCGAATTTTTTCTTTATATTTGGTCAATTTTTGAAATGTGAGAATATGAGATCCATTCGATGAGAAATGCTCCTTAACAATGGGGTCCCCAACTCGTAGGAAGATGGCGGGGATCGGATGGAGGGCTCTACCGATCTCTGTCGGTTTTAGGTTGTGTCATGACTCCCACAAGCCCTATTGCTAGAGAATTTCGTGGACCCTCGTAGAAGGAAAAACAAGGTAAGTTATCAATCACATATTAAAATTGTAAGAAGTAGATTCTGCAAGTAATTGGTAATAATACTAACCAATTTCCGCAGGATTTGATTTGAAGCATTGCCATAACCCATTTTACAAACTTGAAAGAACCCATGAGCTCAATATAACTTATAAAAAGGCTTGCTTTCGGGGATAGTATACAATTGGAGAAAGTATTTGCAAAATGTCGGAAGGCACACTTGTAGTTTTGAACAGTGTGTGAGAAGCCTTACATTGTTGGTAGCGTAATAGGCGACTGCAATCACGAGGGGAAAAGGAAGAATCTTCAAAATGCAAAAAATTGCATGCACATTTTGCAAGGAACCACTAGATTGCACCATGGGAAACTACATAGTTTCTATGTTTATAATTTGTGGGGGCATGTCCGATGCGAAACAAGCTTTCAAACGGTATTTTTTAATAGGAATCGTAGGTATTCATTGGTGTTCTCTTATCTCGGGGGATGTGCTAAAATGGGCAACCTTCTTCGAGCTTTTCGGTCTTCACCAAAAAAATGCAAGAGGATGGTTTGGTTCCTAGTAGTCATGCATTTACATTATTAGTGTTTGCTTGTGATAGACTAAAGACATAAAGAAAGGTGGAAAGATCCATAAAAGAGATTAGGAGAATGGATTTGAAGCATATCTTTTTCTTGGCGATTGCTTTGGTAAGACGATGTATGCCAAATTTGGTATGCTTAAAGAGGCATAACAAGTTTTTGATAGGCTACCACTTGAAAATGTAGTGAATTGGTTTGCATTAATTGCGAGGGATATCGACCATGGACCTGCCCAAAAACACTAGAATGTTTTGAGCCGTCTAACCGGGCCGGTGTATATCAAATGCAATCACTTACATTTCTAGCTTGAAACTTTGGCTGACATTAAGAGCTATAGACAACGTGAAATACATGCTAAGATTGCGAGGAGAAGTGGTACGCTAGATACTTTTGTTTGTAATAGCTTGATTGACATGTATGCCAAATGCGGTTCACTTTCAGAGGCAAGGGAAGTTTTTGACAAAGGAACGGACTAGAATGGCGAGCAAGCAAAATAGGAACGAACTAGAATGGAATCTTCGTATAGGATCACCTCTAAGCCTTGAGGCATGTTTGAACCACCTTGGCATGTTGGAGCCTAGGTGGCATGTTGGACCACACATGGCATGTTTGAGCCACCTCGGCATGTTGGCGCCTAGGTGGCTTGTTTGAGCCACCTTGGCACGTTGAAGCCTAGTGGCATGTTTGAGCCACCTTGGCACATTGGAGCCCACGTGGCATGTTTAAGCCACCTTGGCACATTGGAGCCCACGTGGCATGGTTGAGCCACCTTGGCATAGCCTAGGTGGCATGTTGGAGCCTAGGTGGCATATTGCAGCCTAGGTGGCATGTTTGAGCCACTTTGCTTATTTGGCATGCCATGTCACCAATTGAAGAGCCACATCATCTTTTCCATGCTCTTTGCTGGTGTCTATTATACCTCTAACATTCATTTCTTATGGGTTTGTAGACTTTACTTTGTAAAGAATGTTTCAATGGTTATCTAGAGAATCTTTGTAGAAGTACAAAGGACCAAGGATTGATCATATCATGGCCCACAAGTTTGCCTTGTCTAGGCACCCGTACTATTGGACATGCATATAACCTTGTGATATTCATTTCCTTTCCTTCTAGTATGTTTGACATGTTGCAGAGTTAGAAGCTCTCAATCTCGACTCACAAGATTTAGCAACCCAGTCCCTTCACTAGTCGTCCATGTGAATCACAGCAGGGAAAATAAAATTCCATTCTATTACATGTCACCCAAAATTTGCCAACATCAAATGAAAAGTTCAGAGATGGACATCTTTTCATTTTTGGCCTCGTCAAAACTTGAAACTGATTACTTGGCATGCCATGTCACCACTCGGAGTGCCACACCATCTTTTTCATGCTATTTGTTTAAGCCACAAGGGTAACGACATGCGCTATCAAATCCTGACTTGTGGCAAGGGAATCATCCTATAACGTGAATCCTATATTTTTTGCATCGAGACGGAGACAAACATGCCCAAAAGCTTGCATAGTCATCATCATGTCGACATCACCTATATCTTGCCATGTCATCAAAAATTTGCCACATCACCCCATGTAAAACCAAAGTTGCATATTTTTATATTTTTGGCCTAGTCAAAAGTTGGCCTTGCTTAGTTGGCATGACATGTCACCAATGGCATGCCACATCATCTTGTCCATATCAACTTTTGCAAATTTCAATTTTATCCACTCATTTCATGGAGATTGCAAGAAATACCCTTCGGGAACGACCCTGTTTAATCCCAAGCTCTGGCTATGGCTGACGGACTCTGTTAAAATAGAGCTCTGGCTATAGCGGACAGACTCTGTCTATGGCGGGCGGACAATGCCTGTTTGGCCTGTCTTTCTATATGTCGCCAAGCTATGGCGACATCTGTTCACTGGGGGAACATTATCCCTAACTAAAAAGTCAAAAATAAATTGTAGTATAGATTTTTTTTAGCTGAGATGAATGGACCAGATTTGGCACAGATGAACAGTTTGGATTGTGATTCTCGTACTGCCATCCTATTGGTTCCCAGCTTTCCCACCTTGGGTCGTGCCTGCGCCTCTCCTTCCGGCCTTCTCCTTCCTTTCGGCTATGTCGACCTCTTTTCCTTCCAGCCTTCTTTTCCTTCAGGCTATGGCGACTTCTTTTATTTTCCTTCTTTTCCTTCTGGCTAGCTATGGCGATGGCGAGGACAAGTGTAGGGGCTGGCCGCAGGGGCTGGCCTTAGTGGCCTTGCTTGTTCTTGGATATGGCAAATCCGGTGTTGCCATTACAGATCGGGGAATCACAAACAGATCCGGCGTCTTCTGCTGGCATGACAAGTAGATCCGAGGATCACAGACATCCACATGACCATATAAATCTCTTCGTAGGTTTGATTCTTTGCTCGCAGGTGAACTAGGCTAAACCTTTTCCTGTTTTTGTTTTCTACTTTTGTTTTTGTTGCCTTCGTTTTTTTGCCCGGAAAAGGGGAGTTTGGATTTTGCAAGCGGGGGCTAGGTTTTGCATCCACAAAGCATTGTGGTTGCTTCTAACTCTACTTTTAACTGTTTTCTTTCTTAGTATTCTTACTATTTTTTTTCTTTATTGCACAGAAGCACTGCAGACATATGACAAAAGACTATGCTGCTAGTCATCCTTCTCATGTATTTGCTGTTCATTCTTTCTTTTCTTCTCACTTATTTGTGTTTGTTGCCTCACAGTTCACTAACTTGTGTTTGTTTGCTGCAACACGCTTTATATAAAAAAATATCATAACATATATATGTTCTTATGTTTGTCGCGCTCAATCCGACCATCCGTTCGAGATTCTACGGCTCACGTGGCTTTGGGAGGTATCGTACGGCCCAGATGGCTTGGGAATTTGTTTGTCGATTATATGTAAGCGATCCTACGGTCCAGGTTGATTTGATCCTGATCGTCGGTCCGAGATCCTACGGCTCACGTTGCTTTGGGACACATCCTACAATGCACATAGCTTTGAGAATTATATGTAATAGATCCTGCGGTCCAGATTGTTCTTGATCCCGATCGTCGATCCAGGATCCTACAGCTCACGTGGCTTGGCACATATCCTACGGTGCACATGACTTTGGGAATTATATGTAATAGATCCTGTTGCTCATGTTGCTTTAATTATTGTCACGTAATGAGATCTCGACCCTTGATCGGATCCAAGATCCTACGGTCCACGTTGAATGCTCGTCCCTTAAGAAAAAGTTATATATATATATATATATATATATATATATATATATATATATATATATATATATATATATATATATATATATATATATATATATATGTTCTTATGTTTGTCGCGCTCAATCCGACCATCCGTTCGAGATTCTACGGCTCACGTGGCTTTGGGAGGTATCGTACGGCCCAGATGGCTTGGGAATTTGTTTGTCGATTATATGTAAGCGATCCTACGGTCCAGGTTGATTTGATCCTGATCGTCGGTCCGAGATCCTACGGCTCACGTTGCTTTGGGACACATCCTACAATGCACATAGCTTTAGGAATTATATGTAATAGATCCTGCGGTCCAGATTGTTCTTGATCCCGATCGTCGATCCAGGATCCTACAGCTCACGTGGCTTGGCACATATCCTACGGTGCACATGACTTTAGGAATCATATGTAATAGATCCTGTTGCTCATGTTGCTTTAATTATTGTCACGTAATGAGATCTCGACCCTTGATCGGATCCAAGATCCTACGGTCCACGTTGAATGCTCATCCCTTAAGAAAAAACTTTTAAAATGTTTATATTGTATGGGGGATTCGAACCCTGGTCATTAACCCCCTAGCCCCCCATTCTCACCACTAGACCAGGCATTAATTCTATAAATAGTTTATATTTCATAGTAAAGGTAATATTCTAATTAAGATAAAATAGAGTATAACATTCTAGCTAGTTCAAAAGAGTTCTAGAATGTTTTGGAAGGCTCTAGAAAGTTCTATAATCTTCTAGAAAGTTCCAAAATATAAGAGAATCTGAAGGAATCTAAGAAAATTCCTCCAGAAAGTTCCAAATTGTTCTAATAAGTTCTAGAATGTTCTACAATGTAGTGGAATCTAGGGGAATGTAAGAGAATCTAGGGAAATACTTCCAGAAAGTTCTAGGATATTTTGAAACTCTTAGAATGTTCAAGAAACTCTTAGAATGTTCAAAAAAGTTCTAGAATGTAAAGGAATCCAGGAGAATGTAACGGAATCTAAGAAAATCTCATAAAATGTAAGAGAATCTAGGAAAATATTTACAAGCCTAAGGGAATCGGTTAAAATCTGGGGGATCTAAGGGAATCTTCATAAAATCTAAGGGAATCTAAGAAAATGTTGATGAAATCTTAGAGTATCTAGGGGAATCTTTATAGAATCTCTTTGAATCTCACATAATGTAAGGGAACCTGGGGCAATCTCATAAAATATAAAGGGATCAAGGGAATCTAAGGGGATCTAAGGGGATCTTCATAGAATCTTGGAGAATCTATGGAAATCTAATGGAATCTAGAGGGAATCTTATAAAATTTATCTCCACGAAACCTCTAAGAGAACCTTGGTAGAATCTTAGAGAATCTATGAATTTAGAGTATTCTCAAGAGATTCTTTTAGAATGTAGGGCAGACAAGAACTTGCACCGTAGGAACATGCTAAAACTCGAACATGCACCGTAGGACGCATTAAATTTCTTGTATATATATATAATACTTTATACCTTACTCAAGCTTCAAGCCTACAGTTAGAACTCAGTAGGAGTAGAAAAATAAGAAAACAAAGTTAGGGATGGCCGTATTGAAGATTATGCAGCTTTGGAATATGACTTGATTTTCTGCTACAGCGCACTGATAAAAACAGTTGCCTAGAAGTAAACCTTCGACAATTCAATTTCCAAGTGTATAGATTTGTGAATCTATAATATGTATTTCAAGCCAAATTTAAGTGTAAATTTGGTATGAATTCAAATCATAATTTCACAGCAAACTTGAGTTCAATATAAATTCAATTTTATTTGCATTCAAATGATGCTTGCTCCACGTATTCTTCGTTTTGATTAGATTATGTTTTAAAATTACCAAAAACAAAAAATAGAAGCAGGTTCTTTTTTTTTTTAAAGAATAAGTGCCATGTGCCAATATTTAGTTAGAAAGATATCCAACTGAGGACCCAACATGTTGTCTTTATAAATTTAAAAAAAGTCCACAGATATTTTATACTTTATAGAGAGAGATGGAATGCTTTGTTGAAACATAAGGTAGAGTTAAATATGGAGCACATCTTTGATATTCTAATTCAAAAGTCAACTTAATGCCATGCTTACTTAGCTAATAAAATTTTATTAACTTCCATATAGTGCCAATATGAATAGGTTCTACTCTAATCATAGGAGAAGACAAATTAGTAGGGTTATCAGATAGTAGAAAAGAGTCTCCCATAAGGTATCGTCCATATCCAGCTATAGGTTAGAGCGAAATCGCACCTGTGCCCACCCAACAGCCTAAAAATTTTGAACCAATAAGATGACAGGATTTTATGTTCCTGGGCACACCCCTTATCACACTAGGGGTGTCCAAGACTGAAAAAATCTGGGGCACCCTTGAAATTCCTGGGCAGCACATGCCCCCCTGCCAGGATCATAGGCATCTCCAGACTAGCCAGAGAAAGCCCTGAAAACCTCGAACAAAAAAAGTTAGGATTCCTGCTTCACCTGAAAATCCATCAGACTGTGATTGAAGTTGTAGAACTCTGATCGGATTTGCTTGAGAAGACATCAGATGCTTGAAATGAAGCTGTATCGACAAAAAATCATACCGAAACTGCTATAAAAGTGGAAGAAAAATTTCTGAGCTCCATCAAACTCTTAGATTCAACTAGATAATCCTTCCGCCAGATATTTTGCTGCCATATAATCCTTTGACCAGGTCTTCTGCAGCTAGATCTTTACCTGAAGAGAGCTTCATCGATATTCTTGTTGATTTTGTAAACATATTCCGTAAAATGACATGGATCATCTTGGCTGGGCTCTAATGTGATACCAATGGATTCGTTGTCGTAATCCCTTGCCCAGGAAAGAAAATTAGAGGTCTTGGCCGGGCAGCAGTGTGGTTTCGCCCTTAGATACAGATCATCTAAAGTGGAGGATGCCAACATCATAGGAATAGAACATGTTGAATAGATAATGATCCAAAACTGAGCATTAAATATTGGGTAGGGTATGTTCTCCAAAAGCATGGCCAAGGGGCCCCAAGTCACGAATAAAGCATAACCATCATGGACGCAACTCAAGGGTCAAAGTATACAATTGGTAGTGCAAAATATTGTTTTGCCAAGAAGAGAAAAGTCCTAGTGGTTTCCTCGAAGACCAACTATTATAGACTACAAGAAATTTATCGCGGCGGCCAAGGCCGCCGCGAACATTTCTTTTGCTCTACTCGTGGCAAAGGAGGGTTTGCATTAAGTCGAAAGGAACTCAGGTATGGACCTGTGAAATTGAATTAAATGTGTCTAACTTGGAGAACTCTAACCTCCATATTCAAAGCATGCAAAAATATATATTAATGACGAATATAGTTTTACATATGAGTTTGTTATGCATGTCCAATGTCTTTTATATATTTCAATGGAAGTTAGCTACATATTTTGCTGGATTAGGTCATCCAACAATAGCCTAATCTCTCTCTCTCTCTCTCTCTCTCTCTCTCTCTCTCTCTCTCTCTCTCACACACACACACACACACACACACACACACACACACACACACACTCTGTGGGAAGAATGGTTACTTAAATCCCCCTCACTCCTAATAAATGGGCAAGCCCGGTATAATAGCTAAGGCAATTTTATGGTTGAGCTGCATCTGATTGAGGCCCCGTTTCTACAGATTCAAATACGTGTCGCCCGATTCACTTGACTCAAGCCACGTTTAGCGATTTTAAGAACGTTTTTGTTGTGATTTCACGCCGGATTTGATATCAGGGGGGATTGAGGCAAAAAATCCTACTCCTGAGAAATACAAATCTGGCATGTTCTTGCCAAGCTACTCAATCTATAGCACAACCGAACCCAATACATTGCCTGTGAGATTTTTGAGTGGCTCTTGTTACAGTCGAATCTGTGTGAAGTACTGAAATGGGCTTGAATCCGGCTTGAACGTGGAAAATATAGATTATCCTTAAGCTGCAGCCTGTTTATCACTGTGAGCAACACCTTAAACTTAATCACTGTTCTAAATTTAATCATTGGGACCTAAAATTGCCGAGACCTAGCTGAGCTACAGAGCAAGAATGGCATCACAAGCAATCCATATAATAGCAATTTCCAACTGGATTCCTTCTCATGCACTTCCCTTATTGCAAATATGTGAAAAACTAGCTTCACTAGGCCACAAAATCACCATACTAAGATGTCTGAAATACAATTCTCCTGTGGCAGTTATATATAAAGACTTTTCTCCTTTGTCTTTTATATGAAGCCAAGGCCGCCACGAACATTTCTCTCAGTCGCCTAGATGCAAAAGCACCATACGTAGAACAGATGTTTCAGCATATATCTTGATGGCAAATATATATGCAGTCTCGTCTCAGTCATGGAAAATATATATGCAGCATTGCAGTCTAGTCTCGGATATGTCAAAAGCTCAAGCTTTACAGTAGCAAGGACAAATTGACAAATTTGTTCAATCTGGCAATATTTAGATGTTCCATAGATGGGAATGCAAGTCATTGCCAAAGCAAACATATTCAAGTGAGATTGTAAAGTGAGGAAAGTTAGTTATAGGCAATGCATTGCAAGTCTACATTATTGGGAACATTGAAAGGTTGGTTATTGGTTGCATGCTTGTAGACACAAACACTTCTATGTGTGTAGTTATTATCACATAATACAATCATAAAGGATACTATTGTTGCATACATTTAAAGTGCGTAGTGTATTGTATTCGCATGGTTAAATTTGATATGGACTATCGATTACCTACTCTAGGTTTTTAGAACCGAAAGTGCTTTTGTGGACTAGCAGATCAATGTCTCCTTCTCATGAACAATGCCAAGGCTGCTAACAGAGCATAAATGGGCATTTTGGGGGGAGATCCGCGGCAAAAATGGCTGGGCCAAAAATCGGTGGCGGTGGGGAAAGGGCTGGGCCCAAAAAATGGGAATAAATTTTGCGGACGATATGCATGGCTAGTTTCTTTTTGCTTTCAGACCGCGTCCATCGCCATAGCAGCTTGGATCCAAGGATCTCGCCCTCCCTTCCATGGAGGCCGCTTGAGCTTTTCTTGCCATTCTTTGAAAAAATCTTAACCAGTTGGTTTTCTTCTCAGACATTTCATTGCATCATTCATTGAATCTCCCACAGAATCTCTTTTCTCTGCCGATTCCGGTTTCTGAGTACCTAATTCTTGGATCTTTTGCTTGTTTTCTCTTCCTTTTGGGATCATTGTTGTGTGTATCCTTCATATCAGGAAGATCATCTTGATTTTGGCCAATTTTCTTTCAGATTTGTACTCGTTATCGATCCCTTGTTGAGTCGCTGCTTTCCTTGGAAATGAAGGGAGGGTTTTTGTGTGGAGTTTTGCTTGTGGGTTCTTCATCCCCCTTATTTTCCTTAAGCCTAAATCTTTTCATCCATGCCGCTGTTTTTGCTCTCGTCTGTTACTCCAGTAGCACATTTCTTTTTCTCCGCTAAATCAAGCAGTTGCAAAAGCATCAATTCCTCTGCATAGAATGCTTCTTTGCTTTCTGTGGGTTCTGTTCTCCAGCCAGCATCCAGCCAACGATTTTGTTTGTTTGTGGTTAATGTTTTATGCGATCTGTGCTTTTCTTCTGAGTTTCTATTATCCAATATCTTCAACTTGTATTGATCATTGGCAGCAGGCTTGTTTTACGGCTGTGAACCAATCCGGCATGCCTGCTTAAGAACAGAGCGGGATTATTGCTGAGTTACTAGAAGCAACTGCAGTAGTTGCCGATATTCAGCAGGAAGAAATACTTGTAGTACAACCTTTTTGCTTCTCGGTGAAGTCATTGCAGGATTTTAATAGATGAGAGCAGGGATTGTCGAGACTCTACAATAAGCTAATCTTTGAATCTGTCCAACAAATTCATCTGTTTTAGGCACAATCGAAGTCTTTAATGCCCATTATAAATCGTGCTTACAGACATCAGAGTATTCCGCCAGACCTGGAAGCAAAAACAGAGTGATTTAGGCTAGAATTAAAAACACAATTTTCAGATTAAAAACTAGCCCGGCTGCCCAAACCCTCCCCCAATTCGGCAGGCCTGGCCATCCTTCGCAAACGTAGAGCTTGTTGATCTCTACAAATCTGGCTACCGTCCATAGCCCCAATATCTGCCATAGCCCCAATCTCTGCCATGGATCTTGTTACCGATTTTCCCGGCTACATTTACCGGAAATTTCTCAATCGCAAATCTGTACCCAGGAAAAAGAAGCACACACGTGTCAGCCAAAAAAGATAGAATATAGGAATCGAATCTAAGGAGAATGGATTATATATTTGTAGATAGATAGATATATAGATAGTATTTTTACTCCATACCACGTTGGAACGATCTTGGAGTTTTCCTCGAGACAATGAGATTAAACGGTTAAAACAAAAGCCCGCAAAAGCCCAGAGCGCCGTATATATCGGACGCCGTCATGTTATAGCCTCGGGCATATCCGTGGTATATCTGTGTCTTTGACATGTTATAGCCACGCCAAAAAAAAAAGTTACACGGGGTTTTTGTGGACTAAAAGTGGCTATAGCATGCCCAGTCCGACCTTTACCGCGCAAAAAGCCCTGCCAGAGGAAAAGGATAGAGAGCGAAATTCCCTGTTTGAGGGAAAATATATTACTGTTAGTAATACAATATACAAATGCTTATATAAGGGGTGATATTTCAGTGTATGCTCAAGAGCTCAAGAAGATGGGTATTTCCAAAGTGTCCGCATCGGAGGTAATACTCTACTTCCGATATCTGATATGTATAAAATAAATTATAGTTCTACAAAATCCTTACTTTGTATCTTGAAATTTTGCAGGTGGTAGAGATGTTGGTCCAAATGCCCACTCCCAAGCATGAAAAGAAGGTCCGGAAGGCACTAGAGAAGATGAGAGGTAAGCTCTAGGAACTAGTTAGATATGGCCATGTGATGTAACTGGGAAGAGTTAATTTCTTAACAAGGCGATGTTATGTTAGTCTGTTACAAATCTCTCATGTGTAGTTTTTTCTGCGGTGTTTGAGTTTGCTACAGATCTCTCATGTGTAGTTTTTTCTGCGGTGTTTGAGTTTGTTACAGATCTCTCATGTGTAGGTCTTTTTGTGGTGTTGCGGTGGGTGTATTCGGTGGATATATACTACCCGCAACAGAGAGGGTAATCAGAATCGGCTATGCCAAGGCAAGTAAAGTCGTCAAGGAGGTCGAAAGGTTTCAAAAAATGCAGACATGTGGTGCTACCAAGATGGAAGCCGTTACAGCATCTATCGCCATTTGAGAGCATCGTTACTCTCGTGTTTAAAGAAGATGACTCTGCCATAACTTCCTACTACAGAGGTAGCCATAAACATGCTCATTCTGACTATGACTATGACTATGGCTATGGCCATAGGTCTACTTATAGCTATAACCAGGTTCTGCCCTATGACCATGACTATGGATATAACCATAACAGTCGCCCTGCTGTTGATGACTCCCTTACTACCATGTTCAGTGACGAGAATGCAACTTCTTGCTCCATTATGTAGATACATCCATCCAACTCCCTGTTGCAGCCTTTTATATGCAACTGTGGTAGCCTTGTTTTCATTCTGTATAGAACCTTCTTGTGTTTATTTGTCATCAGAGAACCAAGAAAAAAAATTCCACTTCCTTCTTTCCTCCTTTGTAAAAAGCCCCTGTAAAACTGTCCCTGCTTAGTAAACATGCCCTTACAAAATTACTTGCAAATTTGTTTCCACTGTGCAGCTGCAACCCTTGGAAAAAGAACATTATTTCTTATTAGCTTCTTACGATTGTAAATACTTTACTGTTACATATGTACATTTTGTATCTACTGATTCTAAGGATGAGACTTCTTTTTTGTGCTTCTTTTTTATTTTATTGCATAAGAGCTTTCTTTCGTGTCTTCAGAGCAATGCTATCCATGCTTGCCTGATTGACTTGGTGTAAAAAGGAAAATGGCTCTGATTATCAAGTTTTCTCGGTATAAAACGCCATTAAGAAAGTCAAATAATAAGAACCATCACTCAATCTAGGCGAGACGATTGTTACATTAGCAGATCCGCCTATTAAATGCTTTCAGGTTTGTAACCAAAACTATAACCAAAACATTAGTATACCAGACCTTCCAACGGTAAAGCATCCTGCCATTTTTTAGTAGAAGATCAACTGCTCTCTGTTATCTGATGTATGCCAAGGACGTGGCAAAAGGCCTTGGGCCTTTTTGGCCTTTGGACCTTCGCGCCTTTGGCCTTTGTCCAAAAGGAGGATAAAGGGGCGTGCATGCTATATAGTTGCTCGGGGGAGAGCTCTGTTTTTGGATGAGAGTTCGTGGTTGGGTGGTGAGATAGCATGCCACGTCAACTGTCTGTTTTAGTGGTATGAGAGCGTTAGGTTTCGATGGGTGTTCCATTAGAGATGGGATTGGATTGGTGCGTACACAAGTAATTCCAAGCAAGGCATACTCACGGTTGTTCTGTTGTGGATTTTATGGATCCGACTTGTGTTTGGCACAACGAGTATGAATTCTAGTATGGCTAGGCTATGCTTTGTAGCTGGGTTCTGGCCTTGGCAAGCATAGAGCTATGCATGTAAGATAATGAGGTTTTTGTCTTAAAGTACTTAAAATATGTCCCTTGGTTTATGACCTTGTGGAGATATTCTTAAGAAGGCAATAATCTTAAGGAATGTGTGGATGTTAATGATATAGATAAGAAACGTCCAAGGCCAAGGCCAAGTCTATATCATATCTTATTTAGAAGACACACTCTAGAACAAGTATATGCCACGAAAGTTACCTTATGACATAAAAGAAAAAGTTACACGTTATGAATAAAGGCAAAAAAAGGTTGTCCACAAAGGGGAGCCTTTATTGGGGTAAAAAAAAAAAAAAACCGGCCTAACCTAGTATCCTAGGTCAGCATCAGCTTCAGTCAATCCATCCACTGTCTTATCAATCCAAAAATTTGAACGCATTCAAACTTGGTACTTATGTTCCTTTAGTCTGTTATCCATTGTAAAATCTGAGACAAGAGTATCTTAGTAACCATGTAAACTTAATCATCAATACACCTTATTTTCCCCACTCTAGTTATACAGTGTTGAACAGAGTCCATGAAGACATGATTATAGCGAAGATGCTAATACTTGTGCCACACAGACTGTAGCAGCATTATATTGACATTGAGAATTCAAGATAATATTATTTCTACTATATGATTCAGTCACTATTATCGTTTGCCCAAGGCCCATAGTTATTTAATAACTACTATGAGACGGACTCAGAAATAACCATTGATTTTAGTATGAACTCTATTGACACGGTATTTTCATGCTCTAATGAGCATGTTCATTTTTCAAAATGCCGTGTAATATAAAAGGGAAAAGCAGGAATCAAATCTGCCATTAACTCTGAGTAGCAATTAAAAAGTAGCAGCACATTAATCTGAATAGTAACAACATGACAGTTTGTTTCAAAAATAAAATCAAGACATATATTAATGAGTTTCTCTCAAGCAGACCTGTCATTTACATGTATTTATGAAAATAAAGACTTCAAGCAAATGAAGATTGCCTTCACTCTATTTTGCAGTAAATAAGATTGTAACATAATTTTCTATTTACAATCAATCGTTTGAACGTGTTCAACATGAGGTCACCAACTAGAAGATAATAGGCAGTTACAACCTGTTTTGTCTTTGACAACTTGAAAACCAGAACGCCTTGCATAGCTGGCCAGATATTTGCGTCATGTGATCATAGCAGCACAACGTTATTAGCTGATGTTATTTCTTCTAACTCCACCTCCAGATCACTCCTATTAACACAAACAGGAACAAAGAAATCACAAGGGCAGGAGAGGTTCGGTACCTGCAGCCAAACAACATGACATTAGCAATAATCTTGGTAATGCATGAAGGGCCAAAAGGTACAATGAAGCCTCTCGGTTTATCACCGTTCAGCCTTTGTGACCCTTTGCCAGGGGTGTTCATAGAGGGGTGCATTTCTAGAAAAATAAAAAGAGACGTATATATTCTTGAGCCTTATTAGGCACAGATATTAATTGTGAGAAATCCATGTAAATTCTACCTGTAGTCCATGCAAATAAACTGGAGCCATTCTTTCATATTGTAAAGTAGGGGATTAAGTAAACTTTACCATCGAAATACCTGAACCACTGAAATACCTTATTGTTGTCTTGATCATAGTGATACTCATGATCATGTTGTCTTTCAGGAGTGGAAAGCTCAGCAGCTGCCTCAATTTAATTCGAACAGCAAATGTAAGTGTTCTATGCCAATTTCTTGTTGCCCGATGTGCATTTTGCCATAGTAATAGAGATATGGTTATGCCTCTACTCTGCTAGTTCAGAGTTGGTCATGCAAAACATAAACTTAGCTTGCAAGCACTTTTCAACCAAAGCTTCTTCGTCTGAGCAGGAACTGAAGGGTTTCATCTGAATCCATCCAATGCCGTTTTTTTTATTGAGAACCCTAAATTTAGAAACGAAACCCTAATCAAGGATGGAAGATTCGTGGCTGCATCCTTGCATGCTTAAGCAGATATCCTCTGGGCTGGAAAATCCAAATCATGAAGAAAAGAAAGTGGTACAGTACCAGATATAGAGGAATGTGGCATGGCGCCAGCTAAATATGGAGATCTGCATATAGCCTGTCTCATGCAGCAATGGGCAGCAAAATCCGTCATGTGGATCCCGAACAGACTAGGAAGCAGATTCGTGTGGAGAAACCCTAAAAGCATTTTTCACTTGGAGGAAATGATGCAAAATGTCATTTTCAATTATAATAAGGTTTCTGACACCATTTTTTTGTCACGATTTTGGAAATCACTTGGGCCAAGTTCAAATGTATCTTTAGCTTGCAAGCATATAGGATAAAGAATGAGATGGCATAAATTCTACATTAGGATATGCCGAGCAGATAAAATTGACCATGGGGTGTACCGAGTAGACAAATCAAAATAACTTTCATAGTCCAAGTTCACTCTCGTCTGGTCTATGTTTATGTTCGTGCGGTACCAAATAACAAGTGTGTATCTGGGTAATATAATGCTCATGATTTAAAAAAAAAAAAAAAAAAAAAAAAAAAAAAAAAAAAAAACGTGTATTCCTTTTGGTGGCAAAGTATTCCTTTTGCTGGCAAAGGGGTAGACTAATTCATAAGGAATAGTCTAGGCCAAAGATGGCTTTACCTGAGTGTTCAAATCTAAAAATTAGAACTTGCCATATAAAAGTTAAAAGATATGACATGAAGATAAAAGTTAAAATATAGGAATAAAGGTACATAAAGGAAGCCAACAAAGGGGGGCCTTTATTGTATGAAGACAATAATGGCACGTCAGCATGTTGGTTGACGTACAACTCAAAAGCCCATGCTTAATGTTGAACATGATAGTTGGTACCAATTCTGGTAAGGGACTCGCAATGCACACCAAACCGGCCATAGATAGATAGGGCTTTTCATTCATCACAGCAGCAGTTTACAGCAGTTCAAAAAAATGTAGTCAGTGGGGGGCTGACCATAGGAACAACGTCGAGCCCCCCTCATAAATATAATACATAGGCAAGACAAGACGAGGCTAGTGGTGACACCTTCTCATCGGGATGAAAAACCCCGCCCTTTCGGGTTTTCGAGGAAAACCCTAATGAGAAACCGTCACCACCCCCTCATAAGCTGCCTGCAACCATAGCCAAGGAGCACGCTAGAGCTGGATCACGGACTTGAGTGCGAGATGTCTAAGGACCTGAAAGAAAACCATAAGCAAGCACCCGTCATAGGTTAGACCCAAAAAATATCCGATGGAACCAACCCACCTGTGCAAAAGGACCTGGTGTGGAGTAGATCATGTGGTGACAAATCTAATAAACCCGCATCGCCTGAAGGTGGATCAACCGACTGGAATAACACCATAACAACATGAAACAGCAGCGCATCACCCCAAGGGTGGTCCAGATGAAAAAATATACATATAGATATATAAGCAGCGCATCACTGAGGGTGGACCAGATAAAAATAGATATATGTAGACATGAAAAAGCAGCGCATCACCCCATGGGTGGACCAGCTGAAAAAATACATATATACGCAGCGCATCACCCTGTGGGTGGACCAGATAAAATAGATATATAAAGTTCTGCATGACCTCCAAAGGTGGAAAATAACATGCACCCGCAGGTGTAACAACAACTTAAATGAAACAAAACAATGTAACAAAACCTGGGAACAACCTATGGGGCGGGTGAGGAGGGAGTCAAAGGCAAAGATGGAGAACTGCTGCTGCTGTGAGAAGAACGCCGATAACCTGCTACAACTGGAATGACGTCTCATATAGCAGCTCGCCCCTTCCCAGAATGCCGATCCGACGGCTCGGATCGATGCCATTCTGGTAAGGGACTCGCAATGCACACCAAACCGGCCGACCAGCAGAGAACTTCGAATCTAAAGGCCCAAGCGGCGTGAGACCTCCAGGTGATGACTCGAGTCATGCAGCACATAGCGAGAGTGTGACGAAGCCGAACGCCATCGTCCGTGTGCGCGAGCCGCGTCCGGAGAAACCCCTCGAGATGCTGCCGCGGAAGCGCCCCCACGACGAGCGGAATGTGTCCCATACCGAGCGGGGTCTAAGCCGATCGCGAGCAAACACTGCCGCCACCAAGAACGAGCTGTCGCATAGGATAGGGGCGCAGGGACTCGGGGTTAGCGCGAAAAAGGGGGCCGCCGGAGGGAGGGTCCAAGAGAGGGTAGCGACCGGACGAAATAAGACGTTGAAGAATAGTGACCGGGCAGGCGAGGGAGGGCAAACGAGCTAGCGAAATGGTGTGGCCCCTGGCAAGCTGATCTCTCTTGGACCGACGGATAAAAATCTCGACGTGGGCAGGAGAGAAGGATAAGTCGTGCCAATTCAAAGCCAGTGGCCCGGAGATCTTAAAAAGCCGCTGAAGGAAAGGAGAATGAGGGCGGCCCGAGCTAGGGATCTAAAAAGGCGGCAGTAGGGGGTTAAACCGGAGTACGATGGAACGCGACGCGGATGGGGAGAAGAGGCAAAAAGTGCGAGAGGGGCGGCATGACGAGATGCGGCGTGGACGAAGCAAAAAGATGGCAAGGGGAGAACCGAGGCTTGAGGGAAGATTGAAAAGCCGATGAAAAAGGATATCGGCCGAGGTCATGTGGCGACCGGGGAGGAAGACATATCCGGTTGGTGGAGAGAAGCAAAACGCCCGCTGGCCGAAAAGGGGAAGCGAGGGAGATAAGATATAGAGTGTGAGCGGCACTGAGTACAAAGCGCGAAAACATAGCAACATAGGCAGAGATGGTAGAAGGGGGCGGGATGAAAAAAAAACTAAGGGGAGCGAAGAAAAGAATAGAGGAATGTGAGCGGGAGGAATTAAAAGCCTTGAAGCAATTGCCACAAAGAAAAAGAATGCACTCGTTAATCCACATTAAATTGACGGCCAAAATAAACCAAGAGAATCCAAATATTATTCCGTATTAAAGTGACGGTGAAGAACATAAATAGCTACATGACGCCGACACCCGTGAAATGAGGTTGACAAACTTGGCAACAAAGCATGAGAAAAAGCATCAAAAAATAATACATCCACAATAAAAGTGCCCATGACTCGCCATTGCATAGAAGAGGCCACCAGAGTGAGGGCCAATATAAAACCACCAAAGTCATCCGAGCGACAAGCCGCCCGCATGGTGCAAGACACGGGAATCATAGCCTGAGGGGGAAAAAAAGAATTATTAAAGATGTGCCAATCATAGGTGAAGGCGTGCGGCGGGATCTGATGGGGATATGCAAACCGGGTGTTAAAACGGGGAGTTTGTGATTAATAGGTGAAGCAAAACGGTCAACATGATGCGGGCCCCATACAGAATCAATATGCTGGAAACACCATGGCGCGAGGGCAAACTCATCGGACTGAGGCAACCGGGAAAGGTAATCTGCCCATTCGTTCTGGGAGCGGGGAATCCAAACCGGCTCTACAGAAATAGCACAATGGAAACACAGAAGAAAAATTTCCAAAGCCAGGAGGTGAATATCGGGAGAAGCGGAACCACCCTTCTGAAGAATGGAGGCGACGTTTAAATTATCCCCGCGGACCGTGACCAGCCGGGAATGGATAAAAGGTAAAGCCGACCGTAGGACCAGGAAAAAAGCAAAAAGCTCACGCCATGTGGATGACCTGGGCAGATTCAGCTGCAGAAAAAAGACCCATAAAATCAACACGGTTTTGGCCAGGAAGAAGCAACCAACCCCCCCAACCAAAAGCGCTAGCATCAAAACCTAAAACAAATGACCGGACCGAGAGGAGGAGAAATAGGGGCTTAAAAACAGAGAGAGCGAGGCGACGTGATTCCCGTGAGCAAAATTTCCATGCGGGCTAACGATGATAATGAAATAGGGGCATCCCAGAAAAAAGGCCGGATGAGAAGATAAGAGAAAAAGGTGAGGGAAGAGACCAAGGAACCGAAAACGATGCGGAGAGATTGCAGAAAACCAAGGAATCTAGCAAGATGGCGAGAAGTCAAACGAGAGGAAGAGAGAATAGATGAGGAAAGCTGGAAAAATTTTTCTAACTTCTTGGACGACAAACAAATAATCATAGAAGAAGAGTCAAGGAGGAACCCAAGGAAAATTGTGCGATGGGAAATCTGGAGACGACATTTAGGCCATGCAATAAGAAAACCGGCATGTTGCAGATCAGAAATGATACGATATTGGAGGGCGACAGGTTCACGTTGGGTCAAGAAAAGAAAATCGTCCATGTAAGGAGTGCAGCGGACACCGGCAAAGCACGCCATTGACGAACTAAGAGGCGCATAAGTTTGGTAAAAACAAAGGGGCGGATGCAAGACCAAAGGGGAGCATTGTAAATACATAAAATAAGCCGTCGAGTTGGAAACCCAAGAAGGTATGGTGTGTAAATGATAGGAACATGATGATAGCCCGACTTTAAATCCAGAGTAAAAAGAAAATCGAGAGGTTGAAGTAATGACAAGGCATCAGAAAGGGACTCGTAACGGAAGGATGGGACAGATAAGGAAGAATTAAGGTGACGCAAATCAAGAATAAGGCGAAACTTGTGGGCCCCCTTGGGGACGACTCCCAAGGGAGAACAAAAGAAAGGGCTGGTGGGAACTTGCATGATTGCTCTATGTAGCGGTAAGGTCACGAATAGCGGAGCGGGCAAATGGGAGTTGGGAGGACAGCGACGAAAGGTTGGGACGGAAAAATGGTTGGGAAGGGGGCCCGTGTGCCCAAGGAAGGGGGTAACCAGGCTGAATCCAAGAAATAACAAGGGGGTTCGCGGAAATAGAGTGCCAAAATGGTAAACAAGCAGAGAGGCGGCCGCGGACAGACAAAGTAGCATAGTGGGTATCAAGGGCGGTAGGGTCAAAGGGGAAATGAGGCAAGGGAGAGGCGAAAACTTGGCAATCTGCAGAAAAAGATAACACATCAAATTAAGCACGCTTTTTTATTGATGACACAAACCATAATTACATCAGGAGACACTAAAAATGCACTTGGCGGACATTACGAAGACCAGGATGGAGATGACGGAGGCAAAGGGGGTTGGGGTGATTGAGGAGATAGAGTCAACAAAGGAGAGGGAGCAAGTGGTGCAGTCTGAGAAAAAAGTGGAGAAAAAGGTGGAGACATGGGGGGAACTGCATTGTGAGAAAAAAGTCGACGAAAACAGTTTTCAGCGGTATGGCGAAAACGGCCGCAGAAAGTACAGCGAAGAGAGGATGGGTTGGCAGTGGAGGGCGAAGAAGGGGATAAAACGGGAGGGGCAGGATAAGGAGAAGAACGCGAACGGGATAGACGTTTCTCATGGGCAAACTTTTTGGCCTGTTGCAGTCGTTTAGATTCATCAGAAGAAAACTGAAGACAGGGGGACTCACTAAACTGAAGGGCAACCTCGTGGCCGTGTTGGTCGGCAATCAAAACAAATTTCATCTCTTGGTCCGCCAAACGTTTACCTTCTTCCGCCATGTGCAGCACGTCCTCCGGAATAGCCGTCCCCAACATGGCGAGCCGTCCATAGATCCAGTGAAACCTGGTGTCCATAGCCGACGCGAACTCGTAATAATGTCGTAAGGAGTCGCGTTCAAAAGTCGGCATCGGTCGAGCAGCTCTCTCTCGTATATCCTGCTGAAGGTGTTCAAGTTGCGTACGGACGGAGAGCTGCTGTGTAACCGAAGACTGAAGCTCCTGCAAAGTAGCCCTCTGTTGTTGGAGCTCGTACAACAGCTGGGTATAATCAAAAGGAGAAGAGGCAGAGGGAGGAGAAGGGGCCGAAAAAAGAGGTGGAGTGGATGACAAAAGTTTGAGCCATATGGGGAGAGAACAAGGGGAAGCAACCCTGTGATGGAGAAAGGGAAGAAGGTGACGAAAGGCAATTGAGGGCCAAAAGGAAAAAAGAGGTGGAGGGTGATGACTGGGGAAAACCGGAAAGTGCCCCCGAACTGCGGTCGAGAAAGAGAGGCTTCGACGACGACGCGGCACCCCAGCAACCGGGCTAGACGTTGGGGGGAAAGAGATCCGGACGAGGTAGAAGCCGTGGTTCCGGAAGCGGAAGGGATGAGCTCAATAACCTGCAAACGAGGAACACGTAAGAATAGATAATGAAAGAAAAACTGCGGCATGAAACGAGGTGGAAAGAGGAAAGGCACGCCACGACCCCATGCGCCCGTGATATGTACCTTAAGCCTATGGACACAACAATGAAAAAACCCTAAAACCTTGGGCCACAAAGAAAAGAAACACCAAAGTACCATTTCTTGGTCCTCCCGAAAAACAAAGACACAAGATAAAAAGCCAACATAGTTAGGATGAGAGCAACCTTCCGGGGAAGACAATACAAACCACAAGACGAATAGAAAAAGCTATGCAAAAAAACAGACTATAATGAATGACATCATCCCCATAGGTAGCCTGACCAAAAATAAGTACCATTGTTGCCAATGCATATCAATGTTAGATGGGCCTATACCCCCTTTCCACAAACATATTTTTTAAGTACCCCTCAGGGTGCAAAGAAAACTAAGACCGGAAGCCTCACCCCTAAAAGTAAAATCATGAAATCTACAAAACTAATAATAAAACCATTAGAATAAGGATTAAGAACTTCGCCCCCATCAAAACCAAAAACCATCAACCCTTATATATGTCGGATGCCAAACAATCATAATCCCAAACTTGAAAGGGAAAAACATGAAATGTAAGTCTACGAAAATTACGCATAGCCGAAAATAAGAATGCCACCCTAGGCCCCCGTGAGAAGTTAGTCTAGCCAAAATAGAAGAGATACTGAAGGAACTTATAATAGGAAAATGCCTAAAGCAATGAGCCATCTACAACGTTAAAAACACAAATACAACCACCAAAGAGTTGAGACATAATTGGGAAAAACCGGATGCATGCTAACCTTAGCCTCCCCCCCCAAGTAAGAATCATGAAGTATGCAAGACTTAATAAGAAACCATCTAAGATAATGATGCAAGAATTTCAACCCCTTAGCACATATGGCGGATGCAAAAAACAACCATAGCACTACTTTGAAAAAGGAAACATAAAAAGGAATTTAAAGTCTACAAAAAATACACATAAGTGAAATAAGAATGCCACCCGATCCCCCCATGAGAATTTAATCTAGCCATACCTAAAAATACGATTGGAACTTATAAAACGCCTAAAGCACTAAGCCATCCATAACATTACCAACACAGATAAACAACTAAAGAGTTTAAACATAGCACAAAAAATCAAATGGGGTTTTGCCCCCTTATTCCTTAGAACGGCGGATATGCCGATTATTACAAAAAACCACAACCCAACCTCAAAGGAATCACGCCAGCCACCCCATGCCTAACGCCGGGTATATGGGAAGAAAATGGGGTGGGCAGGCCTTGAGGATGTAAAGAATCTCCTTCAGAGAAAGTGGCTCGAGGGACGAAAGCCCCCATTGTAGAATGACATCGCCAAGAAAGCGATGGCGATGAGAATCCACGCGCCGAAAAGCCCGAAACACTCGCCGCGCCGAAGGAGACAAGGAGGCATAAAGGTATAATGATCGGAAAAACTCGGCTGGCCAGTCGATGTCCTCTCGCTCCCACTGCAAACCGTTCCTCGCAGAGGGGTGAAGCACCTCCAAGTGCTCCGTGTAAAGATGATGTCGCGCCATGTCAACCATGGGGGGTGATGAAGGGGGTGAGAAAACTCCAACAGAGCCCAGATCCGTAGAACAACAAGGACAACCAAAAGCCATATCGAACAGCAAAGGTTTACTATGAGAGCAGAGAAAGCAAGCCAGGGAAAAAGTAGGAGCAATGCATGAGAGGAGAAAGAAAGGGGCTTAAAAAAGGGTTGGGCAAAAAACAAACCTAAGACCAAATTTACAATTAAGCTTTCAATAAACATTGGTGAGGATAAATCAACCCAAAACAACCATCCATAAAATAAGCATAATGAAAACCGACCTTAAAACCAGCCTAATGCAAGGAACGCCCCACCATGCATGCCCAAATTAGACCAGCGATAAGCTAAGCCTAAACATAACCATGCATGTAGTGAAAGCTAAAGAAGAACCAATAAGCAATTACTAAAAATAAAACAAATGTCAACCATGAAATCGAAAAAAGATCAGAGATAACCCAAATAAAAACTCATCCTCAAACTAGCCGCAGAGATGGTAAACGAGGAAGAGAGGTGAATCGACCAGCCGGAAATCGGCAAATAAAATCGCCCTGGATCGCCCTCATGAAGCTCGTATGGACGAAAGCAAAGTGGCTAAACTCCCCCCCAAGGCATTTGCCTGAACTCCGCCGCCAAGATCGCTTATGATCCTGTCCCGCTCCTGATCTAGCCAGAGAAATTAGACCTCCCCCCCCCTTTTTTCCTTCTTCCGATGCCTGTGCTTGGACCAATGGTTGAACAACCGAGGTCCCCTCAGGCCGCAGACAAAGAACCCACGCTGTGGTCTGTGAATCGACCTCTCCGGGAGAACGGGCGAGCATATTCGGGGGCTGAAGCCGGGCCCGCCTGCATAAGAATCCCAAGCGATGATCAGAGGGGGGAGGCAGGGGCCAAAGGGCTGACCTGAATCGCAACCTGCATGCTAAGATATGCTAAGATGGATTAGATCTCGAACGGGAAAAGCACCTGCATGTCCCCAACAAACCATGAAATCTCTTCCCAAAAAACAAAGCATGCTTGTTGCATCAGACAAACTGGACGAACCACCACCATCTCCCAAATGAACCCTGATACCTAGCTGAAAACCAAATCCCCAAAGAAACCAGATCCGGAGGGACCCACCCAATCAACTGCATGTTGCTTCCTCGACGTACCCCATCTCATAAACCAATCAAAAGAATCATCCTACAACCGCCAACAAGCGGAAAAATACCAACGAAAAGGGGCTATACCGTGCGTATTGTGCAATTGAGGAGAAGAGGCCATACCTTCCAGAGTAAGACGAGCAGACTGATGAAAAAAACCACCCCAGCTAGCTCTCGAAGAAAAGGATCTCGATCCATGTGAGGAAGAAGCGCTGCTGAGTAGAACGGTATCGCGTGAAGCGAATCTTTGAGGAGGGAGTCAAAGGCAAAGATGGAGAACTGCTGCTGCTGTGAGAAGAACGCCGATAACCTGCTACAACTGGAATGACGTCTTATATAGCAGCTCGCCCCTTCCCAGAATGCCGATCCGACGGCTCGGATCGATGCCATTTTTTGACTATTCTCTCACACCAAAGGCCCTCATATTTTTTCCCTGATGCTCCCTTTTAGACATACATCATATATATGTCTATTCTCAAGGACAAAGGGAACACAAGTGGCATGAGCATATGGTTCTGGCATTAGACTCTACATGATAGAAGTAGCAACAGAAAATCGTTCTAACTGTTCGGCGCCAACTTCATGAGTTTCTTCAAGCTGGATTGATCCGCTATAGTTTCTCACGTTTTAATGCTCGTCTTATTGGTCAAGAGAAAAAGATAGTTCTTGATGCCAAAGTTCCAAGGTGCCAAAGTTCCAAGGTGCCAAAGTTTTTAGTCTTCTTTTTGGACTTACAAATGCGCCAGCTTCTTTTGCGAGGCTAATGGGGCAAATATTTGAAGATGTGCATGGCCCTTATGTTATCTTTTTCTTTGATGGTAGCTAAAAAATATAAAGCATGCATAAAGTGGCTTTCTTCTTCCAAATTATTACAATTCTGTTTTGCTCTCGAGCTTTGGGGTTTTGACAATAAGTTCGCAATTGTTAAATGATATAATTTGTGTTCAAAATTTGTGTTAGGGTCTAGGGCCTTAAAAGTTCTAGCCCTTAGCTGCGTGTTTGTTAAAAATGCACAAATCTAGCTGGTGGAAATCGAATTCACATCAAAAGGAATGAGTCGAACAAGTAAAAACGTGCTTATGTAGTTAGAAAAACACCCCAATATAGCTAGTGGAAATCAAACCCACATCTAAGGGAATGAGCATATTTGAACAAGTATATAGCTGCTACTTGTGGAGAATCAAGGCCACATCTATGGGAATGAGCACATTTGAACAAGTGAATGCATACATCTAAGCAAGTAAGAAGCTGCTTGTGTGGTAAAAGACACACAAATGTAGCTGGTGAAGATCTAGCCCATATCTAAAAGAATTCGTGACCACATTTATTGAACAAAGAATGAGCACATTCGAACAAATAAGAAGCGATGAGGGACCTTATTACAACGACATGAATGGATCCCACAAACTGTCCAAAGCACATATGACTACTTCTTACATAATGTCCACACAATACCGTTTGCAAGTCAACATAAGCCGTAATAACTCGGATGGTACCTGAAGACTGGGGTCATGGTTGTGTGCGGGTCCTTATGTCACCAAAAACATGTTGATATAATGGAAGAGCATACAAGTTTATGGTAAATGCAACAACTTACTACTATCACGCCAATCAAAGATGTAGGAAAGTAATGATTATCTAAGTTGTTGATTCAAAATGGGCATTGCAAATATGCATATTGTGATAGGGATCTGCTCCACTATTTGTTGATTTTTTTTTTTTTTGAAGAACTGTGTCATCAGTATATTAAAAGAATAGTAATGTTACAAAGCAAGTGAGGAGGAAGGAGAACTGCCCCAAAGAGACAGCGATACCTCGACACTCCACAACAAACTCACAAAAAAACTGCAACTCTACTGCTGTACAAACCGACCTTCACCATCTACAACACCCAAGAAGTCCCGCCAAATGGCAAACTTCCGTTCTACTAATCCCGGGAACACCAGAAAGCTTTCAAATAGCTTGTATCTGAGTCGAGGAATCAGAGAGGCTGCAGGCTGCTGAATCCCCTGAAAGATCCACAACTGCCGCCCAGCGGGTGCACCTCTATATATGGATAGATGGCACGTGCATTCGAGGGGTCACAGAAAAACCCCTGTATACGGCTTTTTGGAGTAGAAAAACCCATACCATACGGGTTTTCGAACTAACATACATTATAGCCCCTATCCGTAGATTTACGATTGCTTGTGCCAAATTATATAATCCCTTTCCGACTTTGTACCTTTTGTCATGCCAGCAACTTTGTAGGAGATGGTTTATTCTTGTTATTGTTTACATCACGATTTTCACTATGATATGAACAAGTTGAAGTCCAACCTCCGCTGGCCTCAAGGGTTATTTCTATTGCTTGAGGTAAATGTTAACCTCTAAAAACCAGCTTAAAGTAAAAAGACACTAGTGGTTAAACATTAAAACTCGTTACATGAGTGGCCGATCATATAATTCTGAACAAATTGTCATTTAGTTTTGCTAATTTTTGTCCAATTTTATTGCCACTGCCTAAGGCCAATATTCATGCCAAATTCAGTAGGTTCTATTCATATGCCTAAATTTGCAGTGCCCAATTTTACTTTGGTGGTTATCTTCTTAATAGAAGGATCTAACAATATCTTTAGTGGCAAAAAATAGCTCTTATGCATATACACGCCAAATACACGAACATATAGTTAAACATAGGATCCTATGTGATTCAACTAGTTGGCTTGTATTAAATAAGGTGTCATTTCTTTTCTTCAACTAAATCGAGGATGTACAATATTACAATATGCATAAGGTTAATCCACCTTGGAAAGTGCATCTATTCCTTCTTTTCTTTGGTGGAGTCGAAAGGCAAAGCAAAACATCACCAAAGATCTAGGAAACCCCTCTCTTTTTTGTACCAATTTTACATATGGTAATCTCAATGTAGAGGTCCCAAGTATAGAAGAATAGATTAAATAAATAGGGTGCACTTTTATTTGTAGACCGCAGATCGATAACTCTTGTTGATACCTTTTCGTCATTCACCTTAATGGTGGAGCCCTTCCCAAAGAAGGCTGCATGCAAGGGTTCTACAACACGTTTTGCCTAATTATCATTGACAACAAATGAGATATTTACCTGCATTAATAATTGCTAGGAATTAGATGTGTGACATGTACAACAAACATGCAACGGGAAAAATGACATTTCTTTGTGGTACAACAGATGTTAGAACACAAAGTGACTTACTTTTTGAAGCACCTTGAGAAATCATTTGAACATTGACACCACATGCCTCAAATACATTGAAAACTTGATCAATCAAGTCTCACAAGTCAATTACATAACATTACTTTCGAGAAGCAAATGTATTACAATTTCATGGATGATATTAACAAGATTACCTTTTCCAAAATAAGTGACGAAAATTGAACATTCCCAATTAGTGATATTATTGATTGCCCCTGCAACAACTTTACAACTGCAATTTTCTCGAGCTCCTCCACCACCCTATCTAGTTCCTATGTCATAAGGAAAATGATCTGGGTCTCATACATGTTGGAATTAATTCATATATTTAAGCATAATTGTCTGAAAAAGGCCTTCAGACTTGTTTTATTAGTTCAGAGCTCGCATCTTGATTGGATCAAGAGTCAAAGAGATGCTGACTTCGCTTGTTGCAACAACGTCTACAGATATCCCTAATCCTTCGAATATGGAGAAGACCTACCAATGTCAAAACAAGTTTACACTGTCATAATGATCTGTGGTGAAGCTCTGAATACCTTAGAAAACCATATTGACCTAGCATTCTTGTGCTAACAATGTCCAGCATTGTAACATTTTCTTTGATAACAATGCTCGTCAGCAATTCCTGCACCATACATGGTCAGTTCAGTAGTCACATGCAGAATTCTCAAACTTCTGCCAGCACTAAAACCTTGCTCAGGTCGCATGATTTCGTAATCAAAGTGCCCGCTGCATGTGGATTATAGGAGTTTTTAACTCGAACTGGAACGTCAGATTCTCTTGCAGGCCTCATTGATTTGAGGATGCAAAACCTGAATGGTAAAAGAATAGGCATGAGAAGATGTTTCATGCAGATATCATAAACAAATTATTTGCAGAATTAAATAACAAAACCTGAGCACCAAAATAGGCAGTTTTTTGTTAAAATCCAAATCAGACGCAAGTTTCAAAACATTGAGACAAGTAAAATATCTGAATTCACCAAAGACTAGGTTAGCATAAGTGCATGTAAAAGAAATTGACCGGCAAACTCACAACAAACCTAACTCATGTGTGAATGCTGGTTTATCATCAAAGCAAGCACGTCCAAAACAGCATCTGATGGTTCTGAGGAAAGAATCTGCAACATATGCATCTGGTAAGAAAGGGACTAGAAATATATAATATATAAAGCCAAGTGTGTCACATACAAATGTTTTCAACAGCCGGAAGTATAGATCATTGTCAAAGTGCTGACCAATTGATCAATCCCATCAGAGTATTAAGGGCTTCTTTCTGCAAAAACCAACCTCTATTAAATAAAGCAGGAAAGATTGAAGAGTACAATAGCAACTAGATACAAAAACTTAACAAAAACTCAACAAACGAATAAACTAATAAGAAAAAACCGAACATAGTTGCATTCATAGTTGCAATTGCAGTTGCAATCACAGTTACAGTCGTAGTTGCAGTTGCAGTCGCAGTTGCATTCGTAGTTGCAGCCGCAGTTACAGTCGTAATTGCAGTCGCAGCCATTATTTTATGGATTGTAATACATGTACATGTGTAAGAGTTGAATTACATGTACATATTTCATGACAACAGAGATATATTGTTGCATGATTAACCTTCTGGGAAGGGCAGAATGACTAGATGAGACAGAAAACCTTTTTGGCAAAGTGTATTGAACATACTGCAACAACATGGATGGCGCTGCTTGGTGCATTGAGAAAGGTATTCTTCTTTTCCTGCTTTTATCAAGGTCAGGTACCACATATCGTAATGTTCGAGGAGTAGCTAATTCTATTATTATGCTTGGTACTTGTCTTCTCTATGCTGCATCCACTTGGCATATATCAATTAGTATAGATTTGTTCACTGAAGAATTAATGTGATATGCATGCCAAAACCAGAAATGTAAATCTATCGATGTGATAGATATGTGTGTGATTAATCTATTATTATATGATTAATTGATGTGGTGATATACAACATCTTTTCAAAGCAGCTTGTTTAAATTGCTTGGAGTGATGGCATGGATGTGCAAGCTTTGGCATGTCTGATGGAGTTGGAAATAGCTTCTCGTGCAGCATGTTTGAAGTTGTCGTTTTAAGCAGTTTAATATTGAATCGTCTGGTACATGAATGCATGCCTGCTTTCAAGAGTTGTGCCTAGTGAAATTCTGATTAGAGGGCTCTCCTTAATGTCAACTTTTGTTCTAGGACTGCTGCAACTTTGTTGTAACAGGGAAAAAATGTATGGTGTTTATAAACATCACACATCAATTGAAGTTGTCTTCTCATTTTTGACTTGAAAGCTATCCTAATCTAATATAAACGACAAGAAAATGTCCACATTGCTTAGTGTTTGGTATGCTCTTGGTGCAGGTTAGCTTATAGGTTAGCTTACAATTGCAAGAAGAGATGTCAAGATTGTTGTGCAAGCGACAATCCCATCGATCCGAGCCATCGGATCGCCATTCTGGGAAGGGACGAGCGCCTATATTAGGCCTTTTCTGTTTTGGCTCGGTTATCGGCGTCTTCTCGCAGCAGTTCTTCTTCTCCTCTCGTGGCTTCCCTCTTCCATACCCTTTTGCTTCCCGTTGCTTACCTTGCCTGATCCTTTCTAGCTCCTTCTCCAAGTAGATCATGCCACTGTCTCTTTTCGATTCCTCGTTGACGCTTCCTCTATATGCTACATGCGACTTGCGTGGATGCATGGATTTTTCCTATGCTCCATGCTACTTGTGCAGATGCAGGTATGAGCTTGTCCATCTAGCAGGCCTCTCAGGTATGAGCTTGTCCATTTAGCGTGCCTCTCGCTAGTTTGGTTCCCCCGACTTCGCTTCATTTCACCCCCTGCTCCACTTGTTTCTAAGGATGGTTGTTTTCAAATTTTCGGGCTGGATCGGACCCTTTGTTTCTTTTTGTTTGTTATTTTCGTTTCTTTTTCTCTCAACAGATTTTGCGATTGGGCCATGTCGATTCAGATTTTTTTCATATCGGACCATGCCTTGAGCTCGATTCTTCCAGATGGCGTTGGAGCGACTTCAAGTCAGAGTGAGGGAGATGGCCACCGGCAACGACAGCGGCTATGGTGGCAATCTTTTCCTGTCTTTTCATTCCCCTGCATGATAGGGATTTCGCTTCCGAGGCCTTGCTTGCTAATTCTTTTTTGATCACTCATTTCTGCCCTTGAGTTGCAATTTCTGTTCTTAGAGAGTCTATAGGAGCATTGCTCTACAGATAGCTCAGATTAGAAGATGCAATATCTTATATAATATCATGAATTGTTGATTTATTGGAAGCTCGGATTACAACAGGCAATCTCCTGTATTATTATTTTCCCACTATCTGACGGGTTGGTTTTCCTTCTCTCAATTGGATATTTTGAGCATGCCCAAGGAGCATGCAACAGCTATTTCGTTTCCCCGTACTGGGTGCATGCAGAGCAGGGATTGGTGTTTCTCCGGTGATCTGCCTCAATTCGTCAGGAGCCCGTCGTGTACAGCAATCTTCCCAACCGGGTATGTAAGTTGGATTTGTTAGTACATTGGATTCTGTCGGCAATACCTGTTATCTCTGAGTCAGATCTCCAGCAAATTCGACACGATCTTCTCCTCTTTAATCTCCACGCTTTTCTGTCAATGCGCGTTTCCTAACCGCCGGTCTAGTTCATTTGCCCCATGTTGCTCCATTTTCTCACAAATTGCCTGCTTAGTATGGTCGGATTTGCTTCTCCCAATTGGCCGATTTGCTGTCTTGCAGATATCAACCGGTGATTTCGACCTTCTGTGGGATTATTCTGATCTCTGTTCGAGATCTCTCTGCGTTCTTAATGCGGCTGCTTCTGCTTGAGGGGCGGGCAGTTGCCAATTGCTCATCTGCCTTTTCGATGGGCTGTACTTGGCCCAGCCCATATCAACAGGCCACATCCCCATTCTTATTTAATCTTGAACGCACAGTCGTGCAACACTTTTGTTTTAGTCGGCCAGTTTTGGACCGCCCTATGCCATTTTTTCTACCTTTGCTCGTTATGAATCCACTTGGTTGTAGGCATATCTATCTGCAGACTCCAACCACGGACCTATGCGACCATGACCACGTTACAACTTGAACGCCTTCAATTTCTACCTAGTCATTAAGGCATGCATTTGTGGTAGCGCCATAATGCATCCTTCTGAGTTGCATTTTTATCTTGGCATTCGATGTACCAAACACTCTTTTCAACGTTTTATGCACTATTGTGGTTGCTTTTTCTTATTTATGTTATTGCCTGTGTTTTACTTCGCTCAATTTTGTGGCCTATGTTGTGACTTCTTTGAGATGTTGTTATCCATGTGAGCTGTTGTTTTTTCATATTCTGTACGTTGCATTGCCATGGTTTCATTTTTCATGTTATTGCCTATATCGTGTTTTCGATTCTGCCACCTAGGTCGCTTTGTGATTTTTCGTTAACCATATGCCAAGGGCATTTTGTCTTTCACGTCTATGCATTTTGCACATTACCATGGGTTGGCTTTTCCTCTTAATCTTCTTTGCCCTCGGTTGGGTTATTCGTCATTATCGATCACTTGGGGGTTTACATCGATGTGGGCCTCATTTTATTCACTATGGGCATTAACATGGTTTGTGTTTAAACGTTGTCTTTCCCTGTTTTATGCATACGGGACATTCCACGGGTTTCATTTTCCTTTTTTCCATGTTATTGTCTATGCAGTGTTCTCGATCTTTTCTTTTCATTTTTTTAGTTAACTAGTGGTTTTTTCGGGCCTTCTTTTCCGTATCGCATGGGACATGTACAAATTTATTTGTAGGATTTTTTATGCGTTATTATAGTGGACTATCATTGTGCACGTGGGTGATGAAATGTTATTGCTAGATACATAGCATTTCTCATTTGGGACTTGTATTGTTATCGCCATACTCTATTCTTCTTATTTATTTTCTGGATGTATTGACAATTTCGTGCGTTGCTCAGTTATGTCATGTTGACTACTTTTTAGCCCCTCAATTCCCTCGTAGCCTTATAATCCTTGTGTTTATATCTTGTGATTGCCTTATATCGGAACCCGTGGTGTTGTCGCAGATTCAAAGATTTTGTTTTTCCATTCTTGATATTGGATTTTGTATTGACACCGGTTTTATGTATGTTGTTGAATTAATCTCTTTTTTATCATCCATCTTTGTCCTACTTAATTTTTCGTTATCATTGGCACATTCTCGCTTCAGATGGGTACATTTGTATGGGTTTAACTTGGTCATTAAAGTGTTTTTTCCATAGGGTGTGTTTTTGCACGTGTATATTGCTTTTTAGCATAGGGGCTTAATCTGGTCCGTGTGTGGATATTATTCTACATGTATTGTCCTTTTCATCTCCGGCACCTTATGTTTTCGTCATTCTTGTTGTTTACCTTGGTATTATCCCTATGTTGCATTCCATTGATCTATTTTGACTTTTTATGTTCTAAGATCATTCGAATTTGCCTTTATTCCTATATAACGATGTCTCCACTTGGTTTCCACGTTATGCTTATTATGCCCTATGAGGGTTGATTTTCTTTTTCATATTCTTGAACGTTGTTTTCCTCTTTTTTGGGCGCATCTGAGCATTACAATGGTTGCATTTGCTTTTTCACGTTCTTGCCTCTATCATGTTTCCGGATGTCTCATGGTTGTTATCTTTTTTTGCGTTATGGTTGACAATATGGTTTCGCTTTTATGTTGGCATGTTTTTGCATTATATCGTTTACATGGTTGTTTGACTTTTTATGTTCGGCCTCATTTGAATTTTTTTTTTCTATATACCTGTGTCTCCACCTAGTTTCCATGTTATGCTTATTATCGGGTGGTATCGTTATTCGGGTGGTCTTATCTTTCGTGACTCTAGGTTTCCCATAGTTGTTGGGTTTTATTTTTTTGCACTTGTGGTTTATCTTGTTTTTGATGTCTGGGTTATTCCGGTTGTGCTACCATTATACATCATATTTGCTATTTGGCTCTATTCGGACACACATTTCTATTTCTTATGTTTTTTCCTTCTACCCGCTGGGTAGTGCTTTTCTCCACCTCTTGGGTGATGCTATCCCTCTTTTTTTCATGAATTGTTGATTTTTCTCATTTCTAATCGCTCACATCCCTTTGAGTGCTTGTTGTTTTTCTTGGTTTGCCGCTTCACCATTATGCACATTCTTGTTCTCCTTAGCGGCTCATGGGTGCCTTCTCGTGTTCAATTCTTCGCGCTCCACGGTCGTTGGCGCTTCTCAAATCTCACCCTCGCTTCGTTGCTTAGGTGCGGACTCGACACCTCGAGGGTTTTCCAATTTTGGGCTTATCGTTTTTGAAGTTCGCCTCATTTTTTCGTTTCCTTGTGCTCCGAATTAACTTTAGTTTCCGGTTCCTTCTCGACCTTTCTTTTTGTCGCGTTGCTGGTATGTCTACATTCTCTTCCTCAATCTCGTCCCTCGTTTGCCCAAGTATGTTTTTCCTATTGAGGCCGCCGGTTTTGTGTCTCTCTTGAGTCCCTTCCGGGAATCATTAAAGTGTTTTTCCATCGGGTGTTTTTTTTTGCGTGTATATTGCTTTTAGCATAGAGGCGAATCTGGTCCGTGTGGCATATTATTCTACATGTATTGTCCTTTTCATCTCTGGCACCTTATGTTTTCATCATTCTTGTTGTTTACCTTGATATTTTCCCTATGTTGCATTCACGTGATCTATTTTGATTTTATGTTCGGCATCATTTGAATTTGCCTTTTTTCCTATTTACGATGTCTCCACTTGGTTTCCACGTTATGCTTATTCTGCACTAGGAGGGTTGATTTTCTTTTTCATATTCTTGAACGTTGTTCTCCTCTTTTGGGCAGACGGAGCATTACAATGGTTGCATTTGCTTTTTCATGTTCTTGCCTCTCTCTTGTTTCCCGATGTTTCATGGTGTTATCTTTTTTACGTTATGGTTGACAATATGGTTCCGCTTTATGTTGGCATGTTTTTGCATTATATGCGTTTACATGGTTGTTTGACTTTTTATGTTCGGCATCATTTGAATTTGCTTTTTTCCTATATACGGTGTCTCAAACTAGTTTCCATGTTGTGCTTATTAGGTGGTATACATTATTCGGGTGGTATTATCTTCTACATTCTTGGTTTCCCATAGTTGTTGGATTTTATTTTTTGCACTTGTGGTTTATCTTGTTTTTTGATGCCCCACGCTCTTTCACAGTTGTCTGGGTTATTCCAGTTCATTTTCTTGTTTATGTTCTGGCTGCATTTTTACTTTATTTTCTTTCTGTGGCCTATGTGTTGTTTCCTTGGGCTTATCGTTTTTTGTTACGCCTCATTTTTACGTTTCCTTGTGCTCCGAATTAACTTTAGTTTCCGTTTCCTTCTCGACCATTCTTTTTTGCTTGTCTTTGGTATGTCTACATTCTCGTCCTCAATCTCGTCCCTCATTTGCCCAAGTATGTTTTTCCTATTGAGGCCTTTATTCATGGCTTTATGCATATGGTATTTGTCTTACCTTCACCGCACGTTTTCTCCTATGCTACCCGAACGGACCTTAGTATTACCGCGTCATTTGTATCTGTGCTCTTTGTTTTTGCGTATATGTGGGCCTCATTTTATTCCTCTATCCATCTCCTCGCTTGTTTTTCTTCTCGTGTTGTTTTTCCATTTTATGCATGGGGACATTTCACGGGTTTTCATTTTTCTGTTATTGTCTCGTGGGGTATTTTTATGCGCCCTATGCCGATTGGTGTATGCCGCTTCCACACTTTCCAGGGGATAAGTTTTCTTCGTATCTTTTTCCTCCTTTTGAGCCTTATCTTGCTCTTTGTTTTTTTGCCTTTTTACCTTAACATGGTTTTCTTTTCTTCGTTGTTGTCCTTCTCGTTAAACTGGCGGGGTGTCTTCTTCGACTCATCATCATTGAAGGACTTGTTTTATGGAGGCGTCCTTTTTCTTCGATCTAGTTTTCGTAGTTGGTGTGCTTTTCTTTCCATTGTTTTTGTTCTCTAATGTCCTTCTTTTTTCAGGTCCTTTGGTTGATCTTTGTCTGATGCGGGCACTTCAGCTCTTCTCCCTCCGGCCGCTTTCTCCCCCCATTTTGGCTTCGTCTTTCATTTTTTGGTCGTCGTCATCGCGAATTTCATTAAATTTCAACTTCCCTCCGCCATTTTACCTTTACCCTCTTTGGCTTGTCCGGGTCTACCTCTCGTCGGGCTTCGCCCCCTCGTGACTTTTTTTTTCCTCGTGCCTCGGCATGTACACTCTTTTGTTCTCCCTTAGCGCATCCCACGGTTTCTTTTCCCTCTCACGGCCCTGCTATTTGCTCTTGTTGTATTTTCCTTTGCGGCTTTTTTTGCGATCCTGAGCCCCTTGCCTTCAATTGGCGTGGCCGGCCTTTGGCGGTCCTCGTCTTCTCTAGCTCGCTATGTGGTGTGCGACTCTACTCAACCCTCGCCATGTTTCTCGTCCGATCTTTATATCTATGCATTTTTACATTCCTATCGTCAGGTTTTTTCCTCTTTGCCTTTTCTCTCGGTTACTTGTTATTTTTCCTTCTTATTTATCGTTATTGTTTATTCTTTTTGGGGATCCATGTTGAAGGGTTCCTTTGTTGGCTTGCATTCATATCATATGTGCATTATGCGTAATGCGTGGTTTGTTTGTCATCGCATTGTTGTTGCGTTTCGTTGGCATGCGGGGCGCTTCGCCGATTCGTCATCGTGGCGGCGTCCCTTTCTTTTCATTGTTTTGTTCTCTAATGTCCTTCCTTTTTGGTCATTGCCATCCGGGCGCTTCCTTAGATTAGATCATGGTGGCGTACTTCTCTTTTCATTGTTTTTTTCTATAATGTCCTTTCCTTTTTCGGTCATTGGTGATGTGCGTCGTGTAGCGGAAGCGCTCTTCTTCTTCACCGTTTTTCTCCCCGGCTTTCATTTCGCCTTCTGGGTTCTCGTTAGTCAGCGTGTAGCTTCCTTTCGCTTGAACCATACTCGCCGGATCTTGGTTTACTTTCTCCCCCGGCGCTTGCCTTCATTAGCATGCCGATCATCGTCGTCCTTCAGCGCCTGATTTCTACGGTTCCTATCATCTCCTCGATACTCAGGTCCGGTGGCCCTCTTTTTTTGTTCCTCTCCTTTTTCTCTGCGTCCTTTATCCTATCCATTTGCTTTGGGGGTGGTGGTGGGGAGTGTCTTCTTGCTATCGGCTTAAGCTGGAGGTTTAGCGGTTGACTAGGCTTATAGTTGAGGAAGTCCTTTGGTAGTCGGCCGGTTTTGTGTCTCTCGCGAGTCCCTTCGAGAATCCCATCGATCCGAGCCATCGGATCGCCATTGAAGGAAGGGGACGGCCTATATTAGGCCTTTTCTGTTTTGGCTTCGGTTATCGGCGTCTTTCGCGGCAGTTCTTCTTCTCCTCTCGTGGCTTCCCTCCCTTCCGCCCTGCCGGCGGTGGCGCATGAGTCTTTTCATTTGTATTTTTGTTGTTCATGCCTCTTTGTTGTTCTCCCACGTGAGTGTTGCTATTCTTATGTTTTTGTTCCATCGCCCTCCTGTTGTGTTGTTCTCCACCCCTACGGTGATCTTTATTTTCACCTCGAGGGTCTTTGCATATTTTTACATAGTGGTTCTCCACCCATTTGGGTGATGCTTTATCTTGTTTATTTCCATCTCGAGGGTGATGCATATTTTACATAATGGTTCTCCACCCATTTGGGTGATGCTATCTTTTTACGTTATGTTCTTTTTTTCCTCTGTTTTTTATTTTGGACTTTCTTGGTGCGCTTGTCTTTGTTTGTTTTTCTCGACCATTTCACGGGTGTTCTTTTTGGGAGCTTTGTTGGTATTGCTTGCGGGGATTCCGTCGTTTTCCACCGTCTATTTGGGGGTCTGTTCTATTTACGTTTCGCCATTAACCCTCTCCTTCCGTTCTCCATGGATACATTCGGGGGGCGCTTTAGCCGGGGTCGTGCTCTATTTTGCGTTTGCCATCAACTCGTTTCTCTCCGTTCTCCAGGCAACACATTCAAGGTTGTTGGCGACTATTTCTCATTAGGGTTTTCCTCGAAAACCCGAAAGGGCGGGGTTTTTTATCCCGATGAGAAGTTGTCGCCATTACCCTTGTATTTTGCCTTGGCACATTTTCTTTTTAGGGGGTAGTCCGATATTGTTCCTATGGTCGGCTATCCCCTCTCTCTCTCTCCTTAGTTTTTCACCCATTGTATACTGCTGCTGCGATGAATGACAAGCCCGGTTTTGTGTCTCTCGCGAGTCCCTTCCCAGAATGTAACATTTGATATATTGAATGGTGGACCATTATAACTAAAATTTTACTTCAGTATCTTAGACACCATGTTGGAAGATGCATTGCATTCAGTCGCTTCTGTAGGTAAAATTAGTTGCTATGGTTTTGGCTTTAGATACAAAGGTATAGCAAATATAAAACTGGCAGAGAGCTACTATTTGGAAAAAAGGATGATAGAATATGTAGAAACTATGTTGCCATCCATTTATTCTAACAGGTAAGAAATAAGAAACGATTACCAATGTACTTTTTGCAAGAGCAAAGGTGCTTGAGAAAAATAGAAATGGTCTTTTGCCGGCCTGGAGGTTCTGTTTCACAGAGAGACGTCTAGGAGTATGTAGAAATTCTTCGTTCAATACTAGGAAACAACAAGTTGTCTAAGCCATCAATACAGTGCCTTTCCAACGGTGTCAAGAAGTGATGTCAACAAATTTGTATTATCGGCATACCCTACACAACTCAAAATTTGAATATGGAAGCACTGATTTGTTTAGTAATCAAAATTTGTAGTTATTTGAGCACTTCCGAATTGAATTTCCTATTTAAATTCCTCTTTCCATTATTATAAATTTGTTATAAAGGTATAATTTTGCTTCATACAGAGCCAGGACCGTGAGAGCACAAAAAATTATAGACAAATTGGTTGCTGAAAGGGAAGTATAAATGCTGAGTATGCAAAATTTGTGCATTGAGTCTGCAATCTTTCTTCGACAATGCATACACTGAAATTGGTTCTTGTATACACAGTCTACACCTACACGTATGCAAAAATCAATCTTCGCATCTACTTTTTTTTTTTTTTTTTCTGTGCATATTCCCTGTAGGTTTGGCATATGCAGAAATGCAGTAGATTTATAAATCCAAGCCCTGTCAAGATAGGATCAACCATGAATGCCAGAGGCGAGACCTGGAGGTTGGGGACCACAATGCCTATAGAAGAGCCCATAATAGTACATATAACAATCCAAGGTCTCGCCAAGGCATACTTCTCGGCGACTTAGCTGAGTAGAGACCTAGGTGCCTGCTAAGGAACACTGGACATGGTTTCTAAGTGCCGAAAATAATGAACCTCTATGCTAGTCCATCATCGGGGAAATCCACCTGCCTGTATCCATGGCATCTCTCTAACTAGCATGCTGATTATGTCGATTCTCGCTTGAACTGGATCGCGAGTATGCATTCTACTCAGCTTGGTCCATGGAGATCGCAGATGGGCTTGACTTGGGAGCTGAAATAGGTTAAAGCCACTAGAACTAGGAGCATACTAACAAATGCATAATTATTCCTCCGAGGATTTAACTATAAGAGAGTATTCATTTTCATGATATGCAATGGATGGAAGATTAAGAGCAAGATCATACATTAAGACCATCCATGGGATAAGAACACACTTCAAAGATACAAGCTCATAGATCAAGACTCAAATACAGTCCCATCCCAATAAAGAGGACTCTTAAACTAATAAAGTATCCATGGGAAAGCTCAAATAACTGTGTGGCATCCATGGCTGGGAGCTTGGTGGTTTGATCACGCTGATATGGCCGAAGCTCCAAGGCAAAGGCACTGGAGCTGAGGCACTAGATCTAAGGTAGAAGGAGCAAAAAAGGTGGAGCAATAAATGAGGCATTTTTATAGAGGTGGATCAACACATTAATATGACTTTATAGTGAAAGTCACTTTAATGGCTATACTATGTGTGACCCTAGCTACAACTGCATCTCAACCTTCCATTCGTTCTTCTATCATAATCTACACCATTCGCTTGGAATATTTCAAGCATATGCCTTTCCCACCACATCCGTCCCTAGGGATTGCCCTTCGGGCAACTCAAAAAAGTCCTTTCCAATTTTGGGAGACGAAAAGTTTTTCTGGCAATTAAAACTCCTAAAATCTTAGGAAATCAAGTTAAAAATAAGTCCATTTTTTTTAGTCAGACCGAAAAATCCCAAATTAACAAGATAGCCCATCGCGGTGGTGGTCTAGTGGTAAGGCCTTGGATTGGGGTGATCCCTACTAGGGTTCAAAACCCATTAGCTACCATCGGCTGGGAGACGTGGGAGGGTGCAAGTCCTACCAACCATGCCTTCAAAAAAAAAAAAAAAAAAAAAAAAAATTAACAAGATAGATACCATGCGCCAGTATCCTTACCAACATGGATGATATGGGGTATTGGTGACGTACAAGGTGTTCGCATGGACACGTGACATGGGCAAGGTAAAGTAACCGTCTGGTTGTATATACAACATGAGGAATGTTACAACGTCCTTTTTTCTATCGTTGGAGCTTCAAGCTCCATGGATGATATGGGGTATTGGTGACGTACAAGGTGTTCGCATGGACACGTGACATGGGCAAGGTGAAGCAACCATCTGGTTGTATATACAACATGAGGAATGTTACAACGTCCTTTATTCTATCGTTGGAGCTTCAAGCTCCATTATCAGCTAAGTGAGTTGAATCACATTAGTGCCTGTCCAAGACAACGTATCAACCAATAGCCTTTTAGAAAGTCAAATTTTTGGGCAGCTCTCCCATCATATTGGGGGGTGCGATAATTTTCTTGGGCGCAACCAAAATTCCTGGTCAGGGCATTCTAGCCACTGCCAACTCAACTCGATTGTTGCTCAGATCCATGATTAGGGTTCCAACTAGAATTAGAGTTCTAGCCGAAATATAGCCTTCATGATCGACTTTATCAATTTGGGAAAGTTTTCTTCCACATTTAAGATGATTCCAGGTGAATTTGAAGTGATTGAGTGCGATTTAGAAGGAAGAAAGGAAGTATATTTTAACGTCCACGGAGTAGCAACAGTCCAAAAGCGATCTAGGGCAATTTTTGAAGCGATTTGCAGTTTCACGAATCAAAAGCCATGGTGGATCAATTCATCAAGAAATCAGCTCCAAAATCTGGATTCATCAAGAAATTAGATCCAAAACCTGATCTTGTTTTATGCGATCGTTCTTGTTTTAATTCGACATGGCAAACTGAACTTGGGCACAAATGTGTGGGAAATTCATGGCATCTACATTCCCTGCCCAAGAATTGAAAAAAAAAAAAGATCTTGGTCGGCAACATTTGTGATTACACACTAAATTAAAAATGGTTTTTACACGTAATTCTCTTTTCATAAAAAGAGTTGCAAGTTAGACGGAATTGCAAGAGACAAAATTATGTAAAAACAGGGTAGGAGCAGTCTGTCGTGTCCACCAATCACGCCTCGACACATGGCACATATTCTTTTAGCGAATGTGGGACGAATTTTAAGTCACGTGTGACATAATTTTTTACTGCACATTCTTCCCTTTTGCGACGTTTTCACCAAACATTCTGCGCTTTCACCCGGCATTCTCGCCCTTTTCACCCTGCAGAATCGATCCTACCTTTGATGCTTCCACCCCGGAATTCAAGCCCCAGGGGTGATTCTTATATACGCGAAGCTTTAAGTATGAGCAATTCAGCGAAGGGGGGCAAAAGCATCCAAAAATTGGGAGTAAAGATTGAATGTCAAATAAAAATTTGAAGCAAAGGAAGGAACTGGTCACGTTCAGGTTAGAAGCCCATCCACGTGTCATTGTATGATTCGCTCATTCCTAAACTTCTACATTAATCTAAAGAAAGGGTTTAAGTCACAAAACGAACAGGTGGCAAATGGCCACGTAGAAAGTCACACCTCTCCTTTCAATAATTTCAAATTCAAATTAAAATTAGAAAGGGCCAGAGCTTCCGGCGCCATGCCCAGAGTAGAATGCTTGCTCTGCAAGCGTCTCCTCTCCGGCTACGAATTCAGATCATATGCTGTTGAATTTGCTTATTGTGATCGTTGTTATAGAGCTAGAGTTCACAGACTTGAAGCATTAGTTGGTAGTCTTCAGGCTGCGCAACAACGCCTTCGTGATGAAGAAAGGCGCCTTTTGGGCATTGCTAGACAAGCCGAATTCTTACAGGCTTGGGATGAAGATACCTTAAATGCCCCTCTGTCGGATGTTACTCTTAAGCCCTGTGATGGCCCTGATGTTTATGCGCACAAAGCTATTCTGGTAGATTCTTTCATTTTTGCATACCTTGGATTATTTATTTTCTTCATTTTACCAGTAAAATTAAGTTTGTGGTTCATTAAACAGGGCTACATTCAATTTCGAAACAATGATCATACTTCTGTAAATTCATCTTCATGATATATTTTCATGTCCACCATGATCAGATGCTTCAATAAAATAAGGTGCTGCTAATAGTTAGGTTTTTGAGTTTTTTGACATGTTCCATTTTGGAAAGCAATGATTTTAGCATTATCCTTATTGTGCAAGTTTTTGTCCAACAAACCCTATTGTCGTTCTTCTCATACCATTTATGATCAGTGATACTGATCTATCATATAATCCTGCAAATATTTTGTGCCTCTAGTGTCCTTTGAAACCGACCAATGTTACCGCTTAGCTATACTTAGCTATACTGGAAGTAGGGTTCGTAAAAATGGTATGACCTTAACAAACCTAAACATGTACTGCGCTCATGTTTCCTTACCGCTTATTTTTTCTGATTGTATCCAACCTCCTTATTATTTTTCATATCCCCTGTGTGTTTGGTTTATTTACAGGCAGGTAAATCACCTGTGTTTAAGGCAATGTTTAGTGCACAGATGAAGGAAGCACAAAGTGGAGTTGTGGCAATTGATGACATCTCACATGAGGTTTTGGATGCCTTTGTTCGATTTTTTTATACAGCCACTGTAAGCAATGACGTGTTGAAAAGGCATGCAGCATCTCTGTTTTGTGCAGCAGAAAAGTATGGTGTGAAGCTTCTGAAATCTGTGTGTGAGGAGTTCCTAGTTAACAATGTCTCCAAAGAAAACGCAATAAACCTATTAGATCTTGCTCGAAAATATGACTCAGAGAATGTCAAAGATGCTGTCCTCCGTACTGCTTCCCTAGACATGGAGTTATTACCTAGTTTTGGAGATTATAGTTCATATATTGAGAAAGACCCAAAGCTTCTTGTTGAGCTTTATGAAGGGCTCATAAAACGAATTTCTAGAAAGAGATGTAGAACAGGTGTGGTGTCCTTTTTAAAAATTCTGCATAATCTACCAAGTTAGGTTATGATAAATGCATGAAGACAATAATGAATATATCACCTTTCTGTTGTATACAGATGGTAACAACAACTTCCCCAGGCCAAAGGTAGCAATGATTCAACATGGCACAAGAGAAGATGAAGCATCGTCATCAATTTAAACAAATCTATGGAGGTATATTGTTTTTACCTGTTTGTCCCTTTATCCCTCCTGTTTTGCAATTCGTGGTTGATAATGATATGTCCCTACATGTTCTATGGCATTCCTGCTTATTAAGTAGACATGCTAGCATCCATTCACTTCATTCCAGCCATTAGGTCTTTTCTTTCTTTTCCCTTTTTCATAATAAGTGTTTTGTTCAATCTAGCTTCCTCATTTACTTCCTCCGCCATGAGTTTTCTTCTAATCCCCAGCTCATCTTAAAATATCCCACCAACCTGCCAACATAGTCCCCATTTCTCTTCCAGTTTAGTCGAAAATGAAATAACCTGGTTGATGGAGAAAGTTGAAGTCAGATCTAAGCTGGAAGTTTGGGGCGACATGATTGTTCGAGCTGTTTTGTGTAGCCATCTGAGGTCTGAAATGATCTAAGGTGAGTCCGCAGTTTCTTATGTCTCTGCCATCTTCTAAGACAACCTATTCCAGCAAATTACTTCATGTGGCTTTGATCTATTCTTCTAACCACATTTTATCTTCCAGTGTTACATTCAAAGGATGCATGATGGCATGGTTATAAAACTTTTGTTTCTCTTGGATATATAACTGTCTCCTGCTTTGCTAACCCAATATCTCTAAATTTACAGCTTCTTTAGGCATCTCTTTGGTATACCAACTGGATTTTTCCAAAGCTCAAAAGGTTTAGAACCAATGGAAAGTTATGATCTAGGCATTATTTTCTTTTGGGCCAGTAATGCCCTGGGCGCGGAAGCTCCGAGCAGTTCAAGGGGTTCTTCTACAAGAACATTACATCTCAAATGAAGCTCAAAGATCAATTGGCATGGCACACGCGATGTGGTGTCTCCCAACCGTGTAAATATGTATTCCTTGCCTCTGAAATGGAGGATCATTTGCTGCTTGTAGCAGCAGATTCCATTGTATTGTGTACATATAGGTGGTGGTCTCCTGATACAAAGATATGTATAATATTTTGAATCTCTTTTATTGGCCTTGCATGAGATTGGTTTGCATTCAGAGTTATAGGCGAACATAAGTTTGCTTTTGAGCTGGTTTATTTTGGATTTCCTCATTTAGTTGATGTTATCCTTGTAGTGGAATAACAAATATTCAGACTAAAATATAGCCACTTCCATTGAATGGGAAACCTATAGTAATGAGATTTATTAGTTTGGGGGCATAGACTATGCACATACCCCTTTTTCAAACGAGGGTCTTAAATAGAATATTTAAGTTGCCTTTTAAATCACAAACAAAATTTTCCCTACATCTTTATACTTTAATCCTTTCTAGTAAGTTTTACGTATATATATGTGATAAAAATGCGATGGTTTCCTTTGTCCGAAATAGCCATTCCATAAGGTTTGCTATAGATGATTCCCATCGTTTTTTTAAAGGTTGGGGAGGTTGGTTGATGTTTTTTCTTTCTGTTTTTGTTTTTATTAGGTGTAAGTTCGAAGGTTTATTTTTAGAGAGTCACATGGGCTTCCTTTGCATCTGTCAGACCCAAATGCCCAAGGATTCTCAAGGATTCTCTAATTCGCCTTGCTCCGGCATCCTTCAGACCCAAACTGCCCAAGGATTCTCTAATCCGGCTACCTCTGGCCATCTCTGGCAGAAGAAAAGATAGAGCAGGTGTTGTGGCAAGTCTAGGTTTTTGGCACAAGGTCACAGGGCTGCCCTTTGAGCTCCGGTTCTGCAAAACTGGCAAACAACTGGGTCGCACAACAGCTGGGTCGCAGCTGGTTCAAATGGCTGAGCAGAAATCGCTTCTCAAAGTCTTTCTTAAAAGTTTCTGCTGTCTGCGCATTTAGCAGTAACATGCAACCAAATTTTGTTAATTTGGCTGATAGCACTCAACAAATCCTGAAAGATTCTGGAGAACATTATGACCCAGAAGACATGTCCGTCTGTTCGTTCGTCTGTCTGTCTGTCCATCCCACTATTCCGTACCAATTTGCCTCTATAACGCAACGCTTTTGAGCGCCACAGGTGGTAAAGATGGGAGGCACCTGACTTTCGAATTCGGCCTACATACTGACCATGGATCCACAACATCTTAAAGCCAGTTGGAAGGAGAAACAAGCTAGTTGGTTCTCTAAATAGAATGTCCAGCGGCAGGGATGTGTACAGGTGCAGAATAAACAAGCTCACGCTCACTTGAAATAGTATCTCCACAAGGAAGGGTTGCATCTCCCCTTCCCGGAAGACAATGGCTCGATAGGTGGCTAGAGGGTCGTGGTGACACATGTCCTTACCAAACTGAATGGTACATGAGCCTAGCAAGTAGCTAGATGCATTTTCATGGGGATACAATAGAAAAAGCTTTTGGGATTCTTGTTGCTTCCGATGAAGTAGCAAGATTCACACACCTTTTTTCTTTGCCCCTCTAGGTCAATGTTGTCAAGATTGCATCAAGAAAGGAAGAGAAGCACGATGTTATCTGGATGCAAAAGCAAATTGTGTTTAGTGTTTTATGTTAATACATAAACTATAATGACTAGTTATGGTGCCCGGCGTTGCCGGGCTTAGTAGCAATTTGAAGAGGTGGTTATTTCTAATTGCAAAATATGTCCTCACTTTGCAAGTGAAGTTGTGATGTTATACTGGATTGTTGCACTAATGGAAAGAACAATGTTTAATTGTTCTCCGGTTTGCAAGATAAAGTTTTAGGTGATTATTTACATGGAACATGGATCACGAATGCGATCTCCAAAACACTTTGGGTTTGGAACTTAATTCTATCTACATTGTTGGGGGTTTGGTATTACACTCTAGGTTTTGTTTTAAGATGGATGGCGGATATTGCAGAATGTTATATAATGGCGTCACAGGCACATTGTAGCAATGATATGTAATATATAGACCGTCTAAATGAAGATAATCCAATGGTTTGTTGAAGCGTTTTCCGGCATGCTACTCTGAGTTAGTCCAACTCAAGCATCCACTACATGTGATGTTAGGCACGACTTCAGTGTGGCTGCTGGGAAAATCAACTCAATTCAATTCTTTGTTTGGAATTTTAATACATATAAACTATTTGTCATATTGGGAATTTGTAAATGGGACAATTTTAGTCGCAACTATTGTGGCTCTATAGATGGGACAGTTTTTGTTGGAAGTTTGCTGCAATTATTGTGGTTGTATTGGATCATGAAATTGATCGATTAATGATGTTTAACGGTGTTTCATGATTGTTACTACATGTGAACGTCAATGTCGGGTTATCGCAAGGGGCCATTGACAAAGTGGGAGCAATGTCAGGCGTAAATGCAATTTTATGCATGTATCTATGAAGTTGTGAATATTTGTAGACCAAAGGAATAGTTGGTATGTTGTGTGTTTGAATAAGACTTGTGATAGTAGTAGTAGTGTGATATAAATGAATGCAATTTTTAATTGTGTAATTCATGCAACTAAATCTTCATACAAAGTGCCCTTCCTAGCTTAATGAAATTAGGGCTGTTGTTATTGCTTTAAATAATTGGTTGTCCACACACCAAACTCAAATATCACTCACATTCCTTTTCAATATTGTTCTTTAGATATTGGATCGAAGAAGGGGCATTGGGAACATTGGGTATTGGCTATGGTGTTTTGATATTGATGAAAGAAGCATATATTGGATATTGGCTATTGGTCATGACTTTGGCATGTGGCCCTTTATCAATTAGAAATGTGACATGAGAAAACACCCATGGAGAAACTATACTGAATTCAAATATTTAAAATGTCCAACTATAAGTAGAGTGATCTCGCACCTATGCCATAACTTCATTGGATTCAAATATTTAAAAAGTCCAACTAAGTGCCTTAACACCCATAGGAAAACAATGTTAGATTTAAATATTCAAAATCCCATCTATAAGTGCAAATCATGCGAAATTTTGCTAGATTCAAGATCCTCATCCATAAGTGCAAACTATGGGAAATTCTGCTAGATTTAATCATGGGAAACTGCTTTTGATCCATCTCCCTCCAAAAGTTTTGACACCTATTATGCACATGGCTCCTATAGTTGCAATAACGTTGCCTTTTAAGTCTTTATTTGGCCAAAATTCTTGACATTTTCAAGAAATGCGTGCATCTAAATTAGAAGAAACATTTGATAGACACACTCTACATACAATTTTTGAACAGGTGCAATCATGTAGTAAATTTCTCTATTGTAACCATGTAACCAACTAAAAAGAAAAGTTAGAAAGTGCGGCGTACATGGCTAAGTTAATAAACAAACCAAAGGCTTATTGCAAGAAGAGCTGGAAAGTGCAGCCTACATGGCTAAGTCTTATTTACCAGGTGCAAATTAATTTGACGCCTTTTCTACAGTAGGTTCAAAACGGCTTTAAGTCTTTACCAAAGTTTTAATATTTCAAAAGCATGAGTGAGAACATTTGATAGTATGAAATATTTACATAGGCGAAATTCTATACTAAATTTTTCTATTACAAACACGTGAGCAACGTAACCATGCAAGAAAAGCTGCAAAGTGAGCCTACATAACTTTGTTAATAAATAAACCAAAGTCTTACTTACCACTGGGCAAAAAGGGTCCAATCTACTCAAAAGACAACCTATTCAGCTGACAGCGTATTAAGATGAACAGCGTAGTAAGATGAACAGACTATAGAGCAATAGGAGAAATGCAAAGGAACATTGGCCTTTGATACAACATCAGTAACTCCTTCAAATGCGAAGTACTCATGCACTTAAGCCCAAATAATGTGATGTCAAAAAGTGTGTGATCAGTGCCATTGGCATAATCAAATATAGCTATCAATCATTAAATAAAGAATGTTACTCTGGAATAATCTGCTAGAGTTTCCTTTGGTAAGGAAATAATATATGGCTACAAAACATCCATTGTTGCCGCATGGCTTGCAAATTAAAAGGACATTTTTCATGCTCAAGCTCTTGTCTATAATGCAAACAGCTTGGCGAAGCACATTTGTGCAATGAAATTGCTACATTCAATGCCCTATAGAAAGAGGAGATTTGAACCATACCGGCTAAGTTTCCATAACTTGAGCGCATTCTAGCTGCCAGCCACAACATAGAAATCGATCCAGATCCACTCATAATGCAGAGATACTTCGTGAAGATACAAATTCCAGAGGAACAAAATGATTCATGAAGAAACTTACAAAAGCCAGTTCAAAACGCAGTGCTCACCTGTAACAAATTAACAGGGATGTAAGTCCACAGATAAAACACAAATTTAACAATGAATAAAGCAATGTTCAAAATGACACAACACCTTAACAATTAACCCTTTCCAAATCAAGGTTTCTGCATGTAGCTCTTCATGAGCTTATTTGAACTAAGAGCAACTATAGGAGCTTTGAACCAAGTCCTTCAAGAAGGCAGATGGCCATTTTACTCATCAACAGAAGGAGCAGAAGACGAAGACAATAATATGTATTTATTAGGCATACTGTAGAATGCTATTAACTCTCAAGCTATTAGGTCTGCAAAGGGGCCTTCCAATGTTACTAAATTTGCAATAGACAACCGAGGCCCCCTTGGATGACTTGCAAAAACTAATATGCCAAGTCCTAAATCATACACAAACTAATATCCAACTGCAGCAATCATTATTCTGTCGCAACTGTAACTATAGGTACTTGTCGTATCAAAGAAACACAAACTTACCTTATGAGCCTAGACTTTCTGAAACCGCAACCATGAATTTATGGGTAGAGAATAGTTCTAGCCATTTAACTGAAGAATTATCTTTTGCAACCAGCAGAAGTTATCTTGGAATATATCCATCTGCAAAATTTAGCACCATATATGACTGCAAATCATCCTAGACAGTGGTTGCTGCTCCAAGAACTATTTTGCTCCATTTTCCCAAAAATATCTTCAAGAGCAGCATATCAAAGGAGAATAGAATTGATGGATGTTTCTACTACATAGCTTGAAGAACTTCCTTGTTGAAAAGCATGCACAAACTTGCCCCACCAAAAAGGACAACTGCAAAAATTGCTCTGGCTATAAGAAACCTCTGATGCAGTTCCTTCCTTCTCGTGAACATGCAGGAGTAATGCAGTATTGAGATAAAATCCAGAATTTAAGATGCAGCATGGCTCCATCATACTATCATGATAAAGCATTAATAGCACTTTACTAATTTATTATCAATATTATATTAAGCCTTCAAAGAGATGCTGGCTTTATTTACTGTGCTGATGTGGCTAGCCTAGCAAAATCTTTAAAATAACAAAATGCATGGCGTACCTAAGACTCAAAGGTAACTGCAAACATGATGTTTTCAATGCATGAATATGAAGACTTGAAGGATTTGTTACTTTTGGATAGAAAATATAATGAATATACAACATGAGTTTGATACAACATGAGTTTTTGTTTCGGCCTGAACCTAGATATTGAAGGCCGATCTGTAAGTGGTCATCATGAATGAAAAAAATAGCTGAAGAAAAAACCACAATTTCAACCATGGAATATCTGAGAGGAATCGCCAACTGTTGTTGAAGAAAACTTCCGTGAGAATATAGCTTCAAAAAGCCCCGCAGACAAATAAACAGACATTCTTTATTTTATACCTTGAAAAAGACCAGAATAGATATGCTCTTGTGAGTAGCGTAGCTCTGGACATGTGATAGCTCAGTTTTTTGGGTCTATAAGATCGACTCGTAGAAGGATTGAAATTCGCTAAGGAATTCGTCCATGTTTTTCTCGGTATGAATTGTGAAACATATGGCTCTCCCCCTCCATTTCAGAGGCTTTCATGAGTTCCAATGCCATGACCTGGTACCTGTTATTGCAATTTAGACTGCAAATATAAGACCAGAGCAGAAATGTGCTTATGCTCAATGGGTCAAATGGCCTGTTAATTTGGTAAGGCTATACTACAATTCACTATAGAATGTACAAACAACAAATACTTACCCAATAATGCCACCAATGCAATCATAAAACTGCTCCAGATCTCCCAGCATACAGATAAACTCGTTAAAGTTATGAAGTCGATCCTGAGCTTGGCTACTGCCAACATCCTTTGGTTTAGTCTCTAGTTTGTGATTGTGCTGAAATTTGGTAGAATCATAAATCCTAGGCAATGCATTGCTTGAATGTTCAATGAAATTGGTGATCGTTGTAAAAGCTTCCCTTAAAGCAGAAGCTTTGTTTGCATTTTCAACCATTGGCTCATGAACAGTGCTACATGACACCATCTCTTCCTCAAATTCTTCATCATACCAAGCTGAAGAGAAGTCAATCACATGCTCCTGACCAGCGGCCACAAAAGATTTCAAGAGATATATTTCACGATCTCCAAACTTGTTAAGTGCCAATCTCAACACAGGCTTTCTGAATTTGCTCCCAAAGGCAATTTGCACTCTTGAATTCCTATCAATGACACGCATTTTCTCCTCAAGTTGTCTACCTTTTGCATGCTACATAAGGCATGAAGAGCGTTCTTCTCAAGAAAATATAGAGCACGTATTGGCAACACAAACTGCAAAACAGTGAGCTATTTAAAGTTAATAAGAAGCTCTCTAATAATAAAAATAAATAGTTTCCAGATTGAATAAGACCATGAAAATAAGTAGGTAACCGCCATACCAGAAGAAGGCCCTACAGACCAACAATAACGTTTGCAAGTTTTGTGAACATGTTGCCAGCCGTATGTAAGACATTCCATAAGCTTGCTCAGACATTGTTTTGTGAACTCATATTGGTGTCTTGAAATAGCTTAGCTTGAGACTCACTGCAGCAGAGGGCAACCAAGAAGATGATCAAAGAAATGGCCAGTCCTTTGAGCAAGTAAGCATAAACATGAAACAGTATAGACTGTCCAGTCCAAAAGAAGAGACATGAAAAACAAATTAATGCTCACCGGAATCTCGATGGAGTATTCCAGTTTCAAGCATAGCTCAGAATTCAAAACTCTACAAATCAGATGTTAGCCAAAGAAGTAGAAAACATGTAAGGAGTCGTTACATACCCCATGCCAAGATATCAAAAATTCCCACATAGACAGTTCGGCCTTCCACAACTCAGGTTTTCTTGATATTAAATGTTTAGGGTAGTTCTCGTAATCAAACAGGAGCTGCATCCATCTCGGGCATGCCAACGTTGATATTTAGATTGCTGTGGGTATAGAGATGCCCACCAATCCCTTCTGCCACCCTCAGTTCTGACGGATTAGAAAGAAAGAAGGTGGGATAGTATAACGATTGTGGCTTTCTCCCAGATTTATGATACTCGTTGCAGAGCATGATCCATAAACGTAGCGCCATAAACAGTGACCGAATGGATATTGCACAAATACCATAGCCAGAAGCATATAGCACAAAAATTGCCGATCCCCTGCCATATCGAATTTGGAATCGAACATGGAATTCGATCAAACATTTTCGGTGCATGTCAGTCGTCTCCTAATAAGTCGATTCATCGTGCACCGCCTGCATTTTTTGGCATTTCGAAATCATACTCTAGTCCCTATGTGAATTTTTAGAGAACCGGAAAATTTAACGGCAAGAAAATCCTCTACAACCTTAGTAAATTGACCTGGAAAAAAAATCTAAAAAAATTTCCACTTGCCGGAAAAACCGATGATGATACTAAGAATAGTAATGTCGTGGAAAAACCGATGATGATACTAAGAATAGTAATGTCGTGGATCATAAACAATGACTATGTTGTAAATACATTTCATGGATCAGATAGATAGATAGATAGTATTTTTTACGTCATGCCACATTGGCAGCGTCCATGAGGACATATGACGGACCCCCAGAGACTTGAACACAAGATCTCTTAGTTGCTAACCCAATGGACTAGCCAATAAATCAGAACAATGACTATGTTGTAAATACATTTTTATGTTGGATGTTTGGATATTGTACATCCCCAAGTTCAAGTCCCGGCAATGGAATTTTATTCTTCAGTTTTCGTGTCATCTGCATTTTGCTTGAATGAGGTAGCGAGACATCTTTAAAAATTTTGCCGACGTGCCATTTTTGACATCATGACATTTTTTACATCCACAAGTAGTTTATAGCATCAGCTCAAGTGAGACTCACCATTTTGTATTGAAAATCTTGTATTGACATTAGGACTCATCATCTATCATTGGGTTGATGATATACGATAGTGGAAGCATGATAACATTCGTGAAACAAAATAACAATTGTGTTTATGAGATATATGGTAAGGTATATACGTACAGTAAAATTTCATTTGTTTATTCTTAGTTCGGATATTTTAATTCGGTCATGCAGAAACTAAGATATCTCTGCAACTAGTTTCTTAAATACGGCAGCCCAGATGCCTGCAACTTCTTCTTTTCGCTTAGCGCGAGAGTTGACCTTATTTGACTTACTATAAACGAAGTTGAAGACGTGATGAAGTACAAATGACATACCAAAGAATGACATTAGAAGGACTATTTTTTGGACCACATGTCTTATCTATAGAAACCAATACCTTTTTATGAGGAGATATACGATTCACTATTTTTATATCCTTGAATGGTAAGAGTTCCCACAGTTGGGACATGTAGTCCACGTCCGTCTCATATCATACATAGCTCTATCACTTCTTATCTAACAAAATACTTAAGGCTAGCAAGTAACTAAACTGCATCCTCAAAGAGATACCATAAAAAGCGTATTGAAAATTCTTGTTACCTTGAGTTGAAAGGGTCGAGATTTTCCAAAACCCTCTTCCATTGTTCCTTTGGATAATGGAACTTAGCAAGTAACTAAACTACATTTGTCAAGGTATATGTGATATCAAGACCACTACCTTGCTAGACATGCTGAAGCAGTGACGTGGCACCTAGCACAGTGGTGCTGAGAAAGTGTTGAACTGAACAGAGAACACTAAACATTGACCTAACTAAGTAACGGCTGCTATTAGTGGGCAGTGGTTGAACGAATAATACTATTCTTAGTATCACCATTTTGTTTATATCATTGTACTTTATGTATTGATAAACAACACTGAATATAATTCATTTAGCTTCGTTTTGGGAGCTTGGGCTAGGCTTTTGGATATCGACGTGCATCCCCTTCTCTCCTTTCTTGATGCAACCTCGATAGAATATCAAAGCACTAGGTGTGCTGAAATTGATTCAAGGTCAATACAACAATGGAGAAGGATGCAAACTACAACCATAGTACCTTCCCTGGAGGTTGTGCGATTCAAAACTTCGATGACACAAGTTTTTAGAAATGGAAAAGAAAAATGATCTTCATTCTCAAATATGATAGTGGGCAAGAACTTGCAAATAGATGTCAAGAACAATGGTGACTTGCATATTTAACGACAATGATATGACAAGGCAATGACATATATTGGGCTCTCTTTAGCTGATTCTATCTTTGATGAGCTACAACAAGAGAATGGTCATAATTTGGCATGCTCTCATTGAGAAGCATGACCAAATTAAAGACCTATATGATTGGGCATTTATTTGTTGAGGTGATGGATATATGCTAGAATGAGACTATTGAAAGTCTTGATGAGTTATCGAATCATATGAAGTACATCTATCAGCAAACTGAAGCTTTTGGAGAAGAGCATCAGATCTCACAGTCGACGCAACTATTTTTCTTCCTCAGCTCACTACCTAATGCATTTGATTCTTTGTGCAGTAGGTTCATGCAAGATAAACATATGGAATTCCATCAAGCAGTCACTTCCTTCAATCAAGATATGGACAGAGATCGCGAGTTGAGACAAGATGCAGGTAAAGATGCTCATGCCACTCTTTTTATAGTAGGGCGTTCAAAGACTCAAGCCACCATGAATGGGGAACATGATGAGGAGGAAAAGCACATTGGCAGCATATTACTTCTTTTTATAAAGCCTTGGACTTAAATCCTTCCACTTCATGGATATCAGACGATGCAAAATAGCACCCAATACACTAATGTTGATTTTTGGTGCTCCAGCACCTTCAAAGCAAGGACTAATAGATACCTCAGCCATTGAGCTGGGATATCTTGTTGTGGTTGTCATTCACCTATTTTCAAACAACGTAGTAGCATTTCATGAAATGGCATTTGTCTCTAGTACTTTGGCAAGGAGAGGCCCATGTTCTAATACCCGATCCATTGGTTTTTCTATTCGGATTACAACAACTTCCAATACCCAATCCAACGGTTTTTCTCTTCGGCTTACAACAACTTCCATCACTTATAATACTTCAACACTTCCAGCACCTGTATGACACTCAACTCAATACAGTTTCCAGATCAAGGAGGAGGCCTTAATTCATTTGACTGTGAAGGAATTGAAAATGCATTATATATGATAATGTTTCCAAAGCAAGGAGGAGCAGTTGACTCTTTACTTTTAGCAACACTTGATCAAGGTCAAATGAAGGTACGAAGGCTTGATGTCCATGAAGAATTTCAACCTAACATTGTGGAAGTAGCTGCTTTTGTGGCTGTAGAATCCATAAGTCTTAAGAAAGTAATCATACTTGATAGTTTTATTGCCTATATCGAGGCTATATGCATGCGAACAATTTTCATCTTCCTCTTCGCAAAACAATTATGAATTTTTTTTTTCTTTGAAGGACGACAATCTATTATCAAGAAAAATCAAGATACAAACAAGGTACCTGTGACATGGGACTCAAAACCTAGAGGACGAAATAGTCCACTAAGCAAAACCACCCATACACAGCATATACTCAAACTCCTTGTGCCACCTTGAGGCATTTAATGGCCTCATCACAATCAACATGGTCTACCACATCGAGATGATCATCAACAGACATCAAATTATCATGCCACTGAATAGAACGAGGCGGGATAGCCTCGTGAGATGACATAACAGACTTCTTCCTTGCCGCCTTCTTCCAATTGACCTGCTGCCATGACTCTTTTGCGCACAGACGATTAGAACCATCAGCCATAACAACCTCAGAAACATGAGAGGAAGAAGCATCAACATGGAGAGAAGAATGAAATACAGGTACAGATGATGGCGCTAAAGATGACACTGTCGGAACTGGAATTAGAGCATCTTCCATGGATGAGGAGTGCAACACAACTGGTAAAGGTTGATCATGAATAGATGAAGAAGTAACAACGGGAGCTTGAGCCTGAGAAGAAGGTTGAACAGATGCCTGAGCCGCACGAGTGCCTCGACGAAAGCTAGCAAAAGCCTCCTTATCAAGGAACAGACGGGCTAATTCTGGACCATTCAGAAGCTTAAGATCCAAGTTCTTATACCAAGGCCCACTTTTCACCACTATGCAATCTGGTAAAGCCGAGTCCACTGGCATTGAGACACAGATCCTTGGACCGTTCATGATGGAATGTGAGATATGAACCCCAAGACCATTTGCAATTGCAACTAGAAATTGATGGGCCATTAGATCAGGAGGAAGATTAGGTATCGAGAACCAACAAGGCATCTTTAATGCGCGAACCATATCTGGTGTAAAACCAGGAGAGTAATACTGATACATCATATACTCCCCACCAAGTGGATCAATCCCTCTTGATACCAAAGAGTCCACTGCATCACTACTTTCAAACATAATAAGAACAAAATTTTTTGCCAACACCTTGATGGGCTGAAAAGGAGGAAGCTGAAGGCGTCTCAAAAGCCGAGATAACCAAATACGGAACCGTGAAAAATCCAAATAGCCACCAGTAAAATAACCAAGGACTGCACATGAGGATAGGTTCTCAGCACAGTTAATATGAGCTTCACGGTCCACCTCAACCACAGGAATACCAGAAGCTTGAACTACATCCTGACAATCAGACTGGTAAAATATATCATCTGGAGGCAATTGTTGTTGAAGCTGAGTCTGTCGAGCTTTCAATGTGTCCAAGATTGCAGACAACTCATCCTTACTCCCTTCAGACAATACATGTAAAGCAGTTGCTACCCTTGCCTTTCTAGATGCACTAGATATATCTTTACAAAGCCAGTCACTAAATCTTTGATATGAAACTTTTGTAACAGAATCAGATGACTTCCAAGCACTATCATTTGCCGGGGGTGAGCACCTACATTAGGACTGGATTCTGTACCTGTTTGATGCAAATTCCCATTAACTTCCACTCCCTTACTCGCAGCGCCTTGCAAGGGAGGAAAATCCCTTTCTTCAAGAACCCCTGGAGCAATCACCAACGATGGCAAAGAACTTTCAACTGAATCCCATTAACTTCCACTCCCTTACTCGCAGCGCCTTGCAAGGGAGGAAAATCCCTTTCTTCAAGAACCCCTGGCGCAATTACCAACGATGGCAAAACAATTATGAATATCATAGACAAACTTCACTTTCCTTACTGGCCTACTGTTCCTAATACAATGGCTGACCAGTAGGGAGAGAATAGAGTTGATCTCTTCATGCAAACTTGGTTTTTGAGCTTTTCAGGTGATCCTGGTTAAAAGATAACCTTGATCAAGATTCAGATCTTATCTCTAGGAGGAGAAAGAGGCTGAACATAGAGATGCTAATCTCTCATCAAGGAGGCATGTCAAGATATATGTGATATTGAGACCACTATCTTGCTAGACATGCTAAAGCAATGACTCGGCCATAACTTCCATAACCCATTTGCAGTGGACCATTCCCTCATATTTGCTCCATATCACTTATCTCGAGAACCAAAAATGATCTTCTTTCTATGAATTTAAATTTCTATCTTCTTGAGCTAATCTTACCAAATTAATTCAGTATGAAGGAGAGAAAACATTCTGATGTTGCGATTCAGTATTTAAAGAGAAGAATTCTTTTTGCAGGTATTCAAGTCTTGTTAGGACCAGTTAATTCAGAGGAGGCAGACTGAGCCCATCTCACCTTGACAATCCATTTCATTTTGCCAAAATGGATCTCCTTCAAATCAAGCCTAACCAAAATTTACAGTATATCTCCTTGGTCAGGATGGATCTCTTATATTCTTCTTGCATCTTTGGTGGATGAATCTATCTTTATTTAAACTAATCTATAGCCTGAACAATGTAAACTTCATCTTTATGAGTTCCAATTGTTTCTAGTTACTTGGTGATTAGAGTTTCTTGTAAGTAATTATGGATATACGTAGGGATAGAGAATTTGCAATTTTATGATTGGATTGTTTCTTCTGATGGTTGTTCATGCCATTAATACTTGCATAATATTATGGTTGGTGCCATAAATATCTGGTATTAGTGGATGACCTTGAATATTTTAGCTTAGTGTCTAAAATCTTGAGCAATTGTTCGTGTCTTTAATATTTGCATAATATTATGGTTGGTGCTATAAGTATTTGATATTAATGGATGACATTGAAAATTTTAGATTGGTGTCTAAAATTTTGAGTAGTAGTTGGTGCTACTGGTTGAGGTTGGTGGACGTTAAAAAACTATTCTATTCTATTCTATTCTTTCTTAAACCTTACGATTCTTTGAATTTATGAATCTACTTCTAGTTAATTACCTTGATAATTGTCTCTTTCAATTCAATCCTTTCACTAACTTACTCCCTTAGCCTCAACAATTGTGATTGCAATAAATAATTGGTGTTGTTTATGAGATCATAACCCTAGCCTTTAGACCCTAAAATGCATGTCCATGTGGATTGAGTTGATGCTCAACTTGTGATTGACGAATACAGCAGAGATCAGTTGCTTCCCAGAAAGGGAGGAATTGATACGAATATGGTAGCTTAGGGGTGTGGTCTTGGACGTTAGTCTTGGTGGACTAGCATGGATGCGTAAGAATGGTAAATTATTGGTAAAGCAAGGCAAATGATGGGCAAGTATAACTCTTATAGAAGCAATGGCTAAATAATATCTTAAAGCTAAAATATTATTTAATGGTTTAAAGTTTAAATATAGTTAGTGCTATAATTGAATAAAAGACTAAAGCTAAAATGGTCAAACTGAAAAAGGGCAGGGGGTTGTTTTATGTGGACTATTGTGACACTTGGAATGGTACATCGGTTTAATGATGACTACTTTCGGATAAACGGAGCGACTACGATATAGAATAAGGTCTTTGCTACAGTAAAAGAAGGACAAATAGCAGACGACTAGCTTCGAATCATCGTGAAAAAGATTTCTGCGACCATTTTCTCAAGATGTGGCCAATACAAAGCCTCCCTCTCAAAACTAAGATTGAAAGAGAGAGAATTCGAAATAGTTTCTGAAGAAATTATAGTACAGTATTAAAGTGAGAGTAGAAACAAATTACAGAAATTAAGTCTTTATCTTATCAGAAAAATATATTACAGTTAAAGCAAGTTGAAGACATTAAAGTACAGCATTTAAGTGAGACTAGAAACAAATTACAGGAATTAAATCTTTATATTATCAGAAAAATATTTTACATAGGGAGGGCCTTTTATTAGAGTTGCCCAACTCTTTGATTCAAACTAACAAAAGTTCAAGGCAGTTTAAGGAGATGCCTAACTCCATTCAAGATCTTAAGATGAGGCCTTTTTTGGAGATGCCCAGCTAGCTTTTATTAACAAAAAACTAAATAACAAATAAAAAAAAATAGCCCTCATCTTTCTCGTCCTCCTCTTCTTCCTCTTCGCTTTCTTTCGCCATCTCTTCAAGGATGGCTTCTGCAACATCTTCATCATCAGAGGAGGAGAGGACATTCATGATAATATGCTTCTTCTCTTCTTCCAATTCTTCATGCCACTCCTCATCCGTTTCCTCCATTTCTTCTGCTTTTTCGACCTCCTTCTCCGGCTCTTCATCAGAATCTGCTGGTGTATGGGGGACTCCGGACTGCGAGTGCTGCTACTAAGATTTGGATTTCCTGGGCGAAGCTTGTCCTCCAGAAAGAGCTCCTTGCATTCATCCGGACTGTAGTGCGGAAGGCAGCCACAGTGGCATCTGCGGGAGGGGGGAAGGGATTTCGAGATTAATTTCTTGATCTGCTTCTTCGCCTCTCTCAGGCGATTTCGGCGGGATGGAGCGTGCTGGGCGGCATGGCCCACCATGGTAAGGAAGGAATGAAGGAAGGATGGATGGGTACTGGAAGGATGGGCGCCTGAAGGAAGAAAGGATGGGCGCTTGAGGGAATAAAGGGTTTCATGCAAGATATAGTAGTTGCATGCAAGGTTTCGTATAGCTTAGTAGGCGCGGTTGTAATTATGATTCCATCACATCATATACGAATTATACCCTAACGAATTAGCTATCATTAATTCTATTGAATTAATTACACCCTAGGTTATCATTAATTCTCTAGAATTACCCACACGTCGGTTATACTTACATCCTATTCCTGCCTATACTTAATACTCTAGAATTACAACCTATACTTAACTCTTTATTACTACTTACATACACCCTATGTTATCATTAATTTTGTAAAATTACCTACACCTCAGCTATACTTACAACCTATTTTTGCCTACACCTACAACATATATTTGCCCACTTAATGGGTTTTTTTGTATTTTTTGAAGTTTCCTTTAATCTATTCTCATAATTACTTTGTCCTTTTTTTCGAGCTAATACTAAGAACATTTAAATTTATATAGGTGAAGCGTGTGGATCCTAAAAAGGGTAAAAATGTAATGCCTTTCACCCCCAACATGTATCAATATTGTTACCACATGTTCTTATCACATTGTTACCCCATTGTTAACATTGTTCGTGTAGGTCAATGGTGTGGACCACCCAAAGGGTGTTGAGGCTGAGACTACTAAGCAAATTATCCTCTACGGTAGGTTGGATTGGAAGAATAAGAAGGTGAAAGCGAAGCACCAATGCAATAAGGAGCAAGTAGGTGAAGGAACTATCATACTAGCTGATCCTATCCAAGCTGTCAATGATGAAAGGTTAGGAGAGGATAAAGTGGGTGTGGCCATAACAAGTTTAGAAGAAAAATGGAAGGCAAAAAGGTCAAATCATCAGGATTGCACTGCTTGTGTTAGACAGAGGTTCCATGCATCATGCCATGGCATATAGCCTGCATTGAGTCTATAGAAGATTTCCTTTTACCAGAACCAGAGATTGTGGATGACACTGATTTTCTTAATGCACCTCCAATAGCTGCCAGGACCACATTTTCAGAAAAGAGGGCACACTCAATGGTAAAACATTATCCTAGCAAGAGGTCCAAGTCAAGTAGTGATTGTTCACGTGAAGCTATGGCTAAAGTAAGGGGAATAGAATGTTGTTGGGCTAATTGTGTTCGGAAGTTTGAAATTGATGAATTGGTGGAAGCAATAGCCACCTTCCAAGAGTATACTTGTGATGAGAAGAGGACTTACATGTACTCCATTCATGAGCTTGCACTTCAAGATGAAAAATATCCAAAGAAAAAAAGATACCCACTGCTAGGGGCATATGTAAAGTTGCATGGATAAATATTCATGGCATTCCAATTTCATCCTGGCAAAATTGGCAGCAAGTCATGCAAAGGGGAGCAAAATTGCATTACATGGAAATAATGGCATGTTGAGGCCAACTTCTAGGATCCTGGCTGCTAGGGAGGTTTTTGATGAATATATTGAATTCAATGCTGAGAATATGCCACATAAAAGTAGGAAAGATCAACAGGGAAAAATAGTTGTCGAGAAGAGATTGTCATCCCATTGTACCCAGAAGAGCATATTGGAAGAAGTGAATGCTTTGCTTCGAGAACTAATGGTACCTGCAATATCTCAACCCAGCTTCAGTAGACTATAGAGCAAGCACTTCAAGCATGTCACTATAGATACTTCGAACAACTTTGCAAAGTGAAACTTGTGTGCTAAGTTGAAAGACTATCATGTAGATCCACTTAATGGATGTGGAGAACATTATCATGTTTGGAACCCAATAACTATGTTTGTAACAAGATGGATCAATCGAAGACTTGTTTGCCACAATATAATTACATACACAAGCAAATCAATAGAGCTTATACTATGCAAGTCTCTCTGACAGGTGCAATAGTGCATAGATCGGTGCCAATTTATTATGGCCATTTCAGTTTGCAATTGTAGAGTGATGGTCCTGATTTTCATATTGAAAGTGTGATGAGGTGCTTGAGGAACTATGAGAGTGGTTATTCTGGTGACCTCCACAACCTTGGAAGTGGTAGCCAACCACTCTTCAGTGCATTGTTGGATAGAAAGCCTAATAATTTAGAGAAGTTTACTAAGGCTAAGGTTTAGAAAGCCAGGTGCTTCTGAACATGTTGGAGCCTCAAGTTCACATCCCCAACCTCGAGATCTACCACCAAAGTTCCTCCTCCAACTTGACAATTGTGCCGGACAGAATAACAATAGGTATATGTTCTCATTCCTATCTTATTTAACAGCTGTGGGTGTCTTTGAAAGAGTGAATTTAGGGTTCTTAATGCCTGGACATATCATGAGGATGTGGATACATTGTTTAGGAAGTATATTGCGCAGTTGAAATCTCAAATTGTGACCAATGTTCCTAGACTAATGGAAGTTCTTAGTGAATGCATTTCACCTTCTCCTATAGGGTTGATCATACAAGAGGTGCCTGATTGAAAGAATTTTATCGAAGGTTATACTCTTGATATGGAAGGTCAATCTAGACCTCTTCAGTACACTTTCTGGGTCATGGGAAATAAGCCAATAATGCAATGGAAAATGAGACCTTCAGATGATAAATGGAGGCAAGATGAGGGAGTACCTATATGGCACGAAGATGAAAATGGTAAACCTAAGGTTCCCAGGGGTCAACCAAAAGCTCTTAAGCCTTTTGCAGAGGTGGATTCATTGCAAAGCACATTGGACGGCATTTCTGAATACATCAAGTATTGAAAAAATAACCCTGATGATACCAACCTTGCATTGATAGATTATTGGACACAGGTACATGGATTATTGGGACAAGTAGACACATCCTCTGATGAACTGAAAGATAGATGGCTACCTAAGTCTAGGTGGAGAGACTTGATAACACCTGAGGAAGTTGATGATGTGGTTAGTAGTATTCGCAAGTCGATGGCTCCTCCAGCTGCTGAAAAACATTATGTTAGTCATAGGAAAGGAAGGCCTAAATATCTCGGGCTGGAAGATTATGATCCCAAAGATGACTTACTTTGCCATCAATTTGCACTTATAATACCAGAGCGCAAAGAGATATACCCTGTGTGGATGGGTTACACCATCTTAGATGTTTGCAAAGAAGTGGGTGACCGCAATGTGAACAAAGTTCGTGTGGAGTGGTGGTATCCAGTGCACCAATTAAATGCAGTGGCAGAGGAAGAAAGATATAGAGACTGTTGGACAAAGAAATGGAAGAAAAACCCTATTGAAGGGGATGATTGGGTTGAGTTAGATACTATTTTGTTTTCATGGACCCCAAAGGTCATCCCAGGTAAGACTTCTAGGGTTACAATACCTGTGGAACTGAGGAAGAAAGCTATGATATCTCTAGGGGTCACTTCTGAGAAGTAATTGGCATTATGTCACTCGACATACATATGTAAAATATTTTCAATTTTTAATGCAATCATGTTGTGCTGTTATAAAAAAAAAGTCACATTCTCGATGCAAATTTACTAACCCGGGGAAAAGTTGCAGTGCCAAAATGGTCCAAAATCCTGACATAAATCCAATTTAAATGAATGATGGTTAGTCCAACTTCTAAATAATGTGTTTTCATTTGATCTGCATATATTATTTGTGTTCTTGTTAATGTTCTTGTAGGTATATCTATTTAATATCAGCGAGCTAGTTTAAAAAGACAACTCATTGTTTCCGGATATAAAAGGAAATCCTTCAACATAATGTACATGGGAAGTTTATAATACTTTATCTATGGCCCAAGCATGTTCTCTCCATTTGCATCACTCTTTACTAGTGTTTCTAAGGTGTTGTTACTAATGTCACTTGGTAGCACCATTTGTTGCATCAATAATTCCTTCAGAAATATCGGTGATGCTAAACATGATACTATTGGTGCCACTTATGCTTGAATGTCAATGCTTACACCAGTGGTTCATGGCACTATATATTTATTTTTTGGATTGCCCTAAAGGGCATCCTTGCTCCTTTTGGTCCGTGGGCATTCCAAGTATATGTCAGTATATGTTGAGATATTCCCTGCAACCATAGATACCCGGAATCATATGGGCCTTGATTTTGGAACGTAAATGGGAACGTGAATTTGACTTCTGTAACTATAGTAATGGAGTTCCTGAATATCATAAAGTACTCCTAGATATTTTTATAATTAGACTACTTTAACAAAATATCAGTTTTATTAATAGTTACATACTAAATTATAGCAATTACCTCATGTTCCTCTATAACAAGGTGCTGCGCACGGAGGGTTGCCCTCCATGGCCGGAGGGTGAAGTGGCTTGGGAACAGTTTGACAACCACAGTACCACCCTATCATTCCCTGCCCTCTTGTTACTCCAAGAGTACACATTAGAAGAAGAAGGGGCGTTTGTTGTCTCCATTGTGCGCATTAATCTGTCAAAATATTATGTGATGAGACATGCCTGTATCAATTTTCTCTTGGTCTGGCCTACATTCTATGTAGTCAAGTACATAACTACATAACCAGTAAATAACTACATAGGCAATATAAAAGAAATATCGTTTTTAAAATTTTGTCCAACATATATCCATCATATGCCCAACATTTATATATTCTTAACACTTTCCCATCATTTTTTTGCATACGTTGGCTAATATTTGTAGAACATTTTCTTTGACATTATATTTTTTACAACAAGTAATTGCCCAATATTTAATGCGTAACACTTATTAATATTTCGAGAACTATTTTTCAATATTGCGAACCAAGATTGCATAACATATATGCAAGTAACATTTGTCAATGTTTGCTAAGTATTTGCCATGATCTACCCATGCATAGCTATCATTGAAAGTAAACCCAATCTAAGAAATAGCATTCTGCCGTTTTCTACCCCTCCTCAATGCTAAAATTGCATTTCACAATCCTCCAAACGCATTGGACTTGCAAGCTTTTACCCATGTTTACGTATGTAGGTTTCACCAAAGGAACCAAAGGAAGGAAGGAAGGAAGGAAGGAAGGAAGGAAGGAAGGAAGGAAGTATATTTTAACGTCCGCGGAGGCCAAACTTGACCTATGAGACGGTACATGCAGTACACAAAGCAGATAAAACCACACCAAAAAGACAAATGCCATGATATTGTAAATATGATTGTTATTGATAGGCCATGAAACTATTAAAGACGTAGCTAATCTATTATTATTGCCATTCAGTCGATGGTTGAGAACCATCAACAAATTGCATCAATTGTTTTAATAATGCAATCCTCCACTAGCAGGGGTGCACAGGGCGCGGTTGTATGTTATATATCTGGTACTGGTACATATATTATATATATACTACAAGTGCTTGTACTATGAGAAGTGTTAAAATCGAGTGTTTATTGTGATCGAGATTTTGCAGAGGATTGTAGCATAAAGGTTTTAAATTCAAGTGAAATTTACACACTTTCCATCAACACTTGGTCAAACTATGGGTCGATCTGTTGCTTTACATCTTCTAGTTTCTAGATCCAACATATTGCATGAATTTGACATGCGAAAAGGCTCAAATGTAAAGATGCATGTATCTAGAGTTTGTAATTTAATATCTGCATAGAATTGGAATGATTGCAATCAACTAGTTACATGACACTCTGGCTATCATGTCTAGTTCAGACTATAAGCTCAGGAGCTAGGATTAACATTCTACAACATCTTCAAAGATTCTTGCTAGATTCCCTCATCATTTCTAAAAATTCTGTGAAAATTACGTGAATATTTTCTTTGCAATAAGTCCTTGAAAATTCTTTGCGATTTTCATAAATTCCCACTAGATTCATCAAGATCACATAAAGACTCTTCAAGATTCATCGAAGGCTAACATTGCAAACCCTGGGACAACTGCAGAAATCAAAGTCAACTTCAAGAGTCAAGATAAATTTACAATCAAAGCCAAGGCCAAAACCAAAAGCATGGGTCACTGTTGAAATATGATCATAATGTTGAGGTTTTCGATTCTAAAATATATTGATGTCATTCAATACCTAGAAAGCAGCAGTGACCCATGCTCACAGAGAATGGATAAGCATACTCATTGGCATATCTTCAATTTGAATTTGCAGCGTCATATGGCTACATAAATGTGCGTGCAGAACTTTAATCATGTAGGATAGGACTCCTAGACATTATATTTAGATCTTCAGTTCTTGCTCAAACTTTATAAAAGAAAATGTATATCATTCGTCACATGCAAAAAGTAAAAATAAAAAAGTAAGAAAAACAGAGTTATATATTAAACACAAAATTTACCTTATATGTTCTTAAATCTGAAGACATCTGATTTCTTAGAAGATGATAGCCTTACAAATTGTAGGTGTAGGGAAACATTTTGAAGCTTTATAGAAAGGGGAAAAGGGAAAAATGGACTGGGCTACAACTATGATACCGACAACCATTTACGTGATCCAGATTTTGCAAAAAACAGTGTTGGGTGAATCTAAAGATAGCAAAGGGGATGAAGATCCATTGGTGGCAGTGGGGATCTACACCTTAGCCTTGATAACAGAATGCCTTTAACCATTTTGCACTCATACATAATTCAATGCCCTAAAATTGGAATACACGAAGACCGCGTCGACTTGCAAGAAGATGAAGGCATTTCCATCGCCGGCTGTCCTACCATCGCCTTTGTGCCGGATTTAGCAAATCCTGCCATTCGCCTCCAAAATTGCAGTCACAGTGAAATAAAAAAAGGATATCAGTAACTAAAAGTGTAGTTACTCTTGTCATGGATATTATCTTAATTGTTTTTATCCAATGGGCATTCATTCCTGGTGTCAACGTCGGGGTGTCTTTGGCTCAGATAAGTCGAATTCAATGGGCACCGAACAAATCGTGTGGATTTCCCAAATTAAAGAAAATGTAGGTTACAATTGATCTTTACTCATTGACAAGGTAATGAGAAGATTAAAAAATCATGTAGCTTGCCCAGTGAAACAATTTGTTAGAATACATTTCGCATCAGTTTGCTGCAGCTCTATTCCTCTGTGAAACTAGGCTTTGAATCGCATTTGCAAGGTTGTTTACTGCTCCAATTAGCCCTTCAATGCCTTGACGATTACCACACTCAACTTAGTTATATATTTAAATGATGGTAGTGATTGCAAGAGCTAGAATGGAATCTCATAGCTATTGTCAAGAAGTCTACAGATAGGCTACTAGTAATGTTCTCTTTTTAGTCAGCATTCTAGTTCATTTCAGTAACTGTAAGATGATTATCTAAGAAGCATAAGGTTATCTGAATACATTAATAAGGTTTTCACATGCTTAAAATATGACACTATGAGATCACTATTCAGGAACAAAAGGTTATCAACAAGAAGAAGAGGTGGCAGAATAGGAGGTCTCGCCTCAGAAGTCCTGTTGTTCAGAAAGCACATAGCATTTTGTTGCTTGAGTAACAGAGCAAGTCTGGCCTGCACCCTCAAATGGCTTATGCTTGATATCATTTAATCTACAAATATTTATGAATTGCAAGTCATGTCCGAGATTATAGAATGACTTGAGCAGCCTTGTAATGAAAGGCTTAACATTATTGCAAAAGAGGTTGCTTACAAAAGACAACTCGATTTGTTGCTTACAAAATATAAAAGGCTGGACAGATAATGGATATAGACACTAATAAATTTCTTTACGTGCATCTTTCGAAGCCAGGCAGAGAAAACACAAAACAAGGCGCATGGAATACAAGAATGGCCCTTGTGGGTAAAACCTCTTGCTTGGCATGTAGAAGATGGATAAATCAGCGGCTTGTAGGATTCCTTTCTTCTATTAACATACAAATGGCCTAACACATGAAATAGCTAAGGGTCGGCTTCTTCCTCGTGCCTCCTTCACCATATTGTTCATTCCATTGCTGCAATTCCATCATACTACCAGCATGTGATGCAACACTTGAACGTACCTGAAGTATCGGGGAACTCTCTATCAAGATCTGGTCAAACTCATGGTTAATTTTTGCTTCCATTTCTATCAAATCTCTAGTCAAACTCCCACCCAAAATATTGGTCAAATAATGATCAAATATGTGGGCAATGTTTGGTAGAGAAACTTGTGAAAATTTTGTTAGTTACCCTAGGTCATATTATCATGGTGCAAAATAATATAACACTCCACATTTTAAGCCGAGTTCCATGGCATCTTACTTGAATTACACCATTACTGCATCAATTCTAGAAAGGGTAATGGAGTGTATAGAGTTTAGGATGTTAGTTATTGCTTTAAGACAATGTAAATGTAATGGGTAGTTAATACGAATGTGCATGCAGTGTGGTTAAATAGATGTCTGGAAAGGAAATGTTTGCAAATGTTTGCACGATGTGGGCAAAGATGCAAATGAGGGGTGGGCATAAGATTAGTCTATAGTTGAGTTAATGGTCTTGCAAGATTTAATAGCCAAATCTTGTCAACCAAAGATATACATATAGGTATTAGCAAAACAATGAAACATTGCGGTAGCAATCAATATCTTTCATGTGGCATATTGGAGTACACTTACACAACACAAACACAATGTACAAATATATCAAAAGACGTTGTATGTAAGGCAAACATAGGCAAATATGCTAGAGTTAATTCAAAAAACATATAAATGCAGCATGGTGTGAGATATGTCTAGAATTATTATACTTTTTGAAAGTCAATGTGAGATATGTCTAGAATAAGTATATTTGCACTGTTGGACAATGAGCAGAAATATGTATTGTCGTTCACTCTCACTGTTAGCATTTTTTGTCAAATCGATATCGTTTAAAGTGAAACTTCTGCACTGTCACTCCAAAGCACGCAACATCACTTTCAGAGGTCACAAGTGGCCTTTATGACTTCTACACGTATCCATGTGGAATCATACAGTTATCCAAGATGCAACACGTCTGAGAAATGTAGGCAAAGGCGTTGACAACCATATCATTCGATCTATTAGTAGTGGTCAAGAAATTGTTGCAGCTATTGAATACAAAGAATAGCCATTTTACTTAAAAAAATCACCAAGCCATCAGGTCATCTAAACTCCACATTGACAGAATACTCCACATTCGTAGAGTACTCACGTCGACACAAAGCAACGTTTCAAAACAAAAGTAGAGCCTATATTTCTCACTGGCACAATTCCAAATGTTAAACCTGTCCTGAAATTCCTGCACAAGATGGTAGGCAGCAGAAAAGCAACATTGTAGTATATTCCCATCTAAGAAGGACTGAGAATTCTGTGGGGAACATGGCAATTACATGATTAATGACTTATGTCCATGCATAGACACCGTTCAAAGAAGCAATATTACCAATGGTTTTAACGAAATGATTAGATACCAGCTGAAAGATATATGCTGATCAGCTAGCTCAGTCAGCGTTGTAATCCAAATGAACTATGCTAATAGAATGTTCACAAATCTATATCTTAATGAAAGAACACATATTAACATCTCAACTGCATATAGCAACTCAAGAATGTTAAAAGATGGCAAACATGATCGTTGGAGGCCCTTTAAACTGTTCGAATACACGAGGAAAATGGATGTTAGGAAGGAAGGAAGGAAAATTTTTTAACGTCCACGGAACCCAATCGGGTTATGGGACCAAGTACATAAGGGACCGAAGTCCTGGACCGAAGTCCAAACAAGAACATGGGCCGAAGCCCTTAAACCAAAGCACAACGTGAGCTAGAACACAACCATCATGACCCGGATTAAAAACCACCTGGGAAAAAACCGTTGCCAGGATGACTATGGGACCAAATGATATGACCTCTACATCTGTGTTGTTCGCCTTTAATTACTCAAATCTTATGATTGAAGGAGACCTCTCTTCTGGGCGTCTGCACAATCCATGCTGCTGTTGGGCTAGCAAAGGAGATCACAGAAATTATTCTCAAGATCAAACCTAAGAATACTTTGAGCCTCATCCCATTATCCAGCATCCAAGCTGCATATCTAAAGTGCAACATTCAAGTAGAAGCAATGGGAGAAATGGGTTGTGTTTGCACCTCTGATTCCCATTTCATTGCTTCGTGGCGAAGACGATGTTCTTCCCATTTGGAGAGACTGACCAACTGTCCATTTGTACCATGTCATCAGGAAAACCCTCAAGGTAAGCCCATGTGAGACAATAATCAGATTCACATAATTGGACTTCTCTTCTGGTCTCCGAAATCGGCCTATTTCTATGTTACCTCTCAGTGTTTCACGAAAGCCTGATTTAAAGTATGTCAGCTACTAGCTATCTGTTTGTATGGCAGAGAATGAAGCACTTGCATGTTATCCTGTCATAAACATCTGCTGCAGATTCTCCATTAGGGAACGTATAGAACCTGCCATATCTTAGCCTGATAGCCTTTTCTACTCTCATTCTTTCCCTGTCTTCAAAATTTCCTGCAGAAAAGATGTTGTAGGCTGAGGCTAAGAAAATAGTATTTGCAGAAATAGAAGAGCCATATCCAGCAAAAATGATAGACAGACTGTAACGAAATGAAAGATCAATGCGAAAAACGAATCTAGACTTAAAGACGTCGTAGGCTACATCAACAACAACACATATTGGCTGCGTTGATGGCAGAATGTATGCCGCATACCTTGGGATAATATGCTAGAGATTACCCTTAACAAATAGTTTAGAATGAGCAGATCATGTAAAAATTCCACACCACTATTTTTCCAACCAAAGCCTGATGAATGATAGAAGTGCAATATAAAAACAAATAAAAATAATAAAGCCTTAAAGCGTTGCCTCAAGGTTGTTCAAGTCCCTCAATCTTTGTGCTCCGTATACCCTAGAACGCAGAAGAAGAAGTTAATCAGAATCCATTTCTAACCAGCATGTGACAACATAAAAAATATGGGCCATGGAATATGCAAAATCTAGAACCAAAGCTTTAAAAAAAAACAGAAGCAAATGGTGATATCCCGTTAAATCTAATATTTAAGTTCTTATTGCTTATTATAATCCATACCCTGATGCATATTTTACAAAGATGTTCAAAAAATCCCTATGCTAGACCAGAGCCATTATAATAGTCAAACTTCCGCTTAAAAATATGAATATCTCAAATTGCCCAACATCAATAATCTTTTACTATTTATCTAACCTGGTTTTCATTGACTTGTAATTCTGGCTCCTCTTCCAAATCCATATAGCGGATTCTCCCATTCCTTCCGTCATTATCTCAATATACTCTAGCAAGGCATATCCATTTCCATTTAGTAAATACTAACTTAAATGGTATGCCAATAAGCTAGCACCAATTATAAATCCAAAGAATAGACGTGGCAAAACTAAGATAGAAGCTAGTGAAAATAAATCTGTACGGAGCTTTTCCATATATCAGAAATACCTTATAATAGGCGGATTGCAAAAGCGGACTTTATCACAGTGGATATAGCAAGCAAATAATTGGTCGTGAGAATGCCTAAACTTTACCCGGCATGCGAGAGAGATGGTATAAAAACTTTGTTTGATCATTACATGAGATAATCAAGATAAATTAAGAACAAGTGTTCCATCTATCTTGAATGCGTTTCGGACTAAAATAAATTCCAGCTTACCTTTCGACAAATGGATTCTTATTCTCGACCCAAAATCTCCGGAAGGAAGCATCGTAACCCCCGCCAATTTCGCTTGGTTTTGCTCAAAGATGAGCCCACAAACTAAATCGTCCCCTTCTACCGATTAATGCGGCTTGGTGTATCAGGTCCGATTCATGCTTATTGCCCCCTGTTTGGGAAGACAAAGATAATATTCTTTAAAGATCACAAAAAATAAACAAGATAGAGGAGCAAATGTCCATTACGTCTTGGAATAGAACAAACATGAATTCAAGCATACCTTACGGGATTTTCGAATCTTATTTCGCTCAGCCAAAACCACTGAATAAATCTATTGGCACTGCCGACTGACGCTTATGCTCTAAGAAGAGCAATCCGCCAAATCGGCCTCTTCTAACACAAATCGGCCAGTTCATAAGCTCGACCCCATTTGCAAAGAATGGTTTACCAAAGAGCTGGTAGTAACAGGGAGGGCACCCTGCCCTAACTTACATCCAAATACGAAGAACCATGGCTGTGTCGGAATGAGAAAATGGTTAAGCACTAGCCCAATCAGATATGATTCTGCATCAGTTTCAAGTATTAAGCGAGAGGTGTTGGGTTGAAATTTGGATGACCGAGAGCATTTCTGTGCAAAGACGGTTTTTTTGCAGTCATCAGCATATGCTAGGTATATGTCGCCATATACCTGGATATGCCCACATACCCACATAAACGAGGGTTTGCCCCCCTAGGGGCAACCCAAAAATGACTTGAAAGTGGTCAATATCTTGTGTCATTTGATAATAAAAGTGAGAACTTTTCATTTTAGAGTTAATAAATCTTTAGGGCTTTGGTTAATAGTGAATTAATGAAAACTTGACTTCTTTTTAATTACATATTAGGAACGTGCAACAAACACATTTGGCCATTGAGAATGGAGTTCCAGGTAGCAAACGCTTTGGAATGGGAACGAGGGGTTGGTTCCGGGAATGGCACATGCATGGGAATGTGCATCGGAATGGGAATGGAGTGCAGAACGACGTTCATATATCTATGCCTGCAACTAGCCTAAACCCGATGTGGCAGGTAATTTGCTGTAGAGGTCTTCAGAATTAGCTCTTTTCTTCTTGATCCTTGTGCAAAGCAAACCTGGTCATCTTATTTTTTGCATAGATGCAACCATTTCAAGCATCAAAAATGCAGTTATCTCCGGTGGTAGGTAATTTTCTTTCGATTTGAAGTGCTCAGTTCAATTTTGCTTATCCATCTTTTCTATTCATCTGGCAAATGCCAGACCTTGGCCCTGAAAATAATGAAGCAGAAAAAGGTTGACATAAAGTTGGAGCTGCTCATCTTACAAGTTCATTCTTTTTTAGCACTTAGGCCCTTTTTCCACAATAGTCTTATTTCTAAAAGTCACATATTCTATCAAATGATGCCTAGCCACCTATCCTAAAAGAAAATCACTTTTCCACTATGAAAATAGGACATATTTTATTTAGGTTCAGAATAGGTTTAGATAGGTTTGAATAACACTTTTAATGTAAATGGAATCTTATTTTATTCCGAGGGATTTCCCCCGCCGTAAAGTAAGACACCTAGTCTTATTTGAATATATAACTGAAAATAAGACGTGCCTTATTTTTTCATGTTTTTCCACTAGTATTTTAGTGGTGTCATATATTATAACTATCATGCAGTGGAAAAGCAAGTTTAAATTTGTGCATCTCATTTTTAGCCCTGGAGTCACAAATGGTGTCGTATATTTATATGATAGTCATATTTTGCGACTAGTATGGAAAAAGGGCCTTTGGGGTCTCCAATTGGCCATATGTATTATCAGCCCAACAAATTTCTTCCCTTGTATCATCTCTGATGCCACGGGTGTGCCTGTCACCTCCAGATTTGGCAGAGAAGTTAAATTGACTAGGAGGTTGAGACTGATTGTAGTCGTTGATTCCCCAACAAAGCATCTTCTTAGTACCTTTCTCAATCCCACACATATGCTGTCGTCTAGCATAAATGGTACTATATTCAGCCCCAGGACCTGGAATTTTAGGAGCGCTAACATTATATTGGTGATGGATAATAAAAGGCCTAATCTAATTACCCTCAAGAACAATATGTTTAAGTGTGCTTGCAGATACTGCCATGGCACGCAGAATGCAAAGAGGGAAGAATATGACAAAGAATGAGATAGGGTTGGATTGTCTCCATGATGTTACAACAACTTCATTCTTATGCTAATAGATTCTAGTGGTGTGCTTCACAGATAATAGAAGACACTAGTTAAAAGTGGAGCCAGGGAGCAGTTATATAATAGCTCCGAGAACCAAGGTATGTTGATAATGGAATTGGCCAACACGTTTATCTTGCTAAAACGGAAAATAATCTGTGCTATTGCTCTGAGAAAGTTGCTGGACCGAGCTAATGTGTGGCAGATGGTCTCGAGTAGTTTTGCACCCATCTATTTCACAAGTGGCAGCAGAAGCGGGAAGCTCATGTTTTAGTGTACCTAGATTTTACTTCCTTCAATATGAGAAAACTGGACAAAATGTTCAACATATTTGGATGCTTAGTGGTAGCAGATCTCACCCTATAGCACTTGCTAGATGTTGCATAAGGATAGTATAAGCAGAATGGAAAAAGTCGACTATGTATAGCTACTTGTAAGGCATATGATATTTTTAGCCCTTCAATTTTGGCTCATGACAGACCACTATATGCTAATAAAATTTATGTGTGATGATTATCTATCAAACTATTTGATATGTAGATTTTGTTGGGTGACTATCCACTCCTGGGAGATGCCCCGTGGAATGATTAGTTCACCCTTTTTAATATGTACTTTTTTAAACAAAATATAAAAACAACCCTACCCTAAAGTCTTCTTGAAAAGGAAAACAATAACACCCCCTTCTTTTGTACCAAATTAATGAGTTTCATATGTACTGATTAGGGTGCCAATGGCAACAAGCTTGAGCGAGCCCACAACAGTACTTGTAAACACATTCGCAAGCTTATTGCATCCATTCGCACAGGTGCTCACCGCCTCCGAATTGAGACAAGCAGATGGATTCGGAAAGTGCAAAAAGGACAAGCTATGTCAGTGTCGCTAGCTGAGAGTGATAGAGAACAAGCGCCACACTCTTCAGCACTGCTTGGCATTATGAAATGTGATTTATGTGTGCCCAATCAAAAACCGTATATTTATAACTTATGATTTGTTGAGGTTATTGTTGGTATTCGTATTGGAATATCGTATTTGCTGACGGTGGCACTGCAGATTCGAGCCAGGAGAATCTAAGGTTTGATTTTGTTCATTTCTGGGGGAGGAACGGGCGACGCCTGACATGGCAATGCTTCAGGTGGCTTTCTATTCTGGACTGTGTAGATACGATTGTGGGTTCGAGGCTTCGAAGAAAATGGCTATGGCAGATTTTGGGTTGCCGAAAATGAGGGTAAAAGAGCCTACTTGCCCTCAGCCAGCCTCTGCAAGGCTGTAGCACAAGGTAGGGCTCTACAGCTGATGTTAGAGGATGCAGCCAATGCCGGTTGTCCAAATATTGCTGATTCTATGCAAGAAGCAGGCAGTTCCGACCACTCTTTCCAACAGGCCGGCAACATGCTCTTCAACATGCTTTTCTAACTTGATCTCTTTCGTTTGTCTGCCTGATTTTCCAGGTCTTCTTTGAATGGATCCAAACTGTTCTGCAGTGTTTTCATGGCTTCTGCAGTGGCGGATTTTGCTGTGCAGTGCCGCTGTGCCACTTTTTGCTGACTGGCTATATTCTTGCTTCTTAACCCAAGTCGATTGGCACATGGTCACTTTTTTGTTGCGTTGAATGTGAACAAGGCAATTTATATTTTCTGTCCATCTACACTTATTCAGGGTTGTACAGGGTTGTTGCTGGTATACTCAGGGTCTCAAGGACATCGGAGGCATTCCTGAGCATATGTAAGTGGAGAGCATTAGATTCCAGTTGACAGGTAAGTGGACAGCATTGGATTCTAGTTGGGGTTCGATTCCCCAAGAGTTTGATGTGTTGTGTGCTTGCTGGGAGAAGGCAACCATTGGATTGGGGCTTGCTAAATCTCCCTTACAAATCGGGTCAACATGGGACTGTTTGAACACATCTTGACTTTGAGCAGACGAACCATATGGATGCACAGAGAATATTTCCCAAAATGTGCAATGATCTAGTGGCCAGAAAAATTCAAAATACACCCCAAATGAAAAAGGGCATTTAGTGAAACTTGAAACTATTTAGAGAGAAGTTCGCACCTCAACTATCAGAAATGTTCTAAAATTCATCACAACATGGAGGTATTTTGTAGTTTTCCCAACAGAAATATCTTTGTACCCATCTCGATCCAACAATCCAAATAAGGCACGAGTCGTAACTATTGCATACACCAATGTGTCAGAGGCTTGTAGGTTCTTTGCAAAGTCTTGCAATTAGATTTGCAAAGCTTTGGATACACCAATGTGTCAGAGGCTTGTAGGTTCTTTGCAAAGTCTTGCAACTAAATTTGCAAAGCCTTGGCTCCTATTTTCGAGCGAACACAGCTACTCAATTTGCAAAGCCTTGGCTCCTAATTTCGAGCAAACCTTGTGCCGAGGCTGGCGGCGCCACCGAGCCACTTTACTGGCGCAATATCTGACAGCCGTTGATTATCAAGCGTAATGAATAGATGGTTCAAATTACGAACCATATGCTGCCTCGTGCGAGCTCTTGGCGGTGATGGCAAGAGAAACCGGCTATGGCAGTAACGACTGGGGTTATGGCTATGCATGCTTCAGAACTCCTGGCTTCGACTTCAAGAATGCAAGCTTCAGAACTGCTGGATTCGGCTTCCAGGCTGCAGCGCAAAAATCCGTCTTCTGGATGTTGGAGCATGAAATCCGTTTTGGCATGCGACTTTGAGGCTGAAGCATGATTTTGAAAACCATGATTTTGAGGCGATTTTGAGGCTGACGCATTGGAAAGCTTGCATTTTTTAGGTTAACATGACAAATGCTTGAATGGGTGAAGCGATTTTGAGGCCCTGTATTGGGAAGCTTATGAGCAGGGCATGAGGCTTCAGAATGGTTTCCTCTGCAAAAATCGTTCCAAATCGAAACTTTAAGAACAGCCCCACACCTCCAGCCTATACGGTTTCCTTTGAGAAACCTTATAACTAACACAAGCAAAGCTTGGCTCGAAATGGAACATTGAGATCTGAAAATAAGCCGAAACAGAAAATATTTGAATCTTGCGGAAATGGTTGAAAGCTCGGATAGAGCACCAGGTGGAACAGAGCCCAGGCGGTGATGGACGGCGGCGCCGCCCCGCAAAAAGGGGGCCAATTTTGCGGCTTATAAATTTGACGAAATATTGCAGTAATTTGAACCATCTATTCATTACTCCTTCCATAAAGAACTTGGCATCTACCATGCATAATCCATGATGCCTTTCCGGCTCAACAAATTGATGGGCAGATAAATCACTACATTATGAATGTCCAAAATTCCAAACAAATTTATCTCACTTTCAACAAGCATACATAGTCGTTGAATTGCTATTGTCCTATTATCCTGAGCATGCAGTATTCGATCTTGCGGGAGATCCCAAGAATGGTTGCTTTTCCATAATTATTCACTTGTACTAAATGTACACATCAGGTAAGTAAGGCCTCGAAAGTGACCGTAGACTTCCAGAAAAACCATTTACCGCATACATGCAGCATAAATTATACGTAGTCGGTAGCTTTGGAAGACAGCATGCAAATTAAGTGCGTTTCTGTTTCCTGGAAGCCACCAAAGCCATTTCGTTCATATACTAACAAAAACAATGTGCACAATGATCTCTTCCAAGAATACCGTCGATTCAAAGGTCTACCTCATCAGTTCATCAATATCAAGCTCAACAGCTATCACAGGGGAGTCCTTGTGCATTGCTTCCTCACTAGCAGACACATTAGGATGTCCAAATGAGAACACAATAATGCATCATCCAAAATAAAATTCTAACCTGTTATTAACTTCTCCATGGTCAATAGAAGAATGACTACAATAGACAGCTCGTCCTATGATATTCTTCATTGGCAGCGGCCCAAAGGTTCTGCTATCATATGCATCCTGCTGACATTAAAAAAGAGAGACCTCAATTCACCCTTTCAACAATCCAGAAAGAAAAGGCTAATGCTAGATGAGAGGATGGTATTCGATCTGTGGTATAGATTCATAGGAATTGTCAGTAATTTCCAAGTTACCTTCTAGACATGCATCATGTTCCGAGACCTCCACATCACTGTTCTTGTAGGTTTTACAGGACCATCGATCTCCAATTCTGTCAATATCATCCATTCTTCCCCACTCCCAATGAAGAAAAAGAGAGCAACCAACCTGGTATAGTAATGCGACATTGATTACTGTAACAATAGACTAATCGTCTCTGTCCCCATTCTCTGGAAATTCTGCCCTCTCCCTTGATTTAGGTTTAACAATTTATGTTGATTCAATACTAAAACTGTTCAACTAATACTTTATTGGCCAGAAAGCCTTCATTTTCTTAAATTTGGCTCACGTTCCTGTGTTAGTTCCTTGCTTTTCAGTGTACATTCCTTGCTTTTGCAACATGGTACTTCAAATGAGATGCCATGTTGCAGAACTAATTCTTTAATGACATGCTAGCCTTGTAGATGGGTCAAACTAAACTCTGACAGTACTACATTGAAGTAGCTTTATCTAATGCCATGCATGTGGTAAGTACCTAGCTACAGATTCTTAAATGAGGGAAACTATACCTTTGGACTCAAAGATTTGTTGTCACAAAGTACCCAGCAATCCCCACTTTGAAGAACAAATGGCTGGTCATTTTCATCAGTAGAGACCATTTCATCACCTTCCATTGCAGCAACACGGCGAACTTGCACTTTTCTAGCATCCTCTGGGTCTTTAAATACAACAACGTCTCCAACATAAATTGACCTGACACCACAAATACAACCTTATTGTCCTTGAGAAGGGAAATGGACAGCGATAGTGGTGACTCAAACCAAAAACTAAATAGTCACACTTGGCAACATATTGATAAAATTTCTTGTCACAAGCCCTTAGTTGGAGATAGTGTATTGCACAGTTTAAGATTGTGAGAATTTGCCCTAACGGGCATCATATTCATGCTCGCATAGCATTGTAACACTGTCACCCTTTGCTTCAGAACCTCGATATATTTCAAAATCCTCTCTTAGTGGTCAATGCATAGTTTACTAGCCATTCTGTCAGTGGTCCAATGCTAAATAAAAGGATCTACAATCAGAAGTTTCCAGAAAACCCGCAGGGTAAAGCTTAAAAAAGTAAACATTAGAAAAAGAACATTGAACTCCCTGGGGTATGACATCCACAACTATTCACCTTGGACTTGGGAGTGGTAGGATCCTAACAAGAAGGGTATCCCCATCGGCCTTGAAAGTGGGCATCATCTCCTCCCCCTTGACATTATGTACAAATGTTAAGCGTCCCTGTAGAAGGTTTTTCCATATTCTGTGTCCCACCTGTTTTTCCGTGATCTGCCCAATGTCATAACTCTGTAACACAAGGGGATAAGACAAGTCAGATGCATCATAGAAGGCATACTCAAATGTAAATATAACGCAATCGTGTACTCCATCGCATTAGCTATCATCCTCAACGGTAATATGAGACAAATTGAAAGTCTGGAAATGCAAGAAAATGATCTTTGTGGTCATCCAGGTCTCCATATCTCATTTCATGGACCTAAAGTTAAAACAACAAATAGACAAAAGCATACCTTGATGGCTGCTGCAAAGGAATGATGCAGCTTAGTAAGAAGGTAGCGGAACCACATTGAATCTACCAAGATTTTCCGAGAAGGGGCTCTGGGGCGGCCCCTGCTCCAAGCTTACGAGTAGTATAGCTGCCGGCGCTTTCCTCCGCAGGACGGAAATTAGGGTTCAGGGTTTGCATTTGCAGAAGGAATTGTCGGAGAGCAATATTTTGATAGAAGGGACCTGGTATCCCAGTAGTGTTGTTTGTCCAAAATATCGAATCTCTAGCCCTTTGGGTGGGTTGGTGGGTGTTGGGGTTCCATTGGCTGCGCACTTAAGCACGGAACTAATATTGCAATCATGTAAGCATTTTAATGGCTATGCATATGAAACGGCAACATGCCCAATAAGATTGTCTATACGAAAAACTAAATCGCTTGCTAATCTAGCAATGCCACCTCAAGTTATAAGGTGTCAAAGTGGTGGAATGCTTGGTATCACCGGTGAGGGGCAGCCCCGTAGGATACCAGGGTGCCCATTGAAGGCTGCCACGATCTTCCATAAAGAAACTTGAAGGACAAACAATATTTTTTTTTAAATAAACTTGATAAATATCCTTTAGCATCAATCTTGAATTTGACAACAATGTTTAACAATTACCAAAATGTTCCTGTAACCGTTTTAGCATAGTAAAACTGCAATTTACAAATCTCAAGGTAATACACAGAAATGTATTATGATACTCAAGTTGAAGTAAGTTCTAAGTTCTGCATGATGTGAACAGAAATAGTCATCTTACAACATCAGGTTCACAAGCCTGAAGAAAATATCCTGCATCATTTAGATATCCTGCATGTGCAAGAAGATCAACCATGCAGTTAATTTGATTAATGCTTGGAGTAAGTTCATGTTCTTCAATCATTGACCTGAAGTAACAACCACCTTCATCACAGAGCCAGCATGGCTAAGTACATGTAGGAAGAATGCTAGTAAGACTGCATCATTTGGCTTAATGCGCATTTTCTGCATGCCATTGAAGCATTCTTCAACCAAGCTGGCATTGCCTGCCCTCGCATAACTGCAAGCATTTAGGCCCATAAAACAATATATCAACAAGGGAGCTACCAACAAGGGGATCTAATTCAAGACCGCTATTAGTAATCTGGCTGTGAACTAAAATTCCATATTCAATTGCTCCCATGATGCACATGCTTTGAGGATGCTTAAAAACACATTGTCTGGCTTTAAACCTTCAAACTGCTTATTTCATAGAGAATCAAAGCAATTTGGCAACATAGAGAATCAAAGCAATTTGGCAATGCCCATGTTGCACATAACCTGCAATCATTGCAGACCATGACACTACATCGTGCTTCTGTAAAATGCCAAATATTGTCCGTGCCAGGCTCTTCACAAAGGTTATCTGTCATCTCTTCAATCCATATCTGTTACAAAAACCAGCATAAAAGATTACGGAAGGCAAAGAATAAAATAGAATAGAATAGAAGAAATTTTTTAACGTCCACGGAGACCAATAGGTCATGGGACCCATACAAACCTGGATGATCCTGGATGTCTCTATGTGCAATCCATGTGATTGTGTTGTCTTCTCAGCATCTTCTACAAAAGTCAATCAAAATTTCAGAAAGCTTATTCTCTGGCTTCTTAAGATACAATAAAACGAAGACCTTGTAGTCCTCCAAGCTTAGTCAGATTATAATACAAAACTGTTGTAAGCAAATTGTAGTGAAGCAGAGACTTCAATAGACCTGAGGCAAATTCAGAATAATTTTCATGTATAAAGTAAGAAGCAAGTGTGGTGGAAGCATCTATGCAGAACCCAACGAAGCATTTGCCATATCTGTAAAAATATCATCCACAGCTCTCTGTCGCATTCATGGGGCCAAAAGGGGCCAGGACATGCCAGAAGGGTTAAAAAATCCGAGATGGGTTGAATCAAAATCAATTATCATATTTCTACCTCCAAAATAATATTGGCTGCGCACTTAAGCACGGAACTAATATTGCAATCATGTAAGCATTTTAATGGCTATGCATATGAAACGGCAACATGCCCAATAAGATTGTCTATACGAAAAACTAAATCGCTTGCTAATCTACCAATGCCACCTCAAGTTATAAGGTGTCAAAGTGGTAAGGGTACTGGTACCACCACCAGGGTGCCCATTGAAGGCTGCCACGATCTTCCATAAAGAAACTTGAAGGACAAACAATATTTTTTTTTAAATAAACTTGATAAATATCCTTTAGCATCAATCTTGAATTTGACAACAATGTTTAACAATTACCAAAATGTTCCTGTAACCGTTTTAGCATAGTAAAACTGCAATTTACAAATCTCAAGGTAATACACAGAAATGTATTATGATACTCAAGTTGAAGTAAGTTCTAAGTTCTGCATGATGTGAACAGAAATAGTCATCTTACAACATCAGGTTCACAAGCCTAAAGAAAATATCCTGCATCATTTAGATATCCTGCATGTGCAAGAAGATCAATCATGCAGTTAATTTGATTAATGCTTGGAGTAAGTTCATGTTCTTCAATCATTGACCTGAAGTAACAACAACCTTCATCACAGAGCCAGCATGGCTAAGTACATGTAGGAAGAATGCTAGTAAAACTGCATCATTTGGCTTAATGCGCATTTTCTGCATGCCATTGAAGCATTCTTCAACCAAGCTGGCATTGCCTGCCCTCGCATAACTGCAAGCATTTCAGCCCATAGAACAATATATCAACAAGGGAGCTACCAACAAGGGGATCTAATTCAAGACCGCTATTAGTAATCTGGCTGTGAACTAAAATTCCATATTCAATTGCTCCCATGATGCACATGCTTTGAGGATGCTTAAAAACATATTGTCTGGCTTTAAACCTTCAAACTGCTTATTTCATAGAGAATCAAAGCAATTTGGCAATGCCCATGTTGCACATAACCTGCAATCATTGCAGACCATGACACTACATCGTGCTTCTGTAAAATGCCAAATATTGTCCGTGCCAGGCTCTTCACAAAGGTTATCTGCCATCTCTTCAATCCATATACATTTACAAAAACCAAAGATAAAAGATTACGGAAGGCAAAGAATAAAATAGAATAGAATAGAAGAAATTTTTTTAACGTCCACGGAGACCAATAGGTCATGGGACCCATACAAACCTGGATGAACCTGGATGTCTCTATGTGCAATCCATGTGATTGTGTTGTCTTCAAACATCTTCTACAAAAGTCAATCAGAATTTGAAAGCTTATTCTCGGCTTCTTAAGATACAATAAAAGCGAAGACCATATAAGAGTTATTTTGTAGTCCTCCAAGCTTAGTCGATTATAATACAAAGCTGTTGTAAGCAAACCGTAGTGAAGCGAGAGACTTCAACATGAGATTGGAGGCAAATTGAGAATAATTTTCATGTATAAAGTAAGAAGCTAGTGTGGTGGAAGCATCTATGCAGAACCCAACGAAGCATTTGCCATATCTGTAAAAATATCATCCACAGCTCTCTGTCGCATTCATGGGGCCAAAAGGGGCCAGGACATGTCAGAAGGGTTAAAAAATCCGAGATGGGTTGAATCAAAATCAATTATCATATTTTCACCTCCAAAATAAGCCTGGGAATAGAGATTGTCTGAGCTCTGCGTCGAAGCTCCGCAGCCCTAATTAGGCTTTCCATGCAGCCCTAAAAACTCCACACAGCCCTGATTAGGCTTTCCACGGAGCCCTAATTGGGCACGGCACCTTAAATGGCCACCCTCCCCTAGTGGTAACACACTGTGGTCTCGAGTTCGAGACCGCCCAGAATCGCACTCGGTACTGTTGGGGGTCAAATCCCAACAGACGCAATGTAAGGTGGTTGGGGGCAGGGCCCAACCAAGCAATCCAGTTGGATGCTGCCTAATGGCGTCACGTTAAAACTACTATCTATCTATCTATCTACCTAACAACCCCATTCTTATTCTGGTAAGGGACTCGCAATGAACATAAAAACTGGCTTGTAAAAATACTATCTATCTATCTATCTATCTATCTATCTATCTATCTATCTATCTATCTATCTATCTATCTATCTATCTATCTATCTATCTATCTATCTATCTATCTATCTATCTATCTATCTATCTATTCATCGCAGCAACATATACAATGTTTAAATAGTATAGGTGGGGAGCTGACCATAGGAACAATGTTGAGCTACGCCACAAAAAATAAAATATGCACAGGCAGTAAATAAGGGTATTGGCGACAACTTCTCATCAGGATGAAACCCCTTCCGGGTTTTCGAGGAAAACCCTAATGAGAAACGATCGCCAACAAACTTGATGGTTGCCTGGAGAATCAAATGAACTGGGGCGATGTCGGACGCAATTGTAAGTGAACCTCCGCGACGACAAAATACCTGTAAAATAAATGGAACACATGGAAGGTACCCATTAATAGTTAAGGAGAAGAAGAATGGGCACGGTGGAGAAGAGGCCACCTACAACAACAAACAACCCAATAAAAAACCGATGCGAGTGATTAGTAGTGATGATGTATAAAAAATTGACAATAAGTGGCGGAAGAGAAAATAGCATCACCCTCAGGGTGGAGATAAACAGCATCACCCAGCGGGTGGAATAAAGCAACATGATAAAAGAGAAATTTGCATCACCCTCAAGGTGGAAATAAGCAGCTTCACCCAACGGGTAGCGGGTGGATGACAATAAGGTCAATAATGAACAAAAAAAACACACATAAAAAATAAAGTGAGCTCAGAACATATAAGGGTAGGCAGGGGGGAAGCAATGGGCAAGGAGAGACGTGATGTTGTGAGAAGACGCCGATAACTGGTCTCAAATATGAAGAGTACTTATATAATGACTCGTTCTGCCCAGAATGTCGATCCGAGGGCTCGGATCAATGCTACTTTGATAAGGGACTTGCAATGAACACAAAAATCGGCCGACTATCAGAGAACTTCCTTATCTATAAGCCAAGCCGCTGAGAAACAACCAAACGTTGAGTCGAGTCGCGAATCACGTAGTGAGAGTGAGAGGATGATGATCGCCATCGATCGTGGGCACGAACAGCGTCATGTGGAACTCCCTGGGCCGCTGCTGCAGAGGCTCCACCGCGACGAGCAGAATGTGTACCATATTGTGACGGGTCTAGGCCGATAGATACAAGACATTGCTTCCACCATAAGCGAGCATTTGGGTAGGATAATGGGCGAAGAGGGGGAAACGCGAGATGAGCTAAAGAAATCGTATGGCCACGAGCAAGTTTTCTTTTGCAATGGTGGATGAGACAAGGAAAAAGATAGATCCCGTCAGTTGAGTCCAGAAAAGACAACACAAAACGAGAATATATCCAATATAAAACCCATGTCACAAAAATGCAACGGAGTGCCAAATGCAAATACGTCATAACCAGAAAAATGTGAAATGATATATGATTATGAGGCAAGACTACCTCCTAAAAAGCCTAAAATCGTTAAAAACGACGATAGGAAACATTATATAAACTAAATTTTGCCAAATACACAAACTCTATGCAAAAAGAGGGACGAGATGGAGGAAGAGGTTGTAGATATGCTAGCACAAATCAAGAGGAAGGTCAAGAAGCAAATGAAGATTAAAGTTAAATTCAGATCACATCATGGATCGAGCAAAAATGAGGCACAAGTAGTCAAAGGTGAGATTATAGCCAATGGAAAGGAGAAGATGGAGGTCAAAAGTGCCAAGATCAGGGTGGAATGCAAGGAGGTTTTAGCCATATGGTAGAAATGGACAAATAAGAACACAATGACTAGGTAAAGTGACATATGATTAATAAAGTTAGTGCCATACATGTGGCCTGCAATAGAATAGAATAGAAGTAATGGATATAATAAATGAACCAAAAACACAATGACTACGTGAAGTGACACATTAGTAGTAAAACTATCCATGGAAAGAATTAGCTACTAAAAAGGAGAGAGTTGAGGTGTTAGTTGTAGACAAATTCGAGACGAAAAAACAGATGTGGTTATGGCAGATGCACTGCTTCTTATGAATGAGGTCAAATCAATCGAATGGTTAAGAGGCCTATGTGGAAATGGACAACCAAACAAAATGATAGAAATCAAGGTTGAGGTTAGGGGCAAGTAGCGAAAATCGAAGTCAAAACTAACTGAGATCAAATTTTGATAGAAGGGTTTGGATGGATACACATGAAAACAAGCAAAGGGATAAAGTCAAAGTCGAGAAGGGAGACTCGAAGTCGAGATTGAGATCATATCAAGAACAAATCTAATGTCAGGGCCAAATCGAGGAGGAGATTCGAAGTAGTCATAAAAATGCAAAAATACCCATAAAAATTGGGGAGGTAACATCCCACCCTCAAATCCACATATATGATCGATGAACATGTTTAACAGCCCTATTGGATGAAACAAGAACCACATCGCAGAATTGTCCAACAACTTCAAAAATATAACCCATAATAATAATGTGACCGCATTATCTTAAGGAAATTCCAATTCAATTGAACTGTCACACATCAAAACAACCCAAACCAAACGGCGAGGATAAAAACATGGTGCACCAGATAAGAAATGATAGCTCTATGGATCAACATGCTACAAAATGACCATATTCCCCCCATATGTCTAAAACAAAATATGCTTGCAAAAATGCACCTACATGGAAAAACAAGAAGAAATCTAGAACCATCTGAAGGCACCTCACATGACTAAAGGCGTCCCCATCATCCTAAATAGATTCCAATCCAACTTATCAAAGAGACTCCAACTACGAATTTATAACCCCACCAAGGCGCCATATAAACATCAGGCCGCATGCAGGAGCATCAATCGTCCCAAAAACAATGCATGTTAATCCATGTTAGTTTGAAGCACCACACAATTAAGCCATTCTAACCAATATTATGCTATTAAAGAACCTGCAAAATTAACAAATTCATAAACGAGAAGGAATCAAAGGATTGGTCATGAAATAGTGAACAATGTAAATGGTGACATTTCCAGCTACTATGCTCGAGGTGGGATACCATAGCTAAGCTTGAGAGACCAAAACCTTATCCAAGAGGTACCGTTCAAAAGAAATAACAACTTAAACCTTCTAATGCCTGAGGAACAAAAGATGGGGGGAATCTTTATTACCCTGAAATAGCTTGTAGAAGTGAACCAAGCTCATTTTAGAAAAAGCATAAAACAAATACTAGTGATGAATTCAAATATACATACTCTATACAATTTACAACTCACCACTCAAACATGCTACAAGATCCCCAAACCATAAATCGAAGTGGTCCAAGAAATAACTATCCCGACTATAGCTAAAAAATAGATCAAGCAAAAACAAATTGTGTGGAATGTCTAACCCTAGACAATGTATCTGTAAAGGCACGGTAAAATATATCTATAGTATATGCCCAAGAACCATTGAATATGTGGAAGTAAATAAGTGTGGAACCCCTTTGACCAGAAAAGCCTCAAAACTATGTGAAACCACTTTAGAAAACATTGGATATATGTTTACATAGTCTAGAAGAGTCAATGCAAGATAAATAGCCAATCCCAATAGAGTAAAAATGGAAAAAATACCCACATGCATGTATCTAGACAGAATTGAATAAGCCCACATGAAGAAATGGGCAGAGATATCGGTCCAAGAAATGCTAACATAGGGTAGATGCATAAAAGGAAAAAATGCATAGACAACCTTTTCTGCATAAAAGTCAAGTTACCAAAAGAAAAATCCCAATATTAATTAATGCACAGTAATATGAGTTCAACTGTAGAGGCATGAATGAATCGAATAAAATAATAGAGAACCACAAGAGTTAGAAATTTTCAACATTTTCGAAACCAAAATGTTTGTAGTTAGGTTGAGGATAAGGCAACACAAGTCATACATTACAAACAAGGTGCTGCGCACGGAGGGTTGCCCTCCGTGAACTGAGGGTGAAGTGAACAAGAATTTCATCCGTGATCCCTAAAATATTATTCTAGTTCCGAAAAGGGCCAGAGTCCTATCACGTTATTCCATACGTCAACATTGCTTTGAGCATATACAATATTTTATTCAACTCAATTGGATCCTTTGGGGATTGCTAAAAACCAGTTACAGTTGGCCGGGAAAGCCTCCATGGTATCAAAGACTCAAATATCAAGCCTGCCAAGGCTCTCTTTAATCCAAGTTTCAGCTTTCAATTACTGTTAATGGTCGCAAAAACAGAGTTGGGTCTAAAATTGGAGTGAGAATTAGCAACCGCATCAACCTTTGTTTATTTCAAGTGGGCAAATATAAAAGAATACAGGGCGGAACTGAGAAATGGAAAAAACCGATGATTCTACTAGTTTCAGGTCTGTGCATCCCTTTAGCTTATTTTTTTTTCCAATTCGGCCTCTGATTCTGAGGTAAATAATATTAACAATGGATTGCTGGGCGTACTCCGGCATGGAGTTGTTGAAGATTCTTTCCTTCCAATTTAAGGTACGGCAAACAATTTCCATTGCTAACCTTCAAAATGCCCTTTAGCAATTAGCAATATCAAGATATCAACAAAATCAGCATCGGCTTCTTGTTCCTGCTTTAATCGCCTTTCTGATTTGAGCACAATGGCACAATTTCTAACAGACCCATCATCAGAAAGATAATTTTACATCTACTTTCTGGATTTTCGCAAGATTAAATCTACAATCCATAAAAAAATTTCTGAGCCCTTGCTCTTAGACAAAGAAACAAACTGCGGCTAAGCTTTCAATGACACAAACTCGAAACAGGGGATGAGGAAAGCAAGAACAAAAATGATAAACAAGACTAAAGCTTAAGCCTCTATAAAGACAAAAAAAGACCAAACAAATCACCACCGGATTGAGGCAGAATCCCATTTCCAGTGGCCGTAGAGCTTCTTGCTCAATCCATAGCGCAGCTATACTCTAACTGTTAATAAGAGCCTAGGCATGGCCGATCTGCACTTGAAAATTGCTGTCGTTGCTTCATACTACCTGGGAAAAGAAGCTCCAAAGAGTGGCTGGCGATGAGCGAGCAAAAACGAGGAGGATGAACAGGCAAAAACTTAGAGAAAAGCAGGGCATAAAAATAAACAAGGTGCCCACGATACGCTGCGAAGGAATGGGCTGGATGACCGACCACTTACGAGCACCGGCCCGGTTTTTAGCGGTCACCGGTATATGCTAGGCATATGCTTAGGCATACCCACATACCCGCATATCTTAGGCATACCCACATACCCACATAAGCGAGGGTTTGCCCCCCTAGGGGCAACCCAAAAATGAGACCAGCATTTCTTGTTGGCAAGTACTCCAATTTATCTGATTCCCAGCTAGAGGAAATGGTTAGACTTGAGCTTGGCGAGTGGTTTGGTGGATCATTTGCGTCTTCACTTGAAATGCTTCGAATTTACATAATTCCTTATGCACAGCCCGATCAGAGGCCACCCACCATTTTGAAAAAAGAAGTGAGAGTGCAGCATGGGTTGTACGCATGCGGGGATCACCATGGTCAAGCAGCTGAAGCATTCCTCCGTGCACATTGAATTTCTTGTTTCATTCTGCACCATTTGTATTTAAAGGAAATTATTTTTTGCTTGTTAGAACGGCATTAGAATCATTAGTACTATTGTCATAGAACGTCAGTCTTCAGGCAAGGATATATTGACGATCTCAAGAACAAATTTATATAAACCCTGGATGAACAAAAGCGGCGGACATGGAGAAAACCAATAGACAACTTTTTTCTCTCAATTTCCAGAAAAGAAAAGGACACAAAGTAAGGAAAACTACGTTCTTAATTCATCTAATCTTTAAGACTTGTATGAGTCATGCTATTTCATAAAACAAGACAGAGGAGACATAGAGACAACTGGATTACAAAAGAAATATATGGATTTTATCTTTTACATTTCTGGGGAGCTTGTCACCTCCATCAAATAACATCAAACTCCAACCTCCTTTTTTCTTCCTAGCTCATTAACCCAATGGTTGTTCTTCACGTTGGTCATTCTTGAAATGCTTAATTCACGTAGTTGCAATCTTAAGCCCAACAAAGGCGTCTTCGGACCTTGGGTTCCCTGAAAACGTCTTTCTAGCCGGATGTTCATTATTACACACCAGCTTGTATGATTTATGAGGTTACACCGTCTCGGTGAAGAATTACGCCAAAGACAACAAATTTTCTATTGATACAAGGTCATACGAAAAATCTGTTATCGTGGGCTTCATAAAAGTCCTAAAAAGTAAGTAATATCTGACATAGCCCTTGATAAGCGTGATCCTCAAATTATCTCCTCTAGACTCATCCACTTTCCGGCTTGTTTGTCAAGAAATGGATGGAAAATTTATACACTCAACTCTTTCACTAATCCAAGTTGATAATGATATAAAAGCTGGCGCATGCATCGAATCTGATAATCTAACTTCATTTAAGCAAGCTTTTATCGCTTTTTCCTTCCTCTTACGGAGGTTTAGAAAGCACGACAAAATTTGAGACTCGCTTCCACCCCTTTTGGTACTTTTGACTCAAGCTCATTTGGTTTATCATCGACTTTTTGTTTCCCAAAGTTTTCCCTTGATGCTAACTCCATTCTTGTAGTTTCAATAGGACCGGGACATATTGAACCCCGACACCCTGGATGACCATTTTGATGTTACACTTGATATGCCAACATTAAAAAAAAGGGAAATAAAGCGGATGATACCTCCTGCTGCTGCTTCTTTCTTTGGGTGATTTGTCTCGCCCTTCTTTCTGCATAATTCTTTGCCTATTTTTCGTGTAGTCGTCAAAATCATCCAAAATTGATGTTTTGAAAGCGTAGTTTTTAAATATACCCGACATTTTAGCACCCTTGTTCACATTTGACCTCGTATATTAGCATAACCTTAGTACATTGGAGCTTTCTTGCATATACTAATGGGGGCGATTACCTCTTTATGCGTATCTCTACTATTTGTAACAGGGCTTATGGTCATTGTTTTCAATTATAATGCTGTCCATTTGTCCTGCTGCCAAAATTCCATGTTCTTATTAAAATCTACTTTCACTGTCATAGCATAACAAGCAAATACCAAGGATGAGAAATTAGAGCTCGAAGCTTACAATGCACATTTCCGGTAGCAATGCCAAAAGGACTTTAGCTCACATGCATATGTTATGGAAAAATCTGAAGTTGTTGCAAGCGTGCATAGGTGCGATTAACTAAAGCAAAACTTAATAAAAAATATCGCCCATCCAACTGATAAATCTTTGCTAAATAGAATCAAGACATGATGGCCATATCCAAGAAGATAAGAATTCTGAGGTCACCGAAGCAAAATCTTTGGTAGCCAATAGCTAAGTTGAGATGCAAACTAAGACACCTCAGATTTGCATTATAAATTCCAGGAGGCTATAATCCAATCACAGTAATTTGTACTATGTAGATAGACTTGTAGCTTTTCAGCATGGCATGCTTAGGAAGTGTGAAAATAATTGTCTTCTGATGTAGCATGTCCCAGGTTCTAAGGGTGGACTTTGTGGGTTCCCTACTGGGCTATCAATGGGCAAGATTCAGGTTTTGAAGATGTTGATTAAAGGCAAGCAGGACAGACAAAAGGTTGTAAACGTGATGAAGACTGACTGGCCCTGTCACTATTTTCTGGCATTTTCGACAGTCCCCAAGAACTTAGGGAAAGCAATGGTGTTTTATACTTGAGTTGTCTGAAAATTGGTTACGCAAAAGTGGATGGGCAACAAGGAAAACAAAAATAGAGGAGGAGGACAGGAAGATGAAGAACTCCTAGAGATAACCGGAAGAAATCTCTGTGTTGTTAGAAAACAAACAAGGGCAAGAAGAAGATACCGACTCGGCTAATTCCTCGCTCTTATTTTCTAACTTCACCCAAATATCTTCTGCCTTTGCAAGTTGTAAGATTTGAACTTAGAAAAAAAAAGAAAGCAAATGCAATTCGGGGAACTCTACAAGTACTTCACTTCAAACGCCATTTGGGTTCCAAATGCTATTTTTTACTTTACTTATTCAGAGTAAATCTTTCCTCAAATCTAGACTTCAATTTTCTAGGTAACTGAAAGACAAAACAATTCCAACCTCAAACAGCCTTTTGCTAGCAATCATGATTGCTCAAGTTTTATGGCATTGAGTATCACATGCCAAAAGTTAAACTAAAATTCATGCTCATATTCAGAGCAGTAAAAATGGCTGATCCAATAATCAGCAAAACATTAGGTTTAGGTTAAATGGCGGCATAGGAAGAAATCTCTACTGTTATTCACGCATCATAACCAGACGAGCACGATCCAAATACTTAAGTGAGACACATTGATAGAATACAATTGATAGAATGCAAGCACAAAATTCCCCACCATGAACTTCCGGTGCTCTCCATATCTGCAAAGGCAGTATTCTCCATATCGTCAACATTTTTTCCGTCAACATGTCTTTATGTGTGCGTTGAAACAAGATGAAGAAAAATCGACTGTGAGTCAAGAAATCGATGGGTGTAGCATACCGGATTGGAAAAAGAAAGAAGACTAAGGCCGAAGGATCAGAATCAGTGAGGCAGAAAATAAGTCAGTGAACAAGGCCATTTATATAGCCGAAATTGGATCCAGGAATAAGCCAGACCAAGAGATTGGAGGAACATATGGAAACATGAGGCAACAATAACGAGTACGAATTACTTAGTTCATTTTAGAGATTGCCCAAAAACTAATATACCAAGTCTGATAGTAACCAGAGGTCCGCTTTTTCTAAAAAGCGAAGCTTTTGCATGCTAGACCAAGATAACAATGCTAGGATAAGCTTGTTCCTGCTTAATTGAATTAACAATTCTAGACTAATGCCATTGCTCGGAGGGATGACCTTTATCAGGACTCCAGGCCTCGGGAACAAGTGAGGGATTAAAGGGGATGCCAAGCATGTTCAAAAAGTTAATGTGAGAGGTCACATGTAAGGAATTCAACAATTCATGCATCCCCTGTATAAAACCGATCCTCATGTAGATTCTGTGACAAGAAAGTGCAACTCCAAATGCACAAAACAGTGATCAGAAAAGAATTTGTCAACATAGCGTTGAAAGCAAAATCCATATCATATCATGCAACTCGACCAAAAACGGATTTTACCAGATCTCCCTCTATAACGTGACTATTTGCATGCAATATGATTTGAGAAAAAAAAAATACCTCAGCAGTTATAGGACTATTGACATGCATCATGATTTGAAAGAAACCCATACCTCATAAAACGACCAAATCGAGGAGGCGGATGAGCCAAAAAACTGTAATATAGGAGCAAGATCATATTGTAAGTGGGTGATGGTGTATGATAACAGCTGCAATATGAGGTTAGAAGGAAAATGAGGGACCTGTAAATATGAGGCTAGAAAAAAAGTGAGAGATCTGTTATATAAGACTGGGAGGAAAAAAGCAATGGGCAAGGAGAGAAGTGCTGCTGTGAGAAGACGTCGATAACCAGTCTCAAATATAAAGAGTACTTATATAGTGGTTCGTCCCTGCCCAGAATGTCGATCTGAGGGCTCGGATCGATGATATTCCTAGCATGTGAAGTTATCCAAATGCAATGTCCCATTATGTATAAGGGAAAGGCCCCTTACCTTGCATTCTGGGTTTGAAACCAGGGCGACTTGCGGAGCAGAAAGCTCTGGTTGAAAACCCAGAATGCAAGGTAAGGGGCCTTTTACTCAATGGAAAAATCGTATGGGCTGCTTTCAGCAATTGATCGCAGCTAATCCTGTTGCTAAGATCTCCTTTCAGCATAATGGAATGGTAAAAATGCAAAGAAATTGAAACGAACGGTAAAACTGCCAGAATGAACAGTAGAAACGCCGCAGACAATTTTCTTGAAAAGAATTGTTGGCACGTGGCAGCAGATTACTGGACCTGTGGGTTGAAAGTAGCCCTAACGTTTTTTCCATTTAAGATCTATTACGACTAAACGACACCAAAACAAGGTGCCAAAGCACTATGGATTGCCCCACTGCCATGGACAATAGTCTTTAGCACAAGATCTTGAACCATGTCTTCATACCATAACAATATCTATTTGCATAAATGGGTGCTTGGCACTGCCAGGTGTTGTAACAGTCACACACATTGATGTGTGCAAGAGTTGACGCGATTCATATGTTTGTTTTTGTTGTTAAAGTTATCTTAGAGAGCATTATTGTATCAAATGGTTCATTAGACAAACAGCTCACGATCAAGCACAATGTTTTATAATAAATGCAGGAGGGGAAAATGGTGATTCGCTTCGGGCATTATCTACAATGACAAACTTTTGACTCCATGATTAAAGTGAGTTCGGTCTAAATAGATTCAGGTTTTCTTTGTTAAAGGAAGGGAGGAGAATCTCATACAAATTGCACTTTACAATCACATAACTATTTCGGAGTGACACCTGCAAATCTATACTTTGCATTTGTAGTGAATTATTTGAGTAGGTAACACATATTCTCGTCCTAATGTTTGCGTTCACTAGGTTGCCATTTGCCACTTTGTATCTATTATTAAGTGTTTGCGCGCTCTTAGATCTGTGACAGATCCAAATGGCGATTTATAATATTCTGTGTATATTCCAACTTCCCACTACCATTCCTCGGGTATGACCTTCGGGCAATCGATGTATCACTTAGACATAACGATATCACAAAGATACGCCAAAAATATCACAAGTAAATAATTATTTCATCTATCCTTAGTAAGCCACCACAATCATATTTGTAGAACAACTTTTAGTTTTACAACTACCAATATCATTGTTACACAAGTTAGTTGCTATTTATGTGGTATATGGAACAACTACCAATATCATTGTTACACAAGTTAGTTGCTATTTATATGGTACTTGGAACAACTAGTCAGTTTACAACTACCAATAGCATGGTTACACAAGTTAGTCGGTGCATTTATTGGCTCCCGATTTGGACTTAGATTCCCGGGGGTATTAGACTCGTGGAATAGGGGGTATTAGACTCGTGGTTTCGGCGTGCACACTTATTCCACAAGTCGAATACCCCCAATTTCGGGTTAATATTAGGCAAGTCAAATACCTCCCATTTCTCCTTCGTCGCCCCTCCTATCTTTAAAAAGGGAGTATTAGACTCGTCTAAACTCACACCTGCATTACACAAGTCGAATACCCAAGGGGGTATTGGGCTCGTCTAAACTAAAGCATGTATTGTGCAAGTCGAATACCCCCTTGCTTACACCACAAGTTGAATACCCCTTTTGCTTATTCCACAAGTCGAATACCCCCTTGCCCCCACCTTGGAGTATTAGGTTCATCTAAACTAAGTACCCAGGGTGCAAGTCGAATACCCCCTTTGGTTATCCCACATATCGAATACCCCCCCTTTTTTTTCTAAGAATTCCAGTATACAAGTATTAGGCTTTTTTTAAGCATAGATTTATTGCACAACAAGTCGAATAAGTCTCAAGGTTCAGTGTTACTACGTAGGATTCATGTTGGATTCATATGTAAGCTAATACATTATGAGGCATAGATTGTTTTTATTTTTCTTTCGTTAAAGCATCAAGATTGCAAATAACTCCCAACGTATAATGCTTCATGTTTTCCAACGTAACTAATTCTTTTGAATATTTCTTACATATGAGTAAAAACACTAGGAGATCACTATCCAATATAAAGTCTACATCGTATACATTACCATAATACACGTTGGTTATCCGTAATGCTGCTAAAAGTTCAATCGGACATGCTTAGATGTCCCAGCCCGTCTACCTGAGTAAGCGGGTGGATGCTCCCTTGGAACTGATGGCGAGGTTGTGGATATAATCCCGCACGAGCATGTTGTGCTGCCACGCTCAACACGGGCAGATGGTCCTATGGCATCTTGAAAGTAACGCATTTGTCGCCTAAGTTTCTCAATCTCCTCCTTATAATGAGAATGAATAGTGGAATTGACAATTTGCAGCTCTTCATTTCGATGTATGGATTCCGCTTCGAGCATTGTTAACCATTCAGTGATCAGTCGAGCATAAACTACTCCATCTACTATTGCTTTAACGCGCATAAACTGGCAGACTTATCAGTTCCATGTTTTATAACGAGGATAATCTTATAGGGGTTCCATGTAGTCCAATTTAGACAAGTATCATCAAGCCAAGAGAACATATCCGATTTCCTTTAAAAAAACATACTTGTTTATAGCAGTGCATCTATGATGATCTCTATGATGATCTTATAGGAGCAGATAAATGTTGTTCCTTTGATTCAACTAAAAAATCCCTGCCTAGTCTGTTTCAATGCTTATCAAGCAAATAGATAGTGACAAATATGCAAATAGACAGTGTAAAGATAGACAAGCAGCCTTGCAGTCATAAGCACAATTTCATTATAATGGGAAAATTTTTAGTAAACTGGAATTTTTTTATTATGGGGGTTGTATACACGTGTACAGTACCATGTATCATAGACCTTATGCAGGGGTTGTATACACGTGTACAGTACCCTGTATCATAGACCTTATGCAGGGGTTGTATACACGTGCAGTACCCGTGTATCATACATACATGAATATTTAGAGAACATATTAACACGGTATCATATACCAACTTCCAAACACAATAGAGACCGAAGTATGAACTATGTATGATAGATAGCAAAGGTTACTAGAGACCACGACAGTATGTCCCTAGTAACCTTCCCCTAGGTTCCTAACCCCTTCCCCTTACCCTTTCCCTTCCCCTGCGAGGTCTAACCCACGCAGCTGGGTTAGGAACCCAAAGCTCACGCATATCCCAGCCTGATTCTTCCCACTATATGGGGTACCTACTCATTGCAAAAAGTAATTCCACATGATGATACTCACGGAAGAAGAGCGGACCCAACTCCACAAAGTTGTTGTACTCGTTGTAGTACGTCCTAATAAGGCCATACATCTGTCCCTTACAAATTTCATGAATGAACTTTGATATGCATTGATCCAGAGAGTAAATAACCAGCACGAAGAAGAGGCCTCAACTGCTGTAGCATCTCGTCCAGATGAGGAGGGGGTTCAAGAATTTCCCTCATTGCAAGTCTCCTATAACATTCAGATGGATTAATTTCTATCAGTGGCTCATGACCACAATCAAATCGCTCCAGAATGAAGTTGATCAACTCCATTGCAAGCTCCTTGGTGGGACTGTGGCGCAACCTCCACTCCAAGAAATGGTCAAATAGCTCATCTTGATCAGGTCGCACAGAATGCTTGGGGCATACTTGCAAGGCTTCTGGAGTAGCCCAGAGAGGATTGGGTCCAATCATTTGCAAAAGCAAGCAAGGATCACCGACGGAGCAAGAAACACAGAGCAGAGCAAGGAACAAGGAGCAAGAATGCAAGGAACAAGATCAAGACGCAAGGAAGGTATTTTTATCGTCCACAGAGACCAATCGGTCTATGGGACCCAATATAAAAGCGCAGCAAGCGGATTACTACCCGGATTAACCCCCCCCGAAGGGTTTTCGAGGGAAAAACCGTGGCAGCAATCAGCCTGCTGACAAACTGTTCCAACATATGAAATGCAAAAACACACAAATATACATACTCATGTACCGCACCCATAGTGCCTGATCAGCGAGCAGCCAAGCTCGCAGATCCAACCTCCTCGAATTTTTTAACCCCGTGAGCACGCATCGACGGGTGTGTTCATCGCCAGTGTAGGGGCAAGTCCGCGGCATTAAGGGAACGATCCGCCCGGATCTGACCAAATGCTGGGCAACTCTGGAAAGTGTGAGACTCATCCTCAATGGCCCCCATTTGACAGCATTGACAAAGCCTGTCCTGGCGGGGCTCCCCAATCCACCTGCCCATCTCAATGCGGAGATGGTGGGCACCTGTGCGAATGGAGGCAATGAGCCTGCGCTTTTGGGGCAAACGGGAACGCAGTAGAGGCAAGGGGCCCCGAGCCAACGCGGGTTGATGTGCTCCTTGTAATGGGCCATTTTGACCTGCTCTAGAGCGGGGGTCCCGAGCTTGCCAAGGAAGCAAGCATCCGGTATTCCCGCAGCCGCCACGACGGCCTCTGGTCCACCGCACGATCCAGTGCTCTCGCAGACGTTCCATCCGGCAAACCACTCGATCTCTTCTTACCCCTCCAGCGCCCCCCCGAGCCACCGAGGGCCCATTGCCATAGCGTAAGCCAAAAAGGGAGCCGAGCGCCACCCATATTAACCACTTTCACGAAAATAGACGATGTGTCTATGAAGGGCTGCCAACGAAGTGGCAAGAATCCAGCTCGCAGCCAGACCGATGGGGACTGAAGGTTTCACCCCAAGTGCCCGTGCCAAAATACCTCTCGCACTGCTCCAAGTCATTCGGGTTGCCAAAGAGACGCACCGCCCCCAAACCTCGACCTCATACGTAGGACAGGCTCGACCACCAAAGGCGGATGTGACCTGATGGCCCCAATCATAGAGCTCGCCACGGTGGCTGTTGTTCTCAAGATGGCATAAAGCGCCTTCCGGCCTGGCCACCCCGCAGCGGATGGACGCGTCTCAACCGAAAGCGACGAGGGGAACTCCACCCCTAGGTACTTGTAGGTGGGCGTGACCTCCAGGCCGCCCCTCGATATGTGAGTGCAGGAGGCGGGGTGGCTTGAAGAGGATATGAGAACCACCCCGGTCTTGGCGGATTGACGCCGCATGTCCGTAACCCGCAGAATGTGTCTAGGGCATCCGGATGAGACCGCATAGCTTCAGGGTGTGGGCCGAAGGTCAACATCGCCCCCGCATATAGATGATTGGACGGAAGACCTAGTGCAAAAGTCAGATGCCATCCCCCATTCTCAAAGAAGCCGTGGCTCTAACCGGTCAATGTAGAGGCCAAAAGTGTTGGTGAGGGGCAGCCCCGCCGCCTCCGATACTATGGTGAATGCTTGGCCCGTCTACTGCATCCCGCCAAAACAACTCTCATACCTGTATATGGCATTCTCAGACAAAACGGCAGCCCGTTGACGCAGATCCTAGCCCATAGCTTTTCGGGGACCGTGATCGAAAAGCCTTCGCCAAGTCCACAAAGTGGCAATACACGCTGCCGATGGTTTCTGGTTATCTTCAATCATTACTGCGGTAGCAAAGATATGGTCAATCTGCTGAGTGGCGGGGTCTAAAGCCCGCTTGTGTGAGGGCTTCGCAGACTGCTGCCTCTGCCGGGTCAACTACTACTCGAGAATGCTAGCCACCGGTTTGGCAAATACCGAATCGAACCATGATCGCCCCTAATTGGCCTGGACAAAGGTGGGTCGCCTCGCCTTGTGAATGTGGACAACCCCGCTGTGGTCCATTGTCGGGGAAACCTTCCCCGCAATGCTCGTTGAACAAGTTAGTGAGGATCGGCACCACGGCCGCCTCGCCCATTTGAGTAATCCCTACCGCGATACCATCGGGAGAGGTCACCGCCTTCCCATTAGCTGCCCGTTGTGCCCCTCCACAACATCCTCCTCCGCGAGAATCAATGGGGGCCATCCAGGGGTATGGGGCGACGCCCCCGTGGGTCATAGAGCCGTAGCAATCGCTCCCACCGCCGCCCGTGTGATGTCCCCTCAGGGCGGGCTGGCCTTCAAGCACTCTGGCGCCAAAAGGTTCGAGGATGAGTGTCCAGCAGTCAACATCTCCCCTTGGTGCACGGCAAGGTACCGCGCCTTTGTCTCCCTTCGTGATGGGCGCTGATCGCGGCGGGTGGCCTCGCAAGCCGTACTTGGATCCAAAACATGACGGAGCCGGGCGCTGCGTTCTTTACACCCGCATAAAACCACCGCAGCGGAAAGGTTGTTGTCCCCTGGCGGCGACGACGAGGGGGGGTCAAAAAACACCGTCCATTGCATCCCGTAATAGCTCGATCAACCGGTCTCGCCTCGCCGCTCTAGAATGGGGGTCCGCTTGAATTCTTTGGCGGGGCAAGGAATGACATCGATGATGGGGAAATTGGCATACAATATTTTTTTGGCCTTCAATGCCACAATCAACTGATATATATCTATATATCTCTCTTTCAATACCTTCACAAGGAACATTGAACACATAGTACCCGATGTATAAAATTTCCACAAATGTAACTCCTTCAAGAGTTCAAAGACCCGAAAAAAAGGTCATGTATAGATCTATGGACAACTAGCAAGTTCTTATTATGCTAGCAGACCATATAGTGCCACAAATAGTCACTGTAACAGGTAAGAGACGTTGTGCTATTACCATAATAGCTTTCTAATTGCATCACAGACGTTCACTTAATTTTTCATAAGGTACATGATGTTGAATAGGCTTTGGTTTCAACCCAAGCAACTTCCATATCAGGAAGTGTTTCTGACGTAGAATAAAGCTATCCTAACATAGAAATGTTTCTCTCTTTTTCAATAGGACTTCCCAAGAAACTCTATCTGCATAACATAACACTTTGTTGCATAGGAGCCCTATTATCTTTCATGTAGTGAACCAACGATAGATCTGCAAAAATGTAATGGTTTATATACTATAGAAGAAGAGCAGTGGAACTAATTAGACATAAAAGCTTATGCACATAAAGACATGCAAAATAGCCTATTATGTTAAAGAGTGGTCTAAATTAAAAATATGATTGTGCATCAAGACAAGACAAAACAATGCCTTTCTTTTACACCATGGCTTCTTGAAGATAGATGCATGCCAGTACACCACAGAGTTCCAATATAATAATGTCACCTTTAGTTGGGAAGCCTACTTTGAACAATAATTCATAGTGCAAAACCTCAAGAGTATGGCAGAGCAAACAGGAAGTTACTTACACCAGAATTGTCGCAGCTGTGCCATATGTACTAAAAGCTCATCTCTTCCTTGCAAAGACACGCAACTAGTACATACCCAAGGAGGAACTTCACTGAAAGACTCTTTCAGTTTTTCAAGGAAGTCGTCGACATTTTCTTCTGCTCTCTTACTGCCATTCTTCTTCTTTTTTCTCTTATCGCATTTAGTAAAGACTAATGGTATTGGGATCTGTCCATCAAAATCAAACCCATTAAGCTACTAAGGGATAGGGCATCATAATCTACATTTGTAATGCTTCCATGTACCTCATTTTTTCCAAGCCAGTTGGGGCAATCAAAATCAATCTATTGGGCTGGTATGCTTGCATCAACCAGAAGCATCACAGATAGTAAAGTCTTCTGATTCAAAAATTAGTCTTTCATGAAAGCATTCCAATCACTTCGGATGGAAATAGGAGCTTTGGCATGGCTGCATAAAAAAAAGTAGCTCTAGTACTGAGAAACTCATAGAACTAGTTGTGAATTTCTAGAAATGGCAAAATCGAGTATGCAACCTAATGGCACTATCTTAAAGATAAACAGGAAATAAAAGCAAAAGTCTGTTGACGGTTCAAGACTTTCACACTTACTAGATTTGTAATTAGAATACTTACCCATAGCCTGGAAGGTCTACAGGGTACCAAAATTTGTTAATCAAAAATTGGTTTATTAATTGGGTTTTACCTGCAAAAAACAAGCATATGAGGATATTTCCTAAATCGTTGTTTTGATGACAATTTGGACTACGTATCAGGCTTCTTAGACGTCTGCGCAATGTCTTTCCTGCGAACCAGAGCATTGATGAGAGGCGATTTGCCCACATTTGATCTTCCAACTACGGCAAACTCCGGAAGGCCATCCTTAGGGCATTCATGAACATTAGGGCTGCTTTTAATAAACTCTGCCTGCTTTACTTCTATGTTTCGAATATTAGAGTCCACAAAAGTATTGGAACCAGGCAGTCTCCTCAGCTTCTGGCTTTCATTTCCCTCCAGAACAAAAGCATCTTCATCTGCTCTTCGAATGCCTCTGTTGGGTTAGCGAAAGCCTCAAAAGACCCAGAATACGCAGAATATTGCCTAGCATTTGGTCTTTACATCATAAATCATTATGATCACTCTGGTGAATGTTTGAATCAAAGTTCCGGTTAGTCGGTTTGCACAGCGGCTGCCCAGCAACACTGGCGACTGCCAGTTTACAGGGAACAGCAAGTTTGGAGCAGTTTCTAATATATTCTAGGTATATTCTAGCATATACTTAGAATATGCCGGAAACCCACATGAGTGAGAGTCTGCCGCCCTAGAGGCAACCCAAAAATCAATTCGTTAATATTTTTTGAATGATTTTAATGCATTTCGACTCCTCAAAACATGAGTTTGGTTTGTGCAACTTAAGGATCCAAACATGTATTTATTAGAAAGATGATGCTTGAGCTTGAGTTTTATTTGAGTGACCGTTTCTCACCCAATGACTAAATCTGAGGCCTTTTCTTAAAGATAATTGGTCGAGATTGAGTGCACAAGAATTTGGTGTAGTCGTGTGGAGATATCATATATCAGTCTGCATTTGGATTAACCTATGGGCTTTCTAGTATTGCAAATCAATGTTGTTGCATTGTAACTAATAACTTAGTCATGTCCATGGTTCGAAAATAGGGGGGTTTGGTCCCGAAAAATCTGGCCATCCTTAAAAAAATCCGACGAGTTAAAAAAAAAAATTCGGCGATTTTCTGGCTATTTTTTGTAAAAAATCCGGAAAATAGGCTTAAAAAAGAGGTGAACTTAGCTTTTTTCCGATAACACAAAATGGAAGGTGGCATTTTTCCCAGTTGGATGGGCCACTAAATTCGAGCCCTGGTCATGTCTAGCAGAATCATATTCTATCCTAATAGTACTAAAATTGGAGGCAGATGTCACTAACCAGTCCTCATAATTGCAGGTCTAATTGCTGCAGGACTCCAATGAGGATAGAGGGCCTTTAGAGGATCCGCAATGATCTCATTGGCATTAAAAGGTGCTAAGAATGAAAGAGTTTGAGTTTGTTATTATATGTCGCGTAAATACACCAAAAACAAATGCTAGGCTTAAAGTATTCTGCCACGTGGAGTTGACGTGGCTTATCCTGCCACGTCGGAGTTGACGTGGCTGTATTAAGGCAGGAAAAAAAACCCCTTTCTTTTTTCAGACGCTATGGCTGGATCAGCGTTTTCTGTTGATCCGGAGATACAATGCACTACAATTAACATAGATTCATGGCCTCTTTGTGAAGTTTTTCTATCTGCAGATGCAAATTATCCAGGATGGCTCGTTCTGGTGCCCCGAAGGCATGGCGCATCGGAAATTATCGACCTAAATGAAGCAGATCAGGTAATCTTCAGATCTTTCTCTTCCACTTCGCAAACAATTCAGATCTAAGAAATCCTTTGCCGATCAGGTTACATTAATGCATGAAATCAGCTTGGCATCTAAGTTGGTGCAGAAAATTTGTGCCCCTGATAAGCTTAATGTGGGAGCCCTTGGAAATGTTGTGAGTTGAGATGCTATTTCACAGATTTTGTGCACCTTCATTTTCCTGTTAATTTTGATTTAATAAGTATTCTTCCTTCTGTATAGGTTAAGCAATTGCACATACATATTGTTCCCAGGTTTTACACGGATTTAGCTTGGCCTAAGCCTATGTGGGGATCCAGTCCAAGCAAACAATTTAAGAATGACGAGCTCCAGCTTTTAGTCAGCAGATTCAAGTCCAGAATCATGCAAATGGCTGTCCATTCTTTTGAACAAGGTATTGAATCGAATGAGGAATGAACTCATAAAGACAAGGTGTCACAATCATGATTTATATGTATATCAACAGGGATAGTTAATGTGCAATTGTGCCCTATATTCTTTATTGGATTGCCTTCTACTATTAACAGTAATAATGAATAAGAGATTAGGTTTTCAAAATGTTGTTTGGGAGCGGAATTACCTAAGATTTTGAATGGTTTTTAGATGACGTCAGTAAATAGGTTTTAGGATTGCAGTGGTCGATTGGGTTAGGTCTGAAAGTTGTAGTTTTTAGAGGGGCAGTGGTGTCCATGGCTTCGTGTCCGCGTGGAGCTGGAGGCGGTGGCGTAGGGCAGTCGAGGTAGGCGCAGGGCGGGGCGATGGAGCTGCGGCAGGGCAGGGCGGCATGGCCTTGGTGGATGGGTTTCGACAGGGCATGATTCGGCAGGTTTTTCTGGATTTCGGAGGTGTGTCTGGTAGTCTTGGGGGTTAGCAAGCATGGTAGATGCAGCGAGGTTTTTGGAAGCAACAAGTTGCAGGCAGGCAGACATGCGGAATCTGGAGCCAGGCTATGGCATGAGTGGTTCTTCTTATTGTGGAGGCGAGATTTTGGATTTTTTCTTCTGCCATAGGCAAAAGCATCTTCGAGTTGTATTTCGCTTCAACAGGTGTGGCAGTGAGAGTTGCTGGCATATGACCTCTTCAATCCGTTTTGTTTGCCATGAGTAATCCCCTTTTTTTGTAAGCCCTCTTCAAGAGGTGGTGTTTCATTTTGAGGTTTTCTGGAGCTGCCTTTTGGGCAGGGGGTTCAACTCCCCGTGCTTCGTTATGTTCCTTGTTTCTCTGTTGTTGTGGGCAGTATGACAGACCCTGCAAGGGAACCTCACTTATCGGGTGCAATGGAGCTGCTGTATCTTGTGGAGATTGTGAGGTGGGCTGGCGTATAGTTGCATGTATGTAACAGATTGACCTTATGGGAATACTTGTTCCTCAACCTTTGGGTGACGTGGAAATGGGGATTTGACCCCATCTTAATTTGTGATGGTCGGTTGTGGTTATTGGGTTTTGGATATGCTTGGGAATATGCCTTTTTTGTATGGACAGGATTGAGCGATTATAGGATTGAGCGATTATAATGTAACACCCCTGAACAAACACAAATGATATTGTGCTTGTACACATCATCGATCCATGTCAAAGGGCATGATGATGTGGAATGTGTCCATTCATGAAGAGATGCCATTCACATCTCTTCACATACTATGTAAAGCCACAATCCAATCTATTTGGATTAACCCTGAATATATACATTTTTTTGCAGAATTCCAATTCATAACATGGTATCAAAGCCTCGTTAAAAGGCTAAGGCTAAAGACGTTGAGGGCTGCCTTGTAGAGCAATCCAAGCAATGGAAGCAAACGATCCTGGACACAACAATGCAGAAGAAATTAAGGTTTACTCAAATCTTAAACTTTTTTCTCTAAATCTATCTTAAGCAAGCACATATGGAGCAGCGAGATCATGCTGCCATCATATTGCCCATCGAAGCAAATTATTAAGGCTTCTATACAAGATTTCTGAATTGGCATCACCCCTGCCAAATTCATGTTAAGGTCTCAGCAAAGAAGGTTGTGTAGACCGTAAGTTATGCTGAAGCAATCAAATGATGTGCAGCCCATAGTCTAGTGACGCAGAAGAAAATTGCAGAAGGAAATTGAAGAGACCCATCAAGTAATCAAACCCAACTTACATTTCGATCCAGACCAAGTCGCAGAGAAGCAACGCCTTAGCCAAATTTCAGGATTAATCAAGCCCCATATTAATACATGGAGGCAAATCCGAAATTATGGACTGATCAGGTGTATTGCAGCGATCCAATCTAGCCACAGACAATTTCTTTATGAAAAGGAAATTGAAAAAGGTGCAAGTCTGGTTTCTTGGATCTACCTAAATCTGGAGGGCAATAAATTCTGCCACTCCTCTTGAACAATGGCAGCCGAAGGAAGCAAATGCCTCATGTCGCATCTGTATTTGGCCGACCAGAAACAGGTCGCGGCTACAACCAGAGGAACGCCGATTTTTTTTACAGATAATTTTTTGGACAACATATGCCAAGTGGCATCCATGTAGGCAACACCTGCACCTTAACAGATGCATCTGCGCCTCAACAGATGCACATGCGTTTCCTCCAGTCACGGCTCCTCCAAACCGTCTCCATACAATTTTTTTTTGCTTTTAACAAAGCAAGATTCCTTACACTGATGATTCATGGAGAACTTGATCACTTCTTCTAGAATTAGCATGTTACATCTTTGAAAAAGAAGAAGTTTGGAGCCCATTGCCATTTCACAAAGTAAAGCGCTTGGTGCTGATCTTAATGGAATCCCGCAAAGGCAAAAGACCTGCCAAAGACACCGGATCCAACGAACATTCGAACTCTCAAGGACGCTCAAAACAGTCATCTCTTCCAAAACGAACGGTGAAGTATTCTCAAAATTTATTTGCCATAATGCCAGAACTCTTTAACTCATCCAATAAAAGAGTTAAAATAATGGATTGTGAATTAAATTCTCAGTCCTAATATGGACTTAATATTGTTGCTCCAAGCATCAACAAGAGCTTCAGCAACCGGTGTACATCCTTCACCATCCAGGGGGAGAGACCAAGGAGCCTTGTTCTTTGAATGGTCCCGGGATCTATGAGAGTCCCATAGAGTTCACTTCAGAGGACACTCCAATTCCCAATGGAAATAATGGGAGTGTTGCATCTCCCATTGCTATTATTGAAATTTCAAGTGATTCCTCTATTCTGACAATCGAGTCTTATAAAGGTGATATTTCTGATCTTGAAAGATCCCCATATCACTATTATGAGCATCTTACAGATTGCTCAAGCATGAGCACTCACAATTCTGAAGAATTGTTCAATTCAGGATGCAACTGCAAGATATCATCAGTCAAGGGATCAAATCTCATTGGTTGTTCTACCCCGGTGCGCGCATTGAAGTCTCCAAGGAGTATGACACTGCCCCACTGCTTATGCTGCTGTATGTCATCATATAGATCGACATAGGGGTCCAACCTATCCACATCCGAGTGGGTGTGATAGAAGTTGTTTTCTGCATGTGGAAAGTAGCAGGCTGCCATAAAGAGGGGTGCAAGCATCGCAGTTTTGCACATGCACCCACAGTACCCCGGTTGTGCTTGTTCGTGCCTTGAACAAAGGAGATTGACGTGTTAAGGTTGTTCCGGTAGTAGTGCAACCCCCATGCCCCCGCTTTCCTATGCAATCATTGAAGATTGAGTAGTCTTTGGTATCCGGCAAGTCGGGAATTATCAGGTGGTCTGCATGCTACCATGTTTCCATGAGGAAGATGAGATCCATGTCTGCGGCAACTGAGTTGAGACTATCTCCCTTACGCCATGGGAATCCCCGACAATTCCGGAGACCATGCGAGGCACAATTCCTATTTGTTGGCGGGGCAGCGGTGGGGATTCGGTGGCGACAACGTAGGGGGGATGGCGTAAGTGGAGCAGCCCGAGATGTGCGAGCAACGTAAGGTGAGGCAACTTGAGCAGGGCGGCGGCGGCTGTAGGGCAATGGGTGGCGGCGAGGTCACTGGAGGGTTAGCAAGATTCAGAGCGATGATTGGCGGCACTGAAAATTTGCATCATTGCCCGAATCGGATCCCCGCAGACTCAAAGTGTTGTCCGTCACGCGTCTGCGTCAGAGTACATACTTGCATTTATTTTTAAAAAATACATTTTTTTAGCCATACGTATCTTACATACGTTTGGGGTATTTTTTAAAAATAAAAAAATAGTGTTTAAATAGAATAAAACAGTGAAATAAAACATAAAATTGATGTAGGGGAAGTTGGTTAGCATGTTAGTGTGCTATCTAGGAGGCCCAGGTTCAATTCCTAGTAAGTGCAAGTTTACTATTTTGTGAAAAACAAGTAGTATTTAAAAAAAAAAAGTCAGGAGTATTTTTTAAAAATACGTACGTACGTATAAGTACGGTACGGAATGGATCCTTTTCAAAAAATACGCGTATTTTTGCAACACTGTGCAGCTCCTCCCTGTCTGCGAATGCTTTTAACTTTGGCCAACTCATGCCTGCGGTCTTCTTGTTGGGCCGGGGTCAGGTCTCGGTCAACATACAGGGCAGTTCCCTTTAGTTTGCTTACCCGGGCGCAGATGGTCGCTTTCACTTGGCGCATCTCGCATCGGTGGAGCGTGACCACCCCCGGGCGGCCCGGATGCCGATGCCATCGGCATGGGGAATGTCATTCGAGCAAGAAGTTTGGAGCGGTTAACGAGGTCCCTCCCCACCTTCTTCTTCCGTCGCCAATTACCACCACATTGTGGCTTCTCGCCCAGCCTCCCGGAGCTCTCATTTGTTAGGTCGATCCCGCCCGGCACAACGAGGAGTTGTTTGTCGTCGGCGAGGCATAGGCCGCTGGGCCTACGTTGGGGGGGGTGGCATGGAGTGGCTTGGGGGTGCAGTAGTAGACGGCCCCTGGCCGACTTCTGCGGACTCTTGGGAGGTGGGGGATCGCAGGCGGGCGTATAGTGGTCTCTCTCCTTCCCGGCCGGAGCTTAGCTTCGCTGAAATTGTTGCTGCCTTGTCAATTCACGCATGCACCGTTGCAATTGCTCATGAGCGTCTGCATTGAGGCCCTTGCCTTGTTCAGCAATGGCTGCCCTCAGCTCCTGCATCTTCCGGTCTTGGGCTGCAGAGCTATGCTCCAGTTTCTGCAAGCGAGAGTCCAGCATAGGGTTCATTGCAGATAAGGCCACTTCTTGTGTCTCGACCCTACTTTGAAGGGCTCTCAATTGTGACTGGCTCTCTTCAAAAGCGACCTGGACTTTTTGCATCACGATGGCGGCCTCCTCGACCTCGATCGAAGGCGGGAGATGGATACCATTGTCTCCTGCTCAACACGTTGCTTGTCCTGTGTCATGGTTTCCATGGCGGTGTACGAGGAATCCATGCGGGCCTGCATGTCAGCAAGATCCTTCTGCCTTTCAGAGTGCACTAGGCGAAGGCCATCTTCCAGGTGCTGTATGCGGGTCTCCATGCTAGAAACACGTTGTTTTTCAGTGGCCAGCTGCCTCTTGAGCAATTTGGGTGCGGAGGCCTGCATTTCCTCTGCCAAGCAAGCAATTCGAGCTCTGTTGCCCTCGGCCATTGCTTGAACCTGTTTCCAGTGCTCCTCAACTACCTGGTTTGGTGGTGGTGAACCACGGATACGGCTTGCCGCTAGGCTAGAGTATCTGTCATATGCCTGCCGAGCTATGCTTGTTGCACGAGACTTTGCCCGCGCTTCTCTTTTCAGTGTGCACCTGTCAATTTTGCCAGTATCATCTGGCCTGCGATTGGGGATGGCATCTATGTACTCTCCCAGCAGAAGTTTTGCTGCCACGTCTGCGCTAGGTAGAGGGGACTGCGTATCAGCACCATCCACATGTATATCTGTGGGGTTGGATGAAGGGACGCAGGGCTTGTCCGACTCTTCTATCACTGGAGTTGCCGTGAATAGGGTGTCACCCTACAGACGCTTGTCTGAAAGCCTCCAAGCACTTTGATGACGCACAACCTCTGTCCTTTTACAGACGCCCGTCTGAAAGCTTCCACGTATCAGAAGCAGGCGCAGGCTTCCAAGTGCAAGAAGCAAGTGCAGGCTAAAGTGTCTCTCTAAAGTGCACCAGAAGATGTCGATGGTGATCTGGTTGGGCTGCCCCTACTCGAATAGCAGATCTAATGTCCTATGTTTGTATGCACATGATCTTAATGAAAAATTATGCCACCTCATCTATATCTGACCATTCCTCCCTCCCTCTCCACAACTCCGACAGTGCATAGATTTAAGGCTCGTGAGGTTCGTCGCATAACTTTATTCCAATTTGCGAAGTGCCATGTTGTACCAAGTGGTCATTGAAGGTTTGCATAGACATGTGTATCGTCTCTGCCTTATTCTGTGCTGCAACAATTGACTCAAGTGCACGGGATTATTCATATACTTTATCGTCAGACCCCACAACATCTTTGTTGCATGGTTCTTGCACCGAATGGAACTCAAAGTTGCTAAGAAAAGTTAGTTCGCAATTGAAACCATTAGATGGGTATCCAGGAACATTGTCATGTCTATAAGATCTATAGCATCCACTATAATTCATATTCATGTCTGATCTGATTTTGGTAGCGAAAACACAATTGCTTCTACTTCATCAATCTTGCCTGATTATCTTTAACAAATTGAAGCCCAGTTTCAGGTATTCTCACGTCACATTTTATAAGAGTTTGTTTGTCATCTAGTGAAAAGGGATGAGGAATCCTTTCTGCATCGAATTACCTTAGAAGAAGAAGCAACATCTTATAGGAGATATTGAAAGTAAGAGAGAACTATACTTTATAGATAATTGAGCGAGCCGAATAATTCATGAAACTCAATTTGAAGACAGTAATTTTGATTCTGCTCTTTACCAAACATGTTGATAAAATTCAAGCCTTCAAATATAGCACTACACTACATTTTCAGCAAAAACTTATGATCTAAAATGTGTATAGCACCGCTATATCTAAAATTTTGTGTAACAATAATACTTGCGTCTTACATGTCTTCCATATGATAATGCTATACAGCAAGCCAAAAAGTAACCCATGACTATAAAGAATAGACCGATTATATTGTTGTTTATCTAAAGCAAAACCATCAACAATAATTCCAATCTTAGGGTAGTTTCCCACTCGCAATTAGGTTAGGTTAACTTAACCAATTGGTTATCTCTTAACTTAATGGAAAATAGGTTGTGATTTCCCATTAAAGTCAAGACTAACTTAAAGGATTGTGAAGATATGCATTCACACTATACCAATTATGGACCACTTAGGTTAAGCTCATGAAATCAACTTAACCTAACCTTTATAATAAGCTTGTGCTTCACACTAGTAGTTAAGAAGTTTTGTTAGGTTAGAGATAAATGTGTTCGTTTCTCACTTCAGCTAAGAGATACGGTTAAGCTATTTGGAGGATATGACTTTTTTTGTCAAGTTACTATTTTTGTGAATTGTTTGACTACCTAGTAATTTTGGTTAACTTAGTTTCTCGCCAATCAATTGACTTGTAGTCAACTCTCTCCATTTTAATATTTTCTAGTCAAGTACTACGTGACCAGTCAATCAATCATAAAATTCTTAAAATCCACCTCCTATTTTAATGTTTCTTATTCAATCTATCAAACTAATAAGACACTTGGTCAACTAGTTGGCATCCTTGTCAAAATTACGATTTAAGAGTCTAACCTAACTGGAACCATTTCTCACTCGTAGTTGAGTTAGCTTAATGCTTAACCAAAAAGTTAGAAGTTAAGTGGACCTTGCTTAGGTCACTTGACTTGCTTGCACTAGTTGGTTAAATATTTTTAAATTTGGTTAAAAAAATAACTTAACTTTTTCTAGTGAGAAGGATGCTCCCTTAAGTTAATGAACAGTTAAAAATTAACTGGAATTAACTTACTTGATATTAACTTAAGGGTCAGTGGGAAAGCAAGTTCCAGTTATTTGCCCTATTTAACTTAACTTAATGGCAAGTGGGAAATGACCCTTAGACATTTAGCATATACATGTAGTTGCAGGCAATGTATACTTGCATAGAAATAGGTATTTCGAGCCTTGGTATAAGATGGACTTTGAGAAAAAATAGAATAAGAGGGCTTGTTGAAATAACCAGCGTACTATGCTTGAACTTGATACAAGAATTTTAGTGCATTTGCTTTGACAGCCTTGTGGTAATATGCACCTTTTGTTTTCTCTTTTTATATTATTAAAGAAGAGATGGCAAAAGGTAAAGGGTGATGAACCAAGAAGTCTCTGATGTACCATATGAAAAGGTAAAGGGTGATGCAATCAAGAAGTCACCAAGAAGTCCCCAATGTACCATCTGAACCTTGGATGGATACCCTATTCCTAACTTATGCATAGTTTGGCTGCAAGTACTGCAAGTACGGTGCTTCTTTTCCTTTTGTTCCTTATCTTGCTTTAAAGGATTTATTTTTAGTAGAAAAAAGATGTTGGATTCATATTGGAGAGCACATGAGTGGATTCGCTCTTATATTGCAGACAACATATTTTATCATCTTTGGTACAAGCATCTAAGGTGTTGTAGTGAAGGATAGCCTAACTTTCTTACAGCTAGATTATTGGTACTTTAACACATTAGTCATGCAAATGCTTTAGCAATAGTCTATATTTAGTATCCTTCACCAACATTAGCAATATAGGACTACCTTCTCTAGGCATTCCTTGTCAATGAAAATAGAGCCTAGATAGCTCTACATACATGGATATAGGCAGAAAAGTTGCAGTAAAAAATAGCAAGTTATGGATCTTTTGTTCTAAAGAGTGAAGCTTTACTTTTAATATGGTTAGGTATATCCAAAGATACTTAGCATGAGAAATGTAATATGCGAATGGTTTATCTTTGCTTGTGTTTTTTGTTTTTTGTTTTTAAACAAAAGTTTTCAAACAAGATGCAAATCGTAAACTGCCGGAACGCGAAATTCCTCGATTTTTTGATGTTTGTTTAAAACAGGTAATTTTTGCACTGGGGTTTCTCGGTGGTGCCGCTAGAGCGCCGCCACAAGTTTATTCACAGTTATTTTACAAGATTTACTGCTTTACACAGATTTAACACTGCTTTAACACAGATTAGACAGATTACATAGATTAATACAGATTAACACAGATTACATAGAGCTAAACAACATAGGTTTTGAAGCCGATTTATGTCATTCTCAAGTTTAGTTTATGCTGGCTAAGAAAACAGCAGATCTTTTGCCCAGTAAACAAGGTCGGCCCTTTAACAGGGTCGACAAGATGCCATAGCCACATAAAACATGCTTTTCTCATAGCAAGTACCTAGTAACAGGAGCAGCTATTCTAAAAGACGAAGGGCGGCCATTTGTGGTAGGTGCTGGCGGATATACTGAACGGGCTCTCAAAAACAGAGCTCTCAAAACATAGCTCAAAAAGAGGCTCTAAGAAGTTGAAGATCCGAAGAATCTCAACGGCTTCTGTGCAGGATTAATATACATTCAGCTCTGGCAAACTCCAAATAGACATCCAACTCTGGCAAATCCCAGAGTTGTGAGCTTCCATATCTTGAATAAACCTCCTCAAAATGCATCCATTTGAAGTCGACCACAGCCCGAAAAACTTACAGAAAATCACTCCTATTAGACACATGGTTCGAGAAAACATGAAAGATCACATAAAATTTGACATGCAGACTTTGAAACTCAGAAAAAAAGTATCTCACAACACTTCTATGAACTACCGACCTCCAATGGCTCCAAGACGCTCATGTAAACAACAAAACTTCTTCCCAAACTATCAAGAAGTCGTTCAAAATACTAATCTGATCTCTTCCAACTCAGAAAACAACAATTATGGGCAAGCGCCTGGACGACGACCAAGATCGCTATCGCCAAAGCTCCGGCCATTCGCCATAGCCGAGCTCAAAAAGTGACGTCCAAACAACAAATATGATTATTTTTTTCTTTCCGGATCGCCGGAATTTTGCCTTCCGATGGCTTATGTGAGGGAGCCTGTCGGTCGTCGCGATTTCCGACCGAAAACCGGCAGGCGGCAATGCCGCTTGCGGCGGCGCCGCCTGCCGGTTTACGGCCGGAAACCGCTCCGACCGGCAGGTTCCCTAGCACATAATATTTGTACTATAATGATATTTTTATTGACAGAGTAAAGCGAAGTCTAATGCAAAGGTTTTATGCTTAACAATAGGACAATATAAGGTAAGAAATGGCTTATTTAAGCCATACATTTATGGATCTAGTCACATGTCTATAGCTGAGTTATGCAAATTGACTATGGAATTTAATGAATTCCGACTAAGGAAGCAGAATGATATGGCCTTTATGCGCATAACATCTTGACTTATAAGTGTGAGTATAAAGACTAGCATGGCTTGTAGAAAACCTTCGATTTAAAGGATTATGGAATGTTTGGCTCCTTATATTTATAAAAGAAAAACATGTATAATAGTATACATTCGGTCCCCATAAAGGTTTAATGAGGCTAAAATATTACACAAATATTAATGGACTAAGGAGATGAGGCATCTTACTAGTCCTTGCTTAGACTAGTATCAATTGATAATACTTTTGAAGGGATATGAAAGGACCTTCAGAGTAAGACTAGCGTGGATTAAATTTTTTCTTTCTTTTGGATACTCAGATTGGTTGGCTCTTGTAGTTGACTTGGAAACATGCCAATTCCATATGTTTCATGACATTCACTCATATGTTCAATCTGATACTCAAGTCAACGTGCTTATGGCTTGTAATTGCTCCTCTTATTGAGTCAGATAAGATCATATTTGGATACATTACCAATTCTTATCATTTGACTTCTCTAGTGATGTCAATACAGAGTGCTCTGAGCTTTAGTTTTGAAGGCACCCATGTGAGTACATGGCTAGATGATCATGTATTTTCTTGCATATCTCTAATGAAAATTACATTCTATGTTGTTCAGGGCCATAGTGTGGACATACTTTTACTCCACCATTGATGGTATTTTCACATTATGGACCTTAGTAGAAATTACCAGCAGGACATGTATTGCTTGCTTCTTTGTCGACCTTGCAAAGGCCTTTGACATGGTACCTAGGAAGAAGCTATGGAAGATATTGTTGCAACTAAAAGTCCCTCCGGAGTTGCAGAATGCAGGATATTGGCTATATGCTCAGCTCGAATGCCACCGCCAGGCCAACTTGTGAACAGTAATGTTGGGGTCTGCTAAGAATGCCCACTCTCTCCAATGATGTTTAATATGTACATTGATCAGATAGAGGTTGGCTTGTTCAGTATAGGGGTGGAGGGGCTCAGCTCATGCACCATATCATTTGGCAGCTCATATACACCAACGATATGGACCTCTTAGCTTACTCCCCAGCCAACTTGTAGCAGTTGGATACCGAAGTTGCGAGAATGCAGGATATCGGCTATATGCTTAGTTCGAATGCCACAGTCAGACCAACTTGTGAACAGTAATGTTGGGGTCTGCTAAGGATGCCCACTCTCTCCAATGATGTTTAATATGTACATTAATCAGATAGAGGTTGGCTTGTTCAGTATGGACGTGGAGGGGCTCAGCTCATGCACCATATAATTTGGCAACTCATATATGTCGATGATAGAGACCTCTTAGCTTACATCCAGCCAACATGTAGCAGCATTTGGATGCTCTAGATGCTCTTTGCTAGATCACTGGAATGCGCATCAATTTGGCTATGACTAAGGTGCTTCTCATCTCATCTTCACACCAGCCAAGACTGACGTCTTCACTTATCAAAGTTAAAATGTGGAGGTTGTGCCCACCTACAAGTACCTGGGAAAGTTCACTACAACCACATTTCGGGACACTTCTATCCAGCAACGAGTGATGGTAGGCTGAAAGCGCTTAGGGTCTTGGTGGAACTCGTTCTTCTATATGGGGTGGAGGTGTTTGGACTAGTGGTACCACTTGGCATCTCAAATGACTTGGAGCGGGTTCAGAAAGTCTTTCTAGCTCGACTTGGAGTAAAGTTCATGATTCGTTATCAGATACCTTTGCAAAAGACCAATTTCATGCCTCTATAATTGACTGTGTTAGAACGTCAATTTATACACTTTTAGAAGGTAGATAGTATGGCCAACACTCGCCTTCCAAATCTCACCTATAATATGGTCATAAGTCTACATTGCCTCAAAGCCTGCTGGAAGAAAAAGCGAGCTAATTGGCTCTCCAGATAGAATGTGCAGGAGCACAGTTGCATATAAGTACAAACTGAGGAGGATCACAACCACCTGAAGCAGTATCTCGATGCATGCTTCCTCGGCAATTTTGGTATGCTGAAGCTTTGGAATTGGTAAAAATCACACACTACAAAAGCCAGATCAATCCCATGCTTGAGCGTGGTCCACAATGATACTTGCGAATACATTTACCTCTAAAAAAAGTGCAAACTCATTGCATCCATCCGCACATGTGCTCATCGCCTCTGAGTAGAGACATGTAGATGGATCCCGAAAGCGTGGGAGAATAAGCTCTATTCAATGATCTTCAGTATTGCCTGGCATTTGGATCTATCAGAGCACGTTCTACTGAGTTGGTCCCACCTAGCTAGCCATTCCATTGATGTTACGCACAATTTCAGTGGGGATACTGGGATCATATGTCCAGAAGGTGATGGATATGCGCACCAATTGTGTCCCCCGACACTCCATTGACATGTATCATTGTACAACTTATCAGCATGCTTATTACTGCTAAGGTTTTTCCCTCGAAAATCCTTCAGGACGAGGGTTTTTAAATCCTGGCCAGTAATATGTCTGGTGTGCTTTTATTTTGAGTCCCATAGGTCTATTGATCTTCGTGGAGGATAAAAACCCATTCAATTCTGTTCTATCATTGACTATTTACTTAGTGTGAAATGCCTACTGATGGTTCAACAAGGGCAAATAAGGCATTGTGGAATAGTCCTATCCAACTCAGTTTTTCGTTATCTGAGATTGCAATGTGCATACAGTTAACAAACATCAAGTTAAACAATGGTGTCCAGCATTGCATATTGTCATTATTGTCATCTTTTTTTGTCTTCAACAGGTGAAGGGACCATATATATTATCTTTCTCTTCATTATTTTTCATTTCCATGGATCCTATTTCAGCTGCTAAAGTACATGCTAGGGTGGACCACTACAATAAAATGGTAAAATTAACAAGCATTTTGATCCAAATTCTGTTGACTTTGTACTTGCGTTGTAATAATAGTTAGACATAAGTATGGTTTTTCTGTTAAGGACGACAATCTATTATCAAGAAGAAAATCAAGATACATACAAGAGAACTGTGATATGGGACTCAAAATCTAGAGGACGAAATAGGCCACTAAGCAAAACCACCCATACACAATGGATAATTACATTCCTTGTGGCATTTAATGGCCTCATCACAATCAACATGTTCTGCCACATCGAGATGATCATCAATAGACATCAAATTATCATGCCACTGAATAGTGCAAGGCTGGACCGCCGCATGAAATGACATAGCAAACGATTGATTGATAATCCTTGGATGCGTGATCTTATTAGAGTGTGTAGTTCGATGCATGGTCCAGTCAATGGTAGGGCACTAAACCTGCTACAACCGAAGTCACAGGTTTGAGATTGTCCATTTGTAATCACCATCACTTGGAGCTGCTCAATATTGGTATTTTTGTAAATCATCTAGTGTACTTGATGTTGTGTGATCAGTAGAGAAAAAACATTCCAACACTCCGATTTACTTTACATTACAGGTCATCATGAGAACTTGAATGTTCAAGGCCACACAAAACAATAAACAAATACCTTGACAAGCTTGCAGTTAGAAATATCTTGGGTTAAATATAACAAATGATTATAGATGAATATAGCAGTTGAGAAATGTGTGGCATGAAGGAGAAAATCCTTAAATTCAATGTACATAATATGTTACAAAATTGGGTGTGATATTGCCTAGAAAATCCTTAAATTCAATGTACATAATATGTTACAAAATTGGGTGTGATATTGCCTAGAAAAGCATGACCTGTTGAATCTATCCAGAAACAATGGAATTAGATGTTAAATTGTAGAACCTCGAATGTTGAATAGGAATGCTTTTGTATCATTATATTATATTTAGCGAAAGTAGAGTTATAGCACTTGGTAGTTTTCCTCCTAGAGATGGGAGCAACTAGAGACGAGGGATGGTATTATGAAGGAACAGGATGGTTAATGATGGAACAATGCTAATCACATTCGAGACCATTTCTTATGTAGTGAATAAAATAGGGATGGTCATAAAGGAAGATAAGAGGCACATTAGATAAATCTGGAGGTTACAAGCACCTTACGTGGATGTGAGGTGTATATTTGTGGACCCTAAAAAAACAATAAGGATAGTGCAATAATATCAAATCCCACCTGCAATATGTGGATCACTCGAGATAAAAATGAGACTGTTTTTATTTCATGTCCAATTTATATGAAATTATTATGATACTAAGGAAGGTATTAAAAATATCATACTAAAAAGAAAAAATGAAACCTATTACCAGGATAGGAGGAACCACCAACAAAAATCGCAAATGCTGGCTATTGCCAAAGACTAAATAAAGAACCGCAATTGTATATGACGTTCCAAAGAATGGAACTTCTATTACATTTCCTCTTGAACTTGCTGTACAAGCTTATCATAATCACTTATTGCTACAGAGCCTCATCATTTACAAGTAATACCCTTTAAATTGGCCCAAAGAAATAAGCTACTGGTATAACTATCAGGCATGGTGCAATGATAAATATATGATACTGTGTAAGTTGAAGTAATTGTCAGGCACCATGAAAAATTGGCCAAACCTCCACAAAATTTTGACATTCTCCCAAGTGTCTTCTTGAGGTTGAAAGAGAAGACCATTAGGCAACACATCAGTCCCTGTGCCAACCAGCATACTGCTTTAACCTCTGGATTTGAGAAACTATCCAAAAGAAAATCAGGTTACTTTTACCAGTTTGGTAGGTTTTCACTTGCCTCATTCACCATCTTTACTAGTGTGATCTGAGCAGATCAAAACAGAGATTTAATAATGGAATTATAATTATCAGCAGCAACTATAATGTGTTATAATGAAAATTTTATAGAACTTTCCTACTGCATTTCATCGTACCATGTTGAGTAGGCATCCTGTACTATTGACTGAGAATCCAGTTTTTACAGTGGCAATAACAAAATATCCAATAAACATACCACACTTTCAGGAACGCCAGGAGGTGGAAGAGGTAAATTTCTTGGAGGTGGCCTCTGAGTATAAGAACGTTTATCAAAGCGCCATTCTCCCACTTTTCCATACGTTAGTTCCCCCTAAAACGAATTAAGCAAGTTCAGAACACCTCCCATAGGCAACGTCGAAATTGAGTGCTTAACCAGGCAGTCAGAGACAAACAAGAAATGCTTAACAAACTTGAAAAAATGTGCAAACATGCACATAAACGCTAGAATAAAATATCCAGTAAGAATGTGGCAGTCTTTGTGTTTGTACCTTCACTTGAAATATCTATAGTTCAGAAAGTGCATGCAACATCTAACCAGCCCTAAAGGCATGCGATGAAATAGATGACAAGACCATCACAAAACCTAAGATGTTGAAGGCTATGTCGAACATGTTGATTAAATACTTGATCTTCAATTAAAAGAGCGATACCTTCATATTATAGTCACATCCATATGTATAGTGGATTATGTAGCTATTTCCAACCTCATTGTCCCAGGGTGGCTGCATCGCAGAGCAAAGAACATCAGAGCTAAGCATATGCGTATAGGCTAGAGGAAATTTGGTTGATTTACTTGAATCATGAAATCCTTGTGCAGAATGTGTTGAATGCCATGGAGAGCAGAGGCAACAGCATAACCATACCTAGAATAAAGCTCACATGATGGCAATTTATGGTATATCACATTACATGACTCAAGTACAAACGACTCTTACATTTCAAGCACCCAACCAAATGCCTTGTCAGTAGCAGGATCATTTTTCATTTGCAGTGAAACATTCTGCCATGTTGGAGCAATTTTCAAGAGTTCTTTCTGCAAGAAGGCCATATTAAACAAGTGTTTCAACTTCATGCCAGATCTGGTCAGTTCAGAAACTCAGCATTATAGAAACCTACAAGCACATGAATCTCTGTACTATAGCCTTATGGACACGCCTATTCCATATGAACTTACTCCTCTTCCATGTATGTGTGGCATACTGTGACCTTATTCTAGCCTATTGACCTCCAAGTCCTCTTCATAAGCTTTATGTTTGCTAGCATCAACTCTTAACAGACACTCTTTCATTTCTAACCTTCAAAGCCAACAGTAGAAGGAAACGTTAAAGTGAAGCGATACCTTCTTTATGATAACGGGTGAATTACCAATTGGGTCTATGTTTGTGATCGGCCCCTTTTCTTTGCCGAAGTATTTTCGAAGGACACTTTCGTGCTGCTTTGGCGTAATGTAAAAGAAAGGAAACGCAGCAGGCATATCCTCGGTAGCCAGATTGGGTATTGGTTTCACAATAACATGATCAGGCTCTGCCATGAATACATACCTATAAGTAATTCAAACACGTCTTTAGGACATGAAAAGGGTATGCCAGATTAAGCTGCAAATTATGAGACCAGAAGTGCTGCAAGAAATTGAAGATAAAGGAGCCATCCACTGAAAAAAGGAAATCAAGAACTTACTCCTCTTCAATATTGGCATTCTGGATCCACTGTACGAAGGCCCAGGGACGATTTAAAACAATATATCCCTGCATGTCATAAAGCTGATCTCAGATCAACTTAAGTAGTAGCATAATACCTTCATACAAGAACTACAACCCACCTTGTCCATACCAGGAGGCAGAGGATCTACGACAAAAGTAGGAATTTCTTCCATCAAGTCATCTGGTTGACCTGAATGTAAAACTCTAGTAAATCCTCCCATTTCAGAACCCGGTTGATCCTTGAACTTTTTGTACCAATAATACATCACTCTGCATTGCCATCTGTTGTATGTAGCTGACGTCGCTGTCACGGCAACATGGAAAGGCCTCCGTTTCTTTTCTGACTTAGCAAAATGCTGTGGCATTTTAATCACCGTATCAAATTCATACCCACGCGAATTAATTACACGCGTTTGCGAACTGACATTGCTGCTCTTTGCCCAATAATTTGAAAGCGTAGTAACAGTATTGTATGTGATAACAAGAACAGAAACAAAAACCACCATGAAGAGCAAAAAGTTTGCACGGGCCATGATTCAAGCCCTAGGAAGAAAACCGAGCTGCCCACATTTGATCCGCTGAAGAAATCGGACCAAGAAAGAAGAGGATGAAAATCCGATGCAGTGGATACATTTTCGAGGAAACTGGAAGATGGGTTCCTAGGATTACTAAAATCTGGGTTCAATTCGCTGACCGGATTGAAGAAAAGACAAGAGGGGATGAAAGAAGGAGCTATGGAATCCTAGAATTCTGGTATTTTAAGCTAAAAGATAGAAAAGCCAGAGCTAAGGAGAAGGAAAAAGAATGGAGAAGGAAGTCCGGCGATGGCAGACGGATTGACAGATCGGGGCAGAGAGGAAGGGAAATGACGGGAAATGGGCGGAGCGGCGCATTGGACATAGCGAGCGCCACTGGCGGCGCCGCTAGGGTAGCGTTGGGGCGAAGGTTTGATTTCTTTTAACAAAAAAAAATTGGCGTTACATGTTGACACCCTTGTTCTAGTTGACTAGGATCCTTTCTTCTGCCTCTGCCTCTGGCTCTGCTCTGACAACTAGAATTTTCAACGGCCTTGATTCGTCCACTCTCGCGCCCCTCTAAATCTTGGCTGCTCGCTGCTTTTGCTTCTTCTTCTGCTTCTTCTTCTTCTTCTTCTTGTATGTTCTTCTTCGGAACGTTGTTCTTCTTCTTCTTATTTTGTCCCTACATTGCTTTTTGCCTGTCATCCACTCCTTCCTCATGTCCCAGTATGTTCTCGACTTTCTGTTTCTCCATCCCCACTATCTTTGCCTCGCCATCGATAAATTCATTATCTATCCCAGTATCCATCAATAATACCCCCTCATTCAGGTTCAATGTGCTTATTTAAAGGCCTATATTGTTCAGTTAGAGGCAAGTTATTGGCTCGTACTATATCTTCTTTACATTGTCAATGTTGTTTTCATCTAACCTTTTTTTAATTGATTGCTCCTTTATGTGATCCCTATACTTGCATATGAAAACTTTGTTTATGTCCTTTAAGTCCACTGCCATAAAGGGGTTCATCACAGATTTGTCATGAAATGTTGTTTTCTAATCCATCACATACAAGTCAATTAAGTCCTACAATTGCATGTGCCATACGTTAAGGTAATCGAGATCACCTACTTCAGCCATGATAGACACATACAAAACAAGACCCGTCAAACTAGAGATGGTGGTCATGAGAGAACAAATGCAACTACTTTAGTCATGGTAGATACATACAAAACATTTTACGCGTCAAATTGGATGTGTTGGTTATGAGAAAACAACTGCCGGACTTTGTCAAATTAGATGTGCTAGTTATAAGAAAACAAATGTAGGACTATCAATCTTCTAGTAATATGCATATTATTTTAAGTTAACCCAATGTTACAAGTCAAAGGGAATTAATGTATATTGAGTATTTCCATTTGTTGTCATTCATTTTCATATAAAAACAACAATCTGGCTTGGCTTGTAGTGAAAGTTGGCTTGCACCTCGTAAGGCCACGGAAAGCCAATTACTTGATTTATAATTTTACTATTTGAGATGTTTTTGTTCGATATTAAACAACTAAGTCCATCAATCTCAACAAAATATAAAACATATATGAGAAATGATTATGGGGCAAGATTTACACTACAAACGTTTGAAGTAGGAAAAAGATCATTTTTCTTTCACCAAAAAAACAGAAGACTTGATGGTCGATGTGAGTTACAGCCGAGTCAAGCAGCACTGCCAAACTTTGCATGTGTAAGGGCCTCCGCCATGAAACTATCAAGCATAAAACCTACTGCTCAAATTATGTCCAATCAATGAAAACTACATCACATTTCTTGGAGTCTTCTATAGCTATGATGTTGAATATTAGCCTCTGCTTGTCCAAGTTTATATATTAGGAGCAACGAATTTTCTGGACGGGCAACTCTATCTATTCCGGATCTATAGCCTTGTCGGTCGATTCTGAAGGATATAAGGCTATGCATTCGATGCTTGGGAACTTGACGGACCCGTCCACAGACGTTCCAAGTTGAAGCTGGGATCGATACAATCAAAAGAAGTTCGGCATACATTCACTGCAGTAAATTTCATTTGGTTGAAAAACTTTGTGAATGTTAAAGGTTGAATAGTGACTATTGAAAGTTCAAATATTTATTGACATCCTATTGTAATATTTGAACAAAGGGAATTAGTATTTGCTTGTGTTCAAGTGATACTTAAATTATGTGATGCATGAAGTTGAATCAAAGTGCTTAAGTTGCAAATTTATCTTGATATAAGAACTGAAATTTACATCTGGTATCATAGCACAGGTTGATGATGTCTAGTCGATTTGGTATTTTTGGACTTTTGGCAACAGATTGAAGTTTATAAAGGGGCCCTAGTTTCCGGATCCGGAAAGATCTTTGTGAAACATGTATTGGAGGTTGAAGATTTGTGGGATCTTGTTGATCCCGCTTTTGTTGACACCGGTGCAAAAGTGTTACAAGCCAAGTAGTACAAGCAAGTACAACTGTAGGAGGTCTTGGAGGTGTTGCAGATACTGCCAGTATTGGAGATGTGACCTCTGGTGAAAGTAGTGGAGCAAGAACTCGTTCCAATCTGGCCAAAGTTAAAGATGCACAAGGAATCATTGCTTCTAAGGTTAGTCCTACTATTAGGCTAAAACTAAGAAACAAGAGTCCTAGAGAGATGTGGGTGTTTATGCTCAAACATTATGAGGAGAAAACCTCTTCACAAATAGACTTATTGGATAAAGAGCTCTGAAACCTTAAATTGCATGAAGAGGATGATGTGTCAGAATTTTTCAACAAATTTGATAATATAGTGGCTGATCTAGGAGGGGCTGGAGTAGAGCTCACTGAGAGGTATCAAATTTTAGCAATTGCAAGTGCTGTCATGGACAATGAATAGCTGGGCTTATTTATTAGAAATATTGCCAAAAACTATTATTAGGACAGAAATTGAGCAGAAAAAGGTCACTAAAGGAGTTGAAGAGGAGACTGAAATTCTGTATGCTAGTAAAAAGCAAGATAAAATCATTTGCTATTTTTGTCATGAGCCTGGCCATGTAAAAAACAACTATCCTAAGCTCAAGAAAAATGAGTTTAATTGTTATACATGTGGTGGTCAAGGTGACCTAGCATCTAAGTGTCCTACTCCAAAGGAATTTGGGAGAGGTAGGGATGGTTTTAATAGAGGAAAAGGTGCATCAAGAGGTCGAGGAGGAGGGAGAAACTTTGCTGGTGCATTCATTGCACAAGAGCATGAAGAAGGTGAAAAGATTATTGATGAAAATGAGGTAAACTTGTTAAATTCTGTTATTGAAAATAAAGCCAATGCTAACAAGTTATCTCATGCTCTTGTAGTTGATAGTGGAGCTGAAAGATCAGTAGTCCACTCTGCTGAGTTGCTCAAAAATTTAGAACAAGGAGAAGCTAGGAGTGTGCAAGTAGGAAATGGAGCTTTGCAAAAGATTGAAGGGAGAGGATTGTTGCAGCTATGGGATTTGCATGGAAATATAGTGGACATTAAAAATGTTTTGTGTGTGCCTGGAATTATCAAAAACCTTATATCCCATTAGTCGGGTTAGTTGACTTGGGTTACAAAGTTATATTTGATGATGATGGTTGTAATATATGGTTTGATAATGAAATCAAATTTCATGCCAAGCGTGTTGGTAAATTATTTCAGTTGGAACATGCCAATGATTTATCTTGTCAAATGTTGATGCTATCTGAATTTGAGCTATGGCATAATCGATTAGCACACACTCATGCTAATAATCTCAAGTTGCTATCAAAGAAAGGATTCATTAAATATGAAAATGAGGAAAAAGGGCATATATGTGAAGGGTGCATCTTTGAGCAAAATAAATAGATTGTTTTTCTCAAATCAAAGAAGAAAACAAAGAGATTTTGGAGTTGGTTCATACTGATCTGTGTGGACCTTTGAACATCAGAGGTAGAACAAGCAAAAGGTATTTCATCACTTTCATTGATGATTATACCAGAAAGTGCAAATGTTATTTGTTAGCTAACAAAAGCTCAAGCTTTATCAGCCTTCAAGCAGTTTGTTATAGAATCAGAAAGACAAACAGAAAAAAAGTTGAAATGCATAAGATCTGATCGAGGAGGAGAGTATCTCTCAGCCAAATTTAAAGGTTTTTGTATTGCCAATGGCATTAAGAGGCAATTAACTTGTAGATACAGTTCTCAATAAAATGGGGTAGCGGAAAGAAGAAATAGAACCTTGATGAATGATGTTAGGTCAATGATTAAGAATAGTGGATTGCCAAACTATTTGTGGGAAGAAGCTTTGCTAACTGCCAATACCATACAAAATAAACTACCTTCCTCAAGCTTGCAAGAAAATATTCCTGATCTAATGTGGTGTGGAGAAGATTCAGAAATTAATTATGAAAAATTTAAAGTTTATGGGTGTTAGGCTTATGTACATAAGCCAGATGAGCTTAGGAAAAAGCTTGATGATAAAGCTGAAATTGGCTTCTTAGTAGGCTATGATAGGCATTCAAAAGCCAACAGGATTTTTACTCCAGAAAACAAAAACATAATCATTAGTAGAGATGTAGTATTTTGTGAGAATGTTCTATATAACAATAGACATCAAGTCACAAAAGAAGTCACTATTGATAAGATTTCACAAGTGACAAATAATCAAATTGATTATGAAGAGGAGGAGGAGGCAATCAAAGAAAATGAACAAGGTGAACATGTAACAGAAGTTCAGAAGGCTGGACCTGAGTTTGTTGAACCTGAAATAGCTGAAGCTGATAAGATACCAGAGAAGAAGGTAAAAAAAAAAGGAGAACTGAAGCACAAAGACTTTTAGATGAGGTTCATTTTGACAAAGAAGCTTATGGGAGAAATGTCTTAGGTGGAAGTAAATGACTAGAACAAGAACCAGTGGTTGATGATTCTGAACAAATCATGGCTATAATAGAGGATGAGGAGATACCTAGGACTGTTGAGCAAGCTCTGGAAAGTATTAATGCTGAACAATGGAAAAATGCTATGAATGGTTAGTTAAGCTCCTTTGCAGGCACTCATACTTATGATGTTGTAGAACAGCCTGCTGGACAGAATATAATTGGCAGCAAATGGATTTTCAAAATTAAGGATAATGCAGATGGTTCAAAGAAATATAAAGCACGGTTAGTTGCACAGGGATTCACTCAAAAACAGGGTCAAGATTATGATGAAACCTATTCTCCTATAGTCAAACTTACAAGTGTAAGAGTTCTTTTGAGTCTAGCAAATGCCCTTGATTTTGAAATACATCATATGGATGTGAAGACTGCCTTTCTAAATGCTATATTGGAGGAAGACATCTACATGAGACAGGCCCCTGGTTTTGAAAAAGGAGAAAATTTAGTTTGGAAACTAAACAGGCAGTGTATGGCTTAAAGCAAGCTCCAATAGAATGGTATCTTTGCATGGATACTTTTCTTAGGAAGCAAGGATTTGAAAAATTGCTAAATGATGGCAATCTATATAGATACAATGTAGGGGATAATTTCTGCACTCTAGCTTTGTATGTAGATGATTGTATCATGATTGCCACTCCAATTGAAGTTGTGAATATTTGCAAGGATATTTTAAAACACAAGGTTCAAAATGATGATTTAGGGCCTTTGCAAAGATTTCTGCGAATTGAAGTCATAAGGGACAGGAAGAATAAAATACTGAAAAGAATATGCTCAGAAGATTAATATGCAAGATGCTTGTAATTGTCGGAACTCCAATTGTTCCAGGGCATAACCTGACTACAAGTATTGAAGCTGATGCAAAAGAACTTGAATACATGAAGCAGGTGCCATACCGTGCTCTAGCTGGTTGTCTACTATACTTGAGTAATAGTACTAGACCTGATATTAGTTATGCAGTCAATATTCTCAGTAGAAGATGCAGCAATCCTGGTAAAGCACATTGGCCAGCAGCAAAAAGAGTACTAAAATATTTAAAAGGGACACAGGATTATGGAATAACCTTTAATAATGATAATCTACAAATATATGCCTACTCAGATGCTGACTGGGCAGGTGATCAAACTGAAAGAAAATCTACTACAGGTTATGTAATATTTCTTGGAGGTGGTGTCATAACTTGGAGAACAAAAAAGCAATCTGCAATTGCATTATCATCAGTTGAAGCTGAGTATGTTGTCTCATCTCTTTTGACTAGGGAAATAGCTTGGCTTAGAAGATTATTGGAAGAGTTGAATTTTAAACAGGTAAATCCTACCATTATCTTTTCAGATAGTCAAAGTTATATTGCAATTGTCAAAAATCCTGTTGAACATGAGAGGACTAAGCATATAGAGTTAAGCATGCATTACATCAGAGATCAAGCTTCAAAAGGAAACATTCAGATGGTATATGTTAGGATTGACAGGCAGACAGCAGATATTTTCACAAAAGGTCTTGCAGAAAATAAATTTACAAGGTTTCAAAAACAATTAAAAGTTGATTGCTTATGCAATGAAGGAGGAGTGTTGGAATATGAAGTCATTGCATAATTATTGCAGTGTTTTATAGTGCCAGGCAAGTGGAGTTTACAGGAGGAGCTTACAATCCTTATGAGTTATGCCTGGGATGCAAGTTTATTAAGGGAAGTTGAAAATAAAAAAAAAGGGTGAACATTGAAACCATTGAAAAATAATGGTCAAAAGGTCAATGAGCTATTTTGTGTTAAATGGCCTGTGGGATAATAGGAGCAACGAATTTTCTGGATGGGCAACTCTATCTATTCCGGATCTATAGCCTTGTCAGTCGATTCTGAAGGATATAAGGCTATGCATTCGATGCTTGGGAACTTGACGGACCCGTCCACAGACGTTCCAAGTTGAAGCTGGGATCGATACAATCAAAAGAAGTTCGGCATACATTCACTGCAGTAAATTTCATTTGGTTGAAAAACTTTGTGAATGTTAAAGGTTGAATAGTGACTATTGAAGGTTCAAATATTTATTGACATCGTATTGTAATATTTGAACAAAGGGAATTAGTATTTGCTTGTGTTCATGTGATACTTAAATTATGTGATGCATGAAGTTGAATCAAAGTGCTTAAGTTGCAAATTTATCTTGATATAAGAACTGTCTCTTTCTTTGATAATAATCTAGATAAGAATAGTAGGAAAAATGAGATTATTGACCTTTCTGGTGTTAAGGACTCCTCTGCCTCTGACATATATTCCTGAAAAGGTATTCTTATCCATTTTCCGGGCAAGTGTCCATCTTTGGGTGAAGTTAAATTTTGGATTACCAGAAACCATAAGATCCCTATCCTTTCTATTCTCAAGATGGACAGCAAAACCTTCCAGATCTATGTAGAGATGCTAGCAGTGTGGATTATATTCTCAGAAAGAAGTTTACTTTCAATGGCTATGATTTCTATATTATGAAGTGGATTCCTTCATAATATAGAAATGATTTCTATATTATGAAGTGGATTCCATTCACACAGTGTGCACCACCTCCGCATTGAGGCAGGAGATGGATTAGGGGAGCCGCGTGAGGGGCGAGGACAGAGTCTTTGTCAAGTGGAGCCATTGAGGATGAAAGTCCGCCCTCGGGCCTGTCCGGGCACGAGCATATCGAGGGCTCGGTATGCTCGGTTAGTTGTGCCCCATCGGGCCCTGATGAGCTCCCGAGCCACGCGGCCTCTGGTAGGCTTGTTGGGATCGTACCTCAGGGAGGTAATGGATCTGTGATTTCGGTTATGCCCCCATCCCGACATTAACCTCATTTTGTACTTGTGATTATGTATATAAGCATGCGGTATGTCAAGATCCTTATTGCTACTAAGGTTTTCCCCCGAAAACCCTTCGGGAGGGGGTTTAATCCTCGTAATGTCCTTTCTTTGCTCTCTCTTTGTACTTGGGTCCCATAGGCCAGTTGGTCTCCGTGGACGATAAAATCATATTCTATTCTATTCTTCATATATCCCAGGAAATTTCAGTGTGATTTCGACCTCTACCTGGATTACATTCCCGAACCTCCCCCCTGCTCTCTGGACATACTCTCACCTTCAAGCCATCTCGGGAACCTTAGGGCAGATCATTAGTATTAATATTCCTCAGACTAATTTCCCATTTGTTTGTATTTCTAAGAGGATAATCTCGGACTGGAAAAGGCAAGTTAAAATAAAGGTGTCTGAACAAACAGTCTTTAATCTCAGGATTGAGAGTTCTAAAATGCCCAAAAACAATATTGAAGAAGAGAAGGTGACAAAAACTGAGGAGCTTAAGCCCCCCCAATTGATTCTTAGGCAGGAATGGAGACCTAAGAAAATTATTGAAAAGGAGGATTGCAGTAATAGTAATAAGAGTCTTGGTGACAATATGGTTGATCATATCATGATCATACCAAGAATTTCGAAATTGACAAGAATTGGATTCTTACATTTACAAAAGCAAATCTTTCTATGAGAATTAATACAGGTACTATTACCCTCTCTATGCATCAGTATTTCCCTAAATAAATCAGGACGACTTCGAGAGTGTGAAGAATATTCCAGAGATTGATGATGAAGAATCCTTTCACACTGAAGAAGACTCAAAATGGCAGCAGGTTAAATTCAAAAAAAGGGGCAGAGGCCGAAAGAAAATCTATTCTGGCCCCATCAGAGTCAATCCGAGAAAGTTAGCCATCCAATCGAGGGTGGATACAGGTAAGTATTAATTTTAAATGAATAAGTCTATAAATATGATTGTCCAAGGTATTAATAGTAATATCAAGAGGGACCGTTTAAAAGTTTGTTTGTCCTCTCTTCATCCTGACATCTTTTTTATTTAGGAACATAAGCTTCACGATCCTAATCATGAAAGGATCATCCTGGGAATCCTTTCTTCTAACTATAAGCTCTGGTCCATTAAGGCTAATAATTCTTATGCAGGTATAGCTATAGAATAGAATAGAATAGAATAGAATAGAATAGAATAGAATAGATTTTTAGCGTCCACGGAGACCGTAGGCCTATGGGACCCAAACAAAAAGAGAGCGACAAGCGTATTCTTGACAGGGATTAAAAACCCCCACCCCAAAGGGTTCGAGGAAAAACCTTAGCAGTAATAAGTTTGGCGGCATGTTGTACAATTGTGTAGAAACAGTTCAATGCCGTCGGGAAGACACAACCGAGCGTGCATCCATAACCTCACGGAGGTATGACCCCAACAAACCCACCGACGCAGGTATTCAACAACTCATGCAGCGGTTGGCGGGCACTAGTGTCGACTATACCGGCTCTCGATATGGGCAAATCTTTGGGCGATCGGAGGGCATGACATTCATCCTCAATGGCGCACGGTGGCAACAGCGGCAAAGCCTTTGCTCTCGTGCTTCCCCGAGCCCAGCGTCATGTCTCAATACGGAGATGATGTGCACGTCGCGAATGGAAGCTATAAGTCTGGCTTCTTCATGGGCAACCGGGTGTATAAGTCTTTGGTGTGGGCCTCTCGTGAGCTTGGGATTGACTTGCTGGCGATAGTGTGCGGCTTAACGTGCGTCGAGCATCGCATCCCGGAGCTTGCGAAAAGAAAGTAGCATCTAGGTACAACTTAAGTGCCTTGTGATCTTTCTTTGTCCTTACATGTACCGCGTCTGTTTGCACAGACACCCAAAGCGTGAGAACCGAGCTTGCTTGTCCTTCCAAAGAGGCTTTTGGGGTGTTGGGGACCCATCGCCATGGCCAAAGCAAGGTTAAACGCGTGTATCACCCATAGCGACCACCGCCGAAAGTAAATGATATAAGTTCCAATGCTGAAGGCGGCTTGTCTCACGGAGTAGGATCCGGTATGAAGCGTGGACTTTACCCCAAGGGCTCGTGCCAAGAAGGCTTTCGCACCGCTTGAGGTCATTCCGGTGTTGAGGGATATCCAGGACCCCATACTTACGCCCCATATAAAAGGACCGGCCGACCAATGCCGAAATAAGTGTGGATGGTGGCCCTGGGCATACAACTCGCCTTGTGGTCTGTTATTACGCATGGCATAGAGTGCTTTCCAACCTGCCATGACCCTTAATCGATGGCGGCATCCCAATGGGTGGTAGTAGAGAACTTCGATCCCCAAGTACTTGTAGGTCGGAGCCACCTCTACATCCTGTCCCCCAGAAGTAAGTGAATGAGGGAAGCCTTGGTCGCGGGATGATGAAACTAAAGACACCCTAGTTTTGGGCCAAGTTAACTCGCAGAGGTGAATCGGCAAAAGTGTCGAGAGAGCATCCGTGTGGCGTTGCATGTCCTCTGGAGTATAGGCCAGGAGGTTGACATCGTCAGCATATATGAGTTGCCGGATTGTGTGATGCATGAGATGGGCGCCCGCACCTCCATGCTCAAAGAGCCAAGCTTCCAGCTGGTCAATGTACAGGCCAAAGAGTGTGGGGGAGAGGGGGCAACCTTGACGCACTCTAATACTACTGATTACCGGCTGTCCTGACGATGTGATACGGCCTGAGCATGCCTCGTACAGCCTATACACTGCGATGCAAGAAGTTAAGGGGAGCCCATTTGCTGCGATCGTCCCATAACCTGTCCCGGGGCAATGTGTCAAAAGCTTTTGCGAAATCCACGAAACAATAGTACAGGTTTTGTCGGTGATTCCTGCTATCCTCAATCAATGTGCGCAGAGTGAAGATATGATCAATGGTGGAATGCCTGGGCCGAAAACTTGCCTGTGTGAGAGCTCGCGACATCGCCTCCTCCCTCCGCCCATATTGTCATTGCATTTGCTCAAGGATGCCGACCAATAGTTTTGCAAAAAGAGCTGACCATAATAAGACGATAGTTGGTTTGGGCATTGAGGGTCCCCTGCCTTGTATATGGGCACAACTCTACTAGTGGTCCACTGTGGAGGGAAGCCTTCTTGCAATGCTTTGTTGAATAACGCCATGAGAACAGGCATCAGTGGAGGCCCAGCCCATTTCAGAAGTTCCGCCTGCATGCCATCTAAATCTGCTGCCTTCCCATTAGCCAGACGTTGTAGGCCCATAATGACATCCCCCTCTGTGATGACCAGAGCCATGCCTATCTGTGGAGGGACTGGTGTCCGGCCCCCGAGCAGGTCGCAAAAGCTGTTGCAAATGCGTACACATTGCTCAGGAGGTGATGTTCCACGTGGGTAAGAACATGCGGTCTTGCTCAAGACCCTTCTCCAGAATGTCATGGGGTGCCGATCCAAGAGACCAAACATTTGTTGCTGATGCTCTGCGAGGTAGCTGGCTTTCTTGCTCTTGAGGAAGGAGTGGTATTGACTGATGGCCTGTGGGCGGGAGGTGGGATCAGTGACTTTGGGAGTATCGCTTGAGCTCTCGACACTCATCATCGAACTTTGTTCTTGGGGAAGGTGGTAGTGCGAGGTTTGAGTGAGCAGACCTCTCCCAAAGCATCTCTCCCGGTGTCGAGGCGGGTGAGTCGGCAATGCATTCTTTGTTGAAGTGTGGGGGGAGTTGCCGATCCCGCCAGTCATGCTCAAGCGGTGGACATAGGTCCCCTGCGGGCGGTAGTCAAGTGCGGTTTGGGACACACCGGGGTGTTGAGGATAGATGCAGGGGAGCTTGGCAATGGAGATGCACAAAGCAGGGGGCTGGTGGTCCGAGTCCACTTCCTCGTCCGAAATTAAGGTTCCAATGGAAAATGGGCAACAGTGCGAGATCCACGTTCCTCAACGGAGATAATCCACCACTTTGGAGCCGCCCCCTTGGTTCTCCGTCTACAAGTCAAGAATTTGGAAGATGGCCATTGTGCCAACCCATTACAAATAACGGATCAAAGATACTACCCGGCAACAACAAGCTGCACCGCCATAGCGAAATATGGTTGTCGTCGACACCCTTGACCAAATATTTGGTGCCAAAAGATGAAACCGGAAGGCGTTTACATGGTCAATGATGTTAATGGAAGATGGAAAATTATAGTAGGTAAAATTGACTCTTGCAAAATTGTTTTTACTAATGTCTATTCCTACAATGATCCTTGAGAGAGAGTCACTAGGTGGAATAAAATTAAGCATAGCACGGATCATCTAGACATAGATGAATGTGTCATCTATGGAGACTTCAATATGGTTCTGAGATAACTTTATGAAGAACAAAATTTCAAGAGCCTTACCCCATTGAGAGATCTTCTGGGATGGTCTTATTTCTTCCTAGAAGCTTACCTTAGCAAGGACCAGCAGATACCTCAAGCCTTCAGTTGGTCCAATCACAGGGCAAATCCTATTTGTTGTCTTCATGATAGATTCTACCTTAGTGAGGATCTGTGGAATAGCAGCAATCGAGTGGAGAATACGCAAGGGTATACTTTATCTGACCACTTTCCTCAGCAGATTATAATTTTGGGCAATGACAAGAAAAGAAGAAGGAATTCATATTTCAAGATGAATACCAGTTTGCTAGATCAGGAGGATTTCAATAACAAGCTGGAAGATATTATGAATAGAAATCCCAAGCCAGAAGGCAAGACTGGTTGGATGTATTGGGGGATTAATATGGCAAAGCAGATTAAAAGCTGGCTGAAAAAGTGGGGTAAGAGCTTATTCTATCAGAGTAAGGCCCATTTGGATGGCCTAAGGCAAAGTCTCTAACATGCTTCGGATGATCAGAAAAAGAACATTAGAATGCAAATTGAGAAAGAAGAGATCAAAATTGCAAAAGGCTGGAAGGTCAAGGTCAAAGTCAAGGAATTGAAGGAAGATGAAAAAGCCAACTCTAAATACTTTTCTCACTCAGTTTGGAGAAGCCTCGGGATGTAAGATCAATCCAGCAAAATCAGCCATCCAAGCAAGAAATCAGGTAAAAGGGGAGCAGATGGCCAACAAAATGGGATGTAAGTATAAGTCCCCAAGTATGTATTTCAAGATCCTAGATATTCCTTTTGCAGCTTGAATGCCTCCATCATATCACTCTATCAACAATAGTGTAGGAGTGCAATAACGTCTTCCATTGTCTCCCACACTATTTGAACTGCATATTGATTATGGAGGAATGACTCGCCCAAAATGGCGGGGAGCGGGAGGGGGGGAGGGGAGGGAGGGAGGGGGCTTCATTTCGATAAGCGCATCATTAGGCAATTGATATGTGTAGATGATACCTCACACACCAGCAAGTATGCAGCAACATCTGGATGTAGTGAGACTTTCTCTTTGAACACTGGAATGGGGATCGGCTTGACAAAGACACTTATCATACCTCTATCAGGGACAAAATGTAGAGGTGACACGCACTTGGAATAGAGTTCAGTACCACCACATACTGGAACATCTACCATCAACAGGTAACGACATGTGGAAAAGCACTCTATGCAATGTGGAACAATTGCCACAAGGAAGAGCTCTATGATTGGTCCCCTCAGGCATGCCCGTTCAGGGTTTTGATGGAACCAATATTTTTGGTACAACGTAGAGATCTAGAGACCGCTGATATCTGTTATCAATTGAGAAGATTTGTAATAGGTCCAGAAAGCCTTTCTGAATTAGGCTCTTGGAGTCAAGTCTATGGTTTCGTCCCAATTCTCCTCCAATAAACACGATTCTTGCCGACACAACGTGTTGCTTTGGAGCGCCACATACTATACTATCAGGGTAAACATCGAAGATACTCGACTTCATAATCTGGCCTACACACTTGCCAGGTTCTAAATATCACACTCACTTGAAACAATATCTCAATACATGTTTTTTTGGTAAGCGTTGGGATACCAATGCTTTGAAAAAATGTCAAAATAGCATGTGTAAAAGCCATGTCAATCCCACACTTGCCCATGGCCCACAACAATTTTGATACCACGTTTGCCCATGAAGAGATGTAGAACAATTGCATTCGTCTATACTCGTGCATGTTGCTTCAGAATTGAAACATGCAAATGGGGTCGAGAGGAACATGAAAACAAGATATGTGAACGTTGTCATGTGGAAGCCATTGAAGATGAATACCACACTCTTTAGATTTGCCCCGCATTTGCACTTTCGAGTATAATATGTTGACCTCATTACACCTAATTGGTCGTTACATTTTGGTCCCACAGGGCTTTGAAGTAATGACATTATCATCCTTCATCCCAGAGGTTCTCACGCGATGAACTAATTCTACATTATTGCATTGACATGTAAATGTAGAGTTTCTCAACGATCCTATTATTGTTAAGGTTTTTTCTCGGAAACACTTTGGAGTTGGGGTTTTTTAATCTTGGGCAGCAATGGGCTTGTTGTGCTTTGCCTTTTTATGGATTCCAATGATAAGAACATATAATTGATATCAGCGACGTTCCCTTATGCTCAAGTGCTCAATAAAACAGAATCATTAATATAATAAATATACGATCAATGGTGCACTTCAATCACCATACTATGAATCCTAAAGAGTGCCTCTTCGTACCATTTAATATCTATGGTTTTTATAGAAATAAATCCCATATAATACTATTATTCAACATCTCTATCTTTGCTTGTTCCACTTTGACAAGATTCTTGAGATTCCAATAAAAGCATATAATAGTCCTAAAGGTAGTTCCTGCATTTTCTACCGAAGTCACATGAGATGGAAGTACATTATTCAACATTGGTGGTATAATGTATCACTCCAATATAAAATAAAACATTTCTAGAAATGTCTATGTGAGCAGTAACATGTCCTTCATCTTGCATTTTTTATTTGAGAACCAAATGAAGAGGGACATCAGTTTCTAATGATGGGGACTACTTCAAATGAATTGCCATCTTTTGCAAGTGACAGGTTTCATACAGGCATGTAAAGATATATGGTGTGATGCCAATGATAAAAGTACATGGAATATTCTCACGTCTTATACTACCACTTAGATGGCAACTATAAAATAATTGCCTATATCGTGATGGTAGTAGTGATGAGGACTTTGGATTTGGGTGGTCTTCACCAGGGGTTCAAAACCTATTGATGGCAAGCTTTATGAATTTTGGATATATTAGAAACAACTAGTCCCATTATCATTGTCTTAAGCTGATTTGTAGTGCCCCCAATGCGATTGCCTGCCGAATGCATGGGCCTCAATAAAATGATACATTGTGTTTCGTACAATTGCCTACTAAATGCACGGATCTTAATAAAATGAGACGTTGTGGGTTCATGAATTGCCTGTTAATCTCTGTTTTTCTCAAATGTATGAATAAAGATGACATAAGGGGATGCTTGAAGTAGCCCAATAAAATTTGCATTCATTTATTTCATATGTTAAAGCAATATTCACAAGGGGGTGACTTCGGACATCGAGAACTATTGGACGGGCATATTCACAAGTTATACCTTATTTTGGGTCGTAGATAGTGATCCAAATGCATGGGTCTCAATAAAATGATACATTGTGTTTCATGCAATTGCCTACCAAATGCATGGATCTTAATAAAATAAGATGTTGTGGGTTCATGAATTGCCTATTAATTTTTGTTTTTCTCAAATGTGTGAATGAATCTAACATAAGGGGATGCGTGAAGTAGCCCAATAATCACGTTGCATTCATTCATTTCATATGTTAAAGCAATATTCAGAGGAGGGTGACTTTGGACATCGAGAACTATTGGATGGGCATATTCATAAGTTATACTTTATTTTGGCACAAGTTGGGGTATATAGTATAAAGATTAGCAAGATACTATAAGGTTTAAAGCAAATATACGAGACGATGTTAATTTGATACATATATTATATACTTTGTTACAAGAAGAGGTGGAGAGGCTCTCGCTGCCGCATCACCTCAGAGGTGAATATGCATCAAACTAAAAAGGGTTTATATTGTCTAAAAATATTTTGGCCTATGTAGGCCATGGATCATGGTGTGCATATTATAATTTGTTGTTCTAAATATTATAGGAAAACTAAATATGCCCTTGGGGGCTTGGAAAAACATGTCCTCTCTTATGGTGTGGAATTGGTCTTGAAATAAACAAAAAACCCACCACAGCAATCTACAGATATCAATAGAAATTTTATTAACATACAAATACAAATGCTAAAAAAGCAAGATAGATAGATAGATAGATAGATAGATAGGTGGGTGGGTGGGTGGGTGGGTGGGTGGGTGGCTATAACGTCACCCCTGTCACGGAGCATGCTAGGGGAGTGGTCCAGAGAATTAAGGCAATATGGGGTATAATGATGCAAAGGGGTACAAGACTTGGCAAGCAGAGCAAGATAACACCTGCAAATACTATAAGCAAAGGAATAGGGGCAAATAATCTACATGCAACTATATTTGTAAAAGGCAGATGATATTTTAAAGAAAAGGGAAGGGTCATGCAATTATTTTAGAAAAAGGAGGGGGCGTTACCGAAATAGGAAAACAGGGCGTGGCTTTTAAAGAACGGGGCAGGAGCCGAACTGTAATAGCGGTGGTCGACAGATTAAAGAAGCGGGTGATTTTCGCTAGGAATCCGGCACCAACAACCCCCTGCTCCTGGATTCGGCACCAGCAACTCAGTTTTATCTGTGACTTCTTAAATCCGACCTGCAGGGAAGTTCGAGAGAGAGAGTACTTGCCTGAATCGGTCTTCTTAGTTGCAATCCGGCCTCTCCGATCCGATTGGGGACGCCATTTAATTGCTTGAATGTGGGATTCAGTCCGGATTCATAAGTTGTGGTTACTTCTTGAAGCTTATTAGAGTTGTGAATGCTGTGTTTCTAAAGATTTCAGTCCAAAGAGAAGAAACAGTGGTCAATCCGTTTGTTATTTCCCCTGAATTTGCCGTGGTCAATCCGTTTGTTATTTCCCTGGATTTGCCTTAATCCACTGGATCCGGTTGGGTGGAAACTGGATGCTCCGTAGCAAGCTTGGTTGTGAAACCAAGAACCTTTGTTATTGATCTAACCTCTTATAAGACTCCTAAAGATCTAAGAATTGATTCTTCTGTCTCTATCTATTTAGCTGTCTTTTAAAAGCGGGTAATATTTTTTAAAACATATCACTGCGCCACTAGGTAGCATCAACTGGACATGTGACCACACCACACTACATTGTTAGGTTGGGCCTGCTTTAACCACCTTACATTCGTCAAATACATGAGATTATAATTAAGTTTGTATGCATGTCAAATATTAAAACTATTTAAAAATGATCTAAGCGCCCCGAAACAGCGCATAGTCTTTACCCATTGCATGCATTAATAGCATATTATCTTTTTTTTATTGAAGGCTGACTATTTATGATGGGTATAAGTTGGTGTACAAAAACTTTTTCCAGGGAAGTGTGGAAATGACCCTTAGACATTTAGCATATACATGTAGTTGCATGCAATGTATACTTGCATAGAAATAGGTATTTCGAGCCTTGGTATAAGATGGACTTTGAAAAAATAGAATAAGAGGGCTTGTTAGGGAAATAACCAGCGTACTATGCTTGAACTTGATACAAGAATTTTAGTACATTTTACTTTGAAACTGACCTTGTGGTAATATACACCTTTTGTTTTATATAACACATATTATTAAAGAGAGATGGCAAAAGTAAAAAGGAGTGATGAACCAAGAAGTCTACGATGTACCATATGAAAGGTAAAGGTGATGCAATCAAGAAGTCATAAAGAAGTCCCAATGTACCCTCTAGACCTTGGATGGATGCCTATTCCTAACTTATGCATAGTTTGTACCAAGTACTGCAAGTACGGTGCTTCTGCTGTTCCTTATCTTGCTTTAAGTTTATTTTAGTAGAAAAAGATGTTGGATTCATATTGGAGCACATGAGTGGATTCGCTCTATATTACTTGAACAACATATTTTATCATCTTTAGTACAAGCATCTAAGGTGTTGTAGTAGGAAGGATAGCCCTAACTTTCCTTACAGCTAGATTATTGGGTACTTTAACACATTAGTCATGCAAATGCTTTTGAAATAGTCTATATTTAGTATCCTTCACCAACATTAGCAATATAGGACTACCTTCTCTAGGCATTTCCTTGTCAAAAATAGAGCCTAGATAGCTCTACATACATGGATATAGGCAGAAAAGATTCAGTAAAAATAGCAAGTTATGGATCTTTTGTTCTCAAAGAGGAAGTTTTACTTTTAATATGGTTAGGTATATCCAAAGATACTTAGCATGAGAAAATGTAATATGCGAATGAACATCTTTTGTTGTGTTTTGTTTTTGAGCTTTAAACAAAGTTTTCAAACAAGATGCAAATAAACCCAAAGCTAACGAGCGAAATTCCTCGATTTTTGATGTTTGTTTAAAAGCGGTAATTTTGGTAATCGGGTTTCGGTGGTGCCGCTAAACGCGCCACAAGTTTATTCACGCTATTTTACAAGATTTTTTGCTTTATCTGATTTAACAATCGCTTTAATACGTTAGGACAGTTACATAGATTAATGCAGTTAACACAGTTACATAGAGCTAAACAACATAGGTTTGAGCCGATTTATGTCATTCTCAAGTTTAGTTTATGCCGGGCTAAGAAAACAAAGGATCTTTGCCCAAGAACAAAGCTCCGGCCACTAACAGAGGTCAACCAGATGCTATAGCCATTGATAAAACATGCTTTTCTCATAGCAAGTACCTAATGCCGGAGTGCATTTATTCTAAAAAGACGAATACGCCATTTGTAGTAGGTCTTGGCGGATAATCTTGAAGCTCTCAAAAGTAGAAACTCTCAAAAACATAGCTGCTCAAAAGAGGTTTCTAAGAAGTTGAAGATCCAAGAATCTCAACGGCCGGTAGTTAATATACATTATTTCCGCAAACTCCAAATAGACATCCAACTCGCAAAATCGAGTTGTGAGCTTCCATATCTTGAATAAACCTCCTCAAAATGCATCCATTTGAAGTCGACCACAGCCCGAAAAACCTACAGAAAATCACTCCTATTAGACACACATGGTTCGAGAAAACATGAAAGATCACATAAAATTTGACATGCAGATCTTGAAACCAGAAAAAAAGTATCTCCACAACACTTCTATGAACTACCGACCTCCAATGGCTCCAAGACGCCATGTAAACAACAAAACTTCTTCCCCAAAACTATCAAGGAAGTCGCTCAAAATACCATCTGATTCTTCCAACTCGGGAAAAACAACAATTATGGGCGTTACCGACGACGACTCAAGATCAAGATCGCTATATCGCCAAAGTTCCGCCATTCGCCATAGCCGAGCCTCAAAAAGACGCCCAAAACAACAAATATGATTATTTTTTTCTTTTTCCGACGCTTCAATTTTGCTCTCGATGGTTTATGTGAGGGTGTCAAGAGCCTAAAAATCAAAGCGGTAATGCCATGGTACAAGGCCACCGGCCACGGAACCGGCCCCACCTATCGGCAGTTCCCTAGCACATAATATTTGTACTATAATGATATTTTTATTGACAGAGTAAAGCGAAGTCTAATGCAAAGGTTTTATGCTTAACAATAGGACAATATAGGGTAAGAAAATGGCTTATTTAAGCCATACATTTATGGATCTAGTCACATGTCTATAGCTGAGTTATGCAAATTGATCATGGAATTTAATGAATTCGACTAAGGAAGCAGAATGATATGGCCTTTGCGCATAACATCTTTGGACTTATAAGTGTGAGTATAAAGACTAGCATGGCTTGTGTAGAAAACCTTCGATTTAAAGGATTATGGAATGTTTGGCTCCTTATATTTATAAAAGAAAACATGTATAATAGTATACATTCGGTCCCATAAAAAGGTTTAATGAGGCTAAAATATTACACAAAATATTAATGGACTAAGGAGATGAGGCATCTTACTAGTCCCTTGCTTAGACTAGTATCAATTGATAATACTTTGAAGGGATATGAAAGGACCTTCAGAGTAAGACTAGCGTGGATTAAATTTTTCTTTCTTTGATACTCATTGGTTGGCTCTTGTAGTTGACTTGGAAACATGCCAATTCCATATGTTTCATGACATTCACTATATGTTCAATCATACTCAAGTCAACGTGCTTATGGCTTGTAATTGCTCCTCTTATTGAGTCGATAAGATCATATTTGGATACATTACCAATTCTTATCATTTGACTTCTCTAGTGATGTCAATACAAGAGTGCTCGAGCTTTAGTTTTGAAGGCAATCATGTGAGTACATGGCTAGATGATCATGTATTTTCTGCATATCTCTAATGAAAATTACATTCTATGTTGTTCATTTATACAGGTGGACATACTTTTACTCCACCATTGATGGTATTTTCACATTATGGACCTTAGTAGAAATTACCAAAGACATGTATTGCTTGCTTTTGTCTACCTTTGCAAAGGCCTTTGACATGGTACCTGGAAGAAGCTATGGAAGATATTGTTGCAACTAAAAGTCCCTCCCGAGTTGCGCATGTGATATTGGCTATATGCTCCAATGCCACCGCCACAGCCATCCTCAGGAAAAGAAATGTTGGGGTTCTGCTAAGAATGCCCACTCTCCAATGATGTTTAATATGTACATTGATCGATAGAGGTTGGCTTGTTCAAGATAGGGTGGAGGGCTCAAATTATGCACCATATCATTTTACGTATGTCTCATATACACCAACGATATGGACCTCTTAGTTTACCCCAATTTCAACTTGTAGCAAGCTTGATACCGAAGCCGCATCGCAAGATATCGGCTATATGCTTAGTTCAATGCCACAATGTAATTCCAACTTGTGAACAAAATGTTGGGGTCCGCTAAGGATGCCCACTTTCCAATGATGTTTAATACGTACATTAATCGATAGGTTGGTTTGTTCAAGATGGACGGGGGGCTCACCATGCACCATATAATTTGGCAACTCATATATGTCGATGATAGAGACCTCTTTAGCTTACATCCACCCAACATGTAGCAAAGATTTGGATGCTCTAGGATGCTCTTTGCTAGATCACCGAATCGCATCAATTTGGCTATGACTAAGGTGCTTCTCATCTCATCTTCACACCGGTAAGACCGACGCCTTCACTTATCAAAGTTAAAATGTGAGGTTGTGCCCACCTACAAGTACTTGGGAAAGTTCACTACAACCACATTTTTCGGACACTTCTATCCAAAGAACGAAAGTGATGGTAAATTTGAAGCGCTTAGGGTCTTGTGGAACTCGTTCTTCTATATGGGGTGGAGGTGTTTGGACTAGTGGTACCACTTGGCATCTCAAATGACTTGAGCGGGTTCTAAAGTCTTTCTAGCTCGACTTGGAGTAAAAGTTCATGATTCGCTATCGATACCTTGCAAAAAGACCAATTTCATGCCTCTTATAATTGACCGTGTTAGAACGTCAATTTATACACTTTTAGAAGGTAGATAGTATGGCCAACACTGCGCCTTCCAAATCTCACCTATAATATGGTCATAAGTCTACATTGCCTCAAAGCCTGTTGGAAGAAAAAAGCGAGCTAATTGGCTCTCCAGATAGAATGTGCAGAGCACAGCTGTTATATAAGTACAAACTGAGGAGGATCACAACCACCGGCGGATCTCGATGCATGCTTCCTAAGAATTTTGGTATGTCAAGCTTTGGAATTGGTAAAAATCACACTACAAAAGCCGATCAATCCCATGCTTGAGCGTGGTCCACAATGATATTTCATAATACATTTACCTCTAAAAAAAGTGTAAAACTCATTGCATCCATCCATTACATGTGCTCATCGCCCGAAAGTAGAGACATGTAGATGGATCCCGAAAGCGGGAGAATAAGCTCTATTCAATGATCTTCGATTGCCCGGCATTTGATCTATCGAAAGCACGCTCTAATTGAGTTGGTCCCACCTAGCTAGCCATTCCATTGATGTTACGCATTACCCCAAAGGGGATACCGGGATCATATGTCCGTCAGGTGATGGATATGCGCACAATTGTGTCCCCGGCACTCCATTGACATGTATCATTGTACAACTTATCGGCATGTTTATTATCGCTAAGGTTTTTCCTCGAAAATCCTTCGGACGAGGGTTTTTAAATCCCGGCCGCATGTATATGTCCGGTGTGCTTTTATTTTGAGTCCCATAGGTCTATTGATCTTCGTGGGAGGATAAAACCCATTCACCTGTTCTATCATTGACTATTTACTTAGTGTGAAATGCCTCTTGATGGTTCAACAAGGGCAAATAAGGCATTGTGGAATAGTCCTATCCAACTCGGGCTTTTCATTGCCCGAGATTGCAATGTGCATACGCTAACAAACATCAAGTTAAACAATGGTGTCCAAAGATTGCATATTGTCATTATTGTCATCTTTTTGTCTTCAATGTGAAGGGACCATATATATTATCTTTCTCTTCATTATTTTTCATTTCCATGGATCCTATTTCACCGCTAAAGTACATGCTAGGGTGGACCACTACAATAAAATGGTAAAATTAACAAGCATTTTTGATCCAAATTTCGCTGACTTTGTACTTGCGCTGTAATAATAGTTGCAGACATAAGTATGGTTTTTCTCATATGGCCTACAATCCATTATCAAGAAGAAAATCAAGATACATACAAGAGAACTGTGATATGGGACTCAAAATCTAGAGATCTAAATAGGCCACTAAGCAAACCACCCATACACAATGGATAATTACATTCCTTGTGGCATTTAATGGCCTCATCACAATCAACATGTTCGCGCCACATCGAGATGATCATCACTAGACATCAAATTATCATGCCATCAATAGTGCAAGGCCGACCGCCGCATGAAATGACATAGCAAACGATTGATTGATAATCCTTGATGCGGATCTTATTAGAGTGTGTAGTTCGATGCATGGTCCAAATCGATGGTAGGGCACTAAACCCCGCTACAAACCAAGTCACGTGTTTGAGATTGTCCATTTGTAATCACCATCACTTTGAGTCAGCTCAATATTGGTATTTTTTGTAAATCATCTAGTGTACTTGATGTTGTGTGATCAGTAGAGAAAAAACATTCCAACACCCCGATTTACTTTACATTACAGGTCATCATGAGAACTTGAATGTTCAAGGCCACACAAAACAATAAACAAATACCTTGACAAGCTTGCAGTTAGAAATATCTTGGGTTAAATATAACAAATGATTATAGATGAATATAGCAGCTTGAGAAATGTGGGCATGAAGGAGAAAATCCCTTAAATTCAATGTACATAATATGTTACAAAATTGGGTGTGATATTGCCTAGAAAATCCTTAAATTCAATGTACATAATATGTTACAAAATTGGGTGTGATATTGCCTAGAAAAGCATGACCTGTTGAATCTATCCAGAAACAATGGAATTAGATGTTAAATTGTAGAACCTCGAATGTTGAATAGGAATGCTTTTGTATCATTATATTATATTTAGCGAAAGTAGAGTTATAGCACTTGGTAGTTTTCCTCCTAGAGATGGGAGCAACTAGAGACGAGGGATGGTATTATGAAGGAACAGGATGGTTAATGATGGAACAATGCTAATCACATTCGAGACCATTTCTTATGTAGTGAATAAAATAGGGATGGTCATAAAGGAAGATAAGAGGCACATTAGATAAATCTGGAGGTTACAAGCACCTTACGTGGATGTGAGGTGTATATTTGTGGACCCTAAAAAAAAATAAGGGATAGTGCAATAATATCAAATCCCACCTGCAATATGTGGATCACTCGAGAGATAAAAATGGAGACTGTTTTTTATTTCATGTCCAATTTATATGAAATTATTATGATACTAAGGAAGGTATTAAAAATATCATACTAAAAAGAAAAAATGAAACCTATTACCAGGATAGGAGGAACCACCAACAAAAATCGCAAATGCTGGCTATTGCCAAAGACTAAATAAAGAACCGCAATTGTATATGACGTTCCAAAGAATGGAACTTCTATTACATTTCCTCTTGAACTTGCTGTACAAGCTTATCATAATCACTTATTGCTACAGAGCCTCATCATTTACAAGTAATACCCTTTAAATTGGCCCAAAGAAATAAGCTACTGGTATAACTATCAGGCATGGTGCAATGATAAATATATGATACTGTGTAAGTTGAAGTAATTGTCAGGCACCATGAAAAATTGGCCAAACCTCCACAAAATTTTGACATTCTCCCAAGTGTCTTCTTGAGGTTGAAAGAGAAGACCATTAGGCAACACATCAGTCCCTGTGCCAACCAGCATACTGCTTTAACCTCTGGATTTGAGAACTATCCAAAAGAAAATCAGGTTACTTTTACCAGTTTGGTAGGTTTTCACTTGCCTCATTCACCATCTTTACTAGTGTGATCTGAGCAGATCAAAACAGAGATTTAATAATGGAATTATAATTATCAGCAGCAACTATAATGTGTTATAATGAAAATTTTATAGAACTTTCCTACTGCATTTCATCGTACCATGTTGAGTAGGCATCCTGTACTATTGACTGAGAATCCAGTTTTTACAGTGGCAATAACAAAATATCCAATAAACATACCACACTTTCAGGAACGCCAGGAGGTGGAAGAGGTAAATTTCTTGGAGGTGGCCTCTGAGTATAAGAACGCTTATCAAAGCGCCATTCTCCCACTTTTCCATAACGCTAGTTCCCCTAAAACGAATTAAGCAAGTTCAGAACACCTCCCATAGGCAACGCCGAAATTGAGTGCTTAACCAGGCAGTCAGAGACAAACAAGAAATGCTTAACAAACTTGAAAAAATGTGCAAACATGCACATAAACGCTAGAATAAAATATCCAGTAAGAATGTGGCAGTCTTTGTGTTTGTACCTTCACTTGAAATATCTATAGTTCAGAAAGTGCATGCAACATCTAACCAGCCCTAAAGGCATGCGATGAAATAGATGACAAGACCATCACAAAACCTAAGATGTTGAAGGCTATATCTAACATGTTGATTAAATACTTGATCTTCAATTAAAAGAGATACCTTCATATTATAGTCACATCCATATGTATAGTGGATTATGTAGCTATTTCCAACCTCATTGTCCCAGGGTGGCTGCATCAAAGAGCAAAGAACATCAGAGCTAAGCATATGCATAGGGCTAGAGGAAATTTGGTTGATTTACTTGAATCATGAAATCCTTGTGCAGAATGTGTTGAATGCCATGGAGAGCAGAGGGCAACAGCATAACCATACCTAGAATAAAGCTCACATGATGGCAATTTATGGTATATCACATTACATGACTCAAGTACAAACGACTCTTACATTTCAAGCACCCAACCAAATGCCTTGTCAGTAGCAGGATCATTTTTCATTTGCAGTGAAACATTCTGCCATGTTGGAGCAATTTTCAAGAGTTCTTTCTGCAAGAAGGCCATATTAAACAAGTGTTTCAACTTCATGCCAGATCTGGTCAGTTCAGAAACTCAGCATTATAGAAACCTACAAGCACATGAATCTCTGTACTATAGCCTTATGGACACGCCTATTCCATATGAACTTACTCCTCTTCCATGTATGTGTGGCATACTGTGACCTTATTCTAGCCTATTGACCTCCAAGTCCTCTTCATAAGCTTTATGTTTGCTAGCATCAACTCTTAACAGACACTCTTTCATTTCTAACCTTCAAAGCCAACAGTAGAAGGAAACGTTAAAGTGAAGCGATACCTTCTTTATGATAACGGGTGAATTACCAATTGGGTCTATGTTTGTGATCGGCCCTTTTCTTTGCCGAAGTATTTTCGAAGGACACTTTCGTGCTGCTTTGGCGTAATGTAAAGAAAGGAAACGCAGCAGGCATATCCTCGGTAGCCAGATTGGGTATTGGTTTCACAATAACATGATCAGGCTCTGCCATGAATACATACCTATAAGTAATTCAAACACGTCTTTAGGACATGAAAAGGGTATGCCAGATTAAGCTGCAAATTATGAGACCAGAAGTGCTGCAAGAAATTGAAGATAAAGGAGCCATCCACTGAAAAAGGAAAATCAAGAACTTACTCCTCTTCAATATTGGCATTCTGGATCCACTGTACGAAGGCCCAGGGACGATTTAAAACAATATATCCCTGCATGTCATAAAGCCGATCTCAGATCAACTTAAGTAGTAGCATAATACCTTCATACAAGAACTACAACCCACCTTGTCCATACCAGGAGGCAGAGGATCTACGACAAAAGTAGGAATTTCTTCCATCAAGTCATCTGGTTGACCTGAATGTAAAACTAGTAAATCCTCCCATTTCAGAACCCGGTTGATCCTTGAACTTTTGTACCAATAATACATCACTCTGCATTGCCATCTGTTGTATGTAGCTGACGTCGCTGTCACGGCAACATGGAAAGGCCTCCGTTTCTTTTCTGACTTAGCAAAATGCTGTGGCATTTTAATCACCGTATCAAATTCATACCCACGCGAATTAATTACACGCGTTTGCGAACCGACATTGCTGCTCTTTGCCCAATAATTTGAAAGCGTAGTAACAGTATTGTATGTGATAACAAGAACAGAAACAAAACCACCATCAAGAGCAAAAGTTTGCACGGGCCATGATTCAAGCCCTAGGAAGAAAAAACGAGTTGCCCACATTTGATCCGCTGAAGAAATCGGACCAAGAAAAGAAGAGGATGAAAAATGATGCAGTGGATACATTTTCGAGGAAACTGGAAGATGGGTTCCTAGGATTACTAAAATCTGGGTTCAATTCGCTGACCGGATTGAAGAAAAGACAAGAGGGGATGAAAGAAGGAGCTATGGAATCCTAGAATTCTGGTATTTTAAGCTAAAAGATAGAAAAGCCAGAGCTAAGGAGAAGGAAAAGAATGGAGAAGGAAGTCCGGCGATGGCAGACGGATTGACAGATCGGGGCAGAGAGGAAGGGAAATGACGGAAATGGGCGGAGCGGCGCATTGGACATAGCGAGCGCCACTGGCGGCGCGCTAGGGTAGCGTTAGCGAAGGTTTGATTTCTTTAACAAAAAATTGGCGTTACATGTTGACACCCTTGTTCTAGCTGACTAGATCCTTTCTTCTGCCTCCCCTGCCTCTGCCTCTGCTCTGACAACTAGAATTTTCAACGGCCTTGATTCGTCCACTCTCGCGCCCCTCTAAATCTTGGCTGCTCGCTGCTTTGCTTCTTCTTCTGCTTCTTCTTCTTCTTCTTCTTGTATGTTCTTCTTCGGAACGTTGTTCTTCTTCTTCTTATTTTGTCCCTACATTGCTTTTTGCCTGTCATCCACTCCTTCCTCATGTCCCAGTATGTTCTCGACTTTCTGTTTCTCCATCCCCACTATCTTTGCCTCGCCATCGATAAATTCATTATCTATCCCAGTATCCATCAATAATACCCCCTCATTCAGGTTCAATGTGCTTATTTAAAGGCCTATATTGTTCAGTTAGAGGCAAGTTATTGGCTCGTAATATATCTTCTTTACATTGTCAATGTTGTTTTTCATCTAACCTTTTTTAATTGATTGCTCCTTTATGTGATCCCTATACTTGCATATGAAAACTTTGTTTATGTCCTTTAAGTCCACTGCCATAAAGGGGTTCATCACAGATTTGTCATGAAATGTTGTTTTCTAATCCATCACATACAAGTCAATTAAGTCCTACAATTGCATGTGCCATACGTTAAGGTAATCGAGATCACCTACTTCAGCCATGATAGACACATACAAAACAAGACCCGTCAAACTAGAGATGGTGGTCATGAGAGAACAAATGCAACTACTTTAGTCATGGTAGATACATACAAAACATTTTACGCGTCAAATTGATGTGTTGGTTATGAGAAAACAACTGCCGGACTTTGTCAAATTAGATGTGCTAGTTATAAGAAAACAAATGTAGGACTATCAATCTTCTAGCAATATGCATATTATTTTAAGTTAACCCAATGTTACAAGTCAAAGGAATTAATGTATATTGAGTATTTCCATTTGTTGTCATTCATTTTCATATAAAACAAACAATCTGGCTTGGCTTGTAGTGAAAGTTAGCTTGCACCTCGTAAGGTCACGGAAAGCCAATTACTTGATTTATAATTTTACTATTTGAGATGTTTTTGTTCGATATTAAACAACTAAGTCCATCAATCTCAACAAAATATAAAACATATATGAGAAAATGATTATGGGGCAAGATTTACACTACAAACGTTTGAAGTAGGAAAAAGATCATTTTCTTTCACCAAAAAACAAGACTTGATGGTCGATGTGAGTTGCGTGGGTAGGAATCAGCAAAGACGCCAAACTTTGCATGTGTAAGGGCCTCCGCCATGAAACTATCAAGCATAAAACCTAATGCTCAAATTATGTCCAATCAATGAAAACTACATCACATTTCTTGGAGTCTTCTATAGCTATGATGTTGAATATTAGCCTCATTGTCCAAGTTTATATATTAGAGCAACGAATTTTACGGATCGCAACTCTATCTATTCGGATCTATAGCCTTTGTTTGGCCGATTCTAAGGATATAAGGCTATGCATTCGATGTTTGGGGAACTTGATGGACCCGGGCCCACAGACGCTTCAAGTTGAAGTCGGGATCGATACAATCAAAAGAAGTTTCGCATACATTCAACTGCAAAGTAAAATTTCATTTGGTTGAAAACTTTTGTGAATGTTAAAGGTTGAATAGTGACTATTGAAAGTTCAAATATTTATTGACATCCTATTGTAATATTTGAACAAAGGGAATTAGTATTTGCTTATGTTCAAGTGATACTTAAATTATGTGATGCATGAAGTTGAATCAAAGTGCTTAAGTTGCAAATTTATCTTGATATAAGAACCGAAATTTACATCCGGTATCATAGCACAAAGTTGATGATGTCTAGTCGATTTGGACTTTTTTGCAACAGCTTGAAGTTTATAAGGGGGGCCCTAGTTTCCGTGATCCGAAAGATGCCGTAAAACATGTATTGAGGTTGAAGATTTGTGGGATCTTGTTGATCCCGCTTTTGTTGACACCGTGCAGTGTTACAAGCCCACCCGACCGCAGCACAAGTGTCAGAAATGTTTCTCCGGGGAGGTCTTGGAGGTGTTGCGATATCACAAGATTGGAGATGTGACCTCTGGTGAAAGTAGTGGAGCAAGAACTCGCTCCAACGGCCAAAGTTAAAGATGCACAAGGAATCATTGCTTCTAAGGTTATCCTACTATTAGGCTAAAACTAAGAAACAAGAGTCCTAGAGAGATGTGGTGTTTATGCTCAAACATTATGAGGAGAAAACCTCTTCACAAATAGACTTATTGGATAAAAGCTCAAAACCTTAAATTGCATGAAGAGGATGATGTGTCGGAGCTTTTAAAACAAATTTGGATAATATAGTGGCTGATCTAGGAGGGGCGGAGTAGAGCTCACCGAGAGGCATCAAATTTTAGCACTGTAAGTGTCTTGTCATGGACAATGAATAGGTCGGGCTTATTTATTAGAAATATTGCCAAAACTATTATTAGGACGTAAATTGAGCGTAAAAAGGTCACTAAAGGAGTTGAAGAGGAGACCAAAATTACAGATGCTAGTAAAAGCAAGATAAAATCATTTGCTATTTTTTAATCATGAGCCCCGCCATGTCAAAAACAACTATCCTAAGCTCAAGAAAAATGAGTTTAATTGTTATACATGTGGTGGTCAAGGTGACCTAGCATCTATGTCCTACTCCAAAGGAATTTGGGAGAGGTAGGGATGGTTTTAATAGAGGAAAAGGTGCATCAAGAGGTCGAGGAGGAGGGAGAAAATCTTTGCCGTGCATTCATTGCACAAAAGCATGAAGAAGGTGAAAAAGATTATTGATGAAAATGAGGTAAAACTTGAGAATTCCTTATTGAAAATAAAGCCAATGCTAACAAGTTATCTCATGCTCTTGTAGTTGATAGTGGAGCCGAAGATCAAGAGTCCACTCTACTGAAGTTGCTCAAAATTTAGAACAAGGAGAAGCTAGAGTGTGCAAGTAGGAAATGGAGCTTTGCAAAAGATTGAACGAGAGGATTGTTGCAGCTATGGGATTTGCATGGAAATATAGTGGACATTAAAAATGTTTTTGTGTGCTCGAATTATCAAAAACCTTATATCCGTTAGTCGGGTTAGTTGACTTGGGTTACAAAGTTATATTTGATGATGATGGTTGTAATATATGGTTTTGATAATGAAATCAAATTTCATGCCAAAGTGTTGGTAAATTATTTCAGTTGGAACATGCCAATGATTTATCTTGTCAAATGTTGATGCTATCTCAATTTGAGCTATAGCATAATCGATTAGCACACACTCATGCTAATAATCTCAAGTTGCTATCAAAGAAAGGATTCATTAAATATGAAAATGAGGAAAAAGGGCATATATGTGAAGGGTGCATGCCAAGCAAAATAAATAGATTGTTTTTCTCAAAATCAAAGAAGAGAAACAAAGAGATTTTGGAGTTGGTTCATACTTGACCGTGTGGACCTTTGAACATCGAGGTAGAACAAGCAAAAGGTATTTCATCACTTTCATTGATGATTATACCGAAAGTGCAAATGTTATTTGTTAGCTAACAAAAGCTCAAGCTTTATCGACCTTCATTTGTTATAGAATCGAAAGACAAAAAAAAAAGTTGAAATGCATAAGATCGTCGAGGAGGAGAGTATCTCTAAATAAATTTAAAGGTTTTTGTATTGCCAATGGCATTAAGAGGCAATTAACTTGTAGATACGCTTCTCATAAAAAATGGGTATTGGAAAGAAGAAATAGAACCTTGATGAATGATGTTAGGTCAATGATTAAGAATAGTGGATTGCCAAACTATTTGTGGGAAGAAGCTTTTGCTAACCGCCAATACCATACAAAATAAACTACCTTCCTCCAAGCTTGCAAGGAAATATTCCTGATCTAATGTGGTGTGGAGAAGATTCAAATTAATTATGAAAATTTAAAGTTTATGGGTGTTAGGCTTATGTACATAAGCCGGATGAGCTTAGGAAAAGCTTTGATGATAAAGCTGAAATTGGCTTTAGTAGGCTATGATAGGCATTCAAAAGCCAACAGGATTTTTACTCGAGAAAACAAAAACATAATCATTAGTAGAGATGTAGTATTTTGTGAGAATGTTCTATATAACAATAGACATCAAGTCACAAAAAGAAGTCACTATTGATAAAGATTTCACAAGTGACAAATAATCAAATTGATTATGAAGAGGAGGAGGAGGCAATCAAAGAAAAATGAACAAGGTGAACATGTAACAGTTCGGGGAAGGTGGACTGAAGTTTGTTGAACCTAGCTGAAGGTTTATAAGATACGAGAGAAGAAGGTAAAAAAAAAAGGAGAATCCTGAAAAGACTTTTAGATGAGGTTCATTTTGACAAAGAAGTTTATGGGAGAAATGTCTTAGGTGGAAGTAAATGACTAGAACAAGAACCAAAGGTTGATGATTGAACAAATCATGGCTATAATAGAGGATGAGGAGATACAAGGATCATTGAGCAAGCTCGAAAGTATTAATATCTTGGGCAATGGAAAAATGCTATGAATGGTTAAAGCTCGCTGCGAGCACTCATACTTATGATGTTGTAGAACGACTGGATTGCCGATATAATTGGCGAAGAAATGGATTTTCAAAATTAAGGATAATGCGGATGGTTCAAAGAAATATAAAGCGGTTAGTTGCACGGGGATTCACTCAAAAAGGGTCAAGATTATGATGAAACCTATTCTCCTATAGTCAAACTTACAAGTGTAAGAGTTCTTTTGAGTCTAGCAAATGCCCTTGATTTTGAAATACATCATATGGATGTGAAGACCCTTTCTAAATGCTATATTGGAGGAAGACATCTACACATGAGATGTGCCCCGGTTTTGAAAAGGAGAAAATTTAGTTTGGAAAACTAACGGTGATATATGGCTTAAAGCAAGCTCCAATAGAATGGTATCTTTGCATGGATACTTTTCTTAGGGCAAGGATTTGAAAAATTGCTAAATGATGGCAATCTATATAGATACAATGTAGGGGATAATTTCGCACTCTAGCTTTGTATGTAGATGATTGTATCATGATTGCCATCTACTCGGGTTGTGAATATTTGCAAGGATATTTTAAAACACGAGTTCAAATGATGATTTAGGGCCTTTGCAAAGATTTCTCGAATTGAAGTCATAAGGGGCAGGGAAGAATAAAATACCGAAAAGAATATGCTCGGAAGATTAATATGCAAGATGCTTGTATGCTGCCCGGAACTCAATTGTTCGAGGGCATAACCCCGACTACAAGTATTGACTGATGCAAAAGAACTTGAATACATGAAGCGGGTGCCATACTGGGTGCTTCTAGTTGGTTGTCTACTATACTTGAGTAATAGTACTAGACCTATTAGTTATCGCGATCAATATTCTCGGCAAGAAGATGCAAAATCGTAAAAAGCACATTGGCCAGCAAAAAAAAGAGTACTAAAAATATTTAAAAGGGACACGTGGATTATGGAATAACCTTTAATAATGATAATCTACAAATATATGCCTACTCAGGATCTTTGGGCAGGTGATCAAACTGAAAAGAAAATCTACTACGGTTTATGTAATATTTTGGAGGTGGTGTCATAACCTGGAGAACAAAAAGCAATCTGCAATTGCATTATCATCAGTTGGAAGCCGAGTATGTTGTCTCATCTCTTTTGACTAGGGAAATAGCTTGGCTTAGAAGATTATTGAAAGAGTTGAATTTTAAGCATGTAAATCCTACCATTATCTTTTTTCAGATAGTCAAAAGTTATATTGCAATTGTCAAAAATCCCGTGAACAAAGAGGACTAAGCATATAGAGTTAAGCATGCATTACATCGAATCAAGCTTCAAAAGGGAACATTCTGATGGTATATGTTAGGATTGATATGAAAAGCAGATATTTTCACAAAAGGTCTTATGTAAAAAATAAATTCTTGTGGTTTTCAAAAAACAATTAAAAGTTGATTGCTTATGCAATGAAGGAGGAGGTTGGAATATGAAGTCATTGCATAATTATTGGGTGTTTTATAGTGCCGTGCAAGTGGAGTTTTGCAGGGAGGAGCTTACAATCCTTATGAGTTATGCCTCGATGCAAGTTTATTAAGGGAAGTTGAAAATAAAAAAAAGGGTGAACATTGAAACCATTGAAAAATAATGGTCAAAAGGTCAATGAGGCTATTTTGTGTTAAATGGCACAATGGGATAATAGAGCAAATAATTTTACGGATGGGCAACTCTATCTATTCGGATCTATAGCCTTGTCGTACGACTGAAGATATAAGGCTATGCATTCATGCTTGGGAACTTGACGGACCCGCCCACGTAGCGTTCCAAGTTGAAGTTTCCGGGATCGATACAATCAAAAAGAGTTGGCATACATTCAATGCGGTAGAATTTCATTTTGGTTTTGAAAAACTTTGTGAATGTTAAAGGTTGAATAGTGACTATTGAAGGTTCAAATATTTATTGACATCGTATTGTAATATTTGAACAAAGGGAATTAGTATTTGCTTGTGTTCAAGTGATACTTAAATTATGTGATGCATGAAGTTGAATCAAAGTGCTTAAGTTGCAAATTTATCTTGATATAAGAACTGTCTCTTTCTTTTGATAATAATCTAGATAAGAATAGTAGGAAAAATGAGATTATTGACCTTTCGGTGTTAAGGACTCCTCTGCCTCTGACATATATTCCCGAAAGGTATTCTTATCCATTTTCCGGGCAAGTGTCCATCTTTGGGTGAAGTTAAATTTTGGATTACCAGAAACCATAAGATCCCTATCCTTTCTATTCTCAAGATGGACAGCAAAACCTTCCAGATCTATGTAGAGATGCTAGCAGTGTGGATTATATTCTCGGAAAGAAGTTTACTTTCAATGGCTATGATTTCTATCCTTCATAATATAGAAATGATTTCTATATTATGAAGTGGATTCCATTCACACAGGTGCACACCACCTCCGCATTGAGACCGGGAGATGGATTCGAGCCCCGGCGAGACGAACCGTCTGTCGGCCTTTGTCAGTGGCCATTGAGGATGAAAGTCCAGCCCTCCAAAGCACGTTTCCGGGCTGCGAGCATATCCGGCCTCGGTATGCTTTCAGTTAGTTGTGCCCCCATCGAAGCCCCGCGTGATGAGCTACCCGGAAGCACGGCCTACCAGAGGCTTGTTGGGATCGTCTCCGAGGTAATGGATGTCTGTGACTTCATTATACCCCCCGGCTCCTGACATTAACCTGTTGCATTCTGTGATTATGTATATAATCAGTAAAGATGTCGGGGCATCCTTTATTGTTACTAAGGTTTTCCCGAAAACCTCGGTGGGGTTAAACCTGAGTATTATCGCGCTTCTCTCTTTTGTACTTGGGTCCCATAGGCCGGTTGGTCTCCGTGGGCGAATAAAAATCATATTCTATTCTATTCTTCATATCCGAGAGAAATTTCAGTGTGATTTTCGACCTCTACCTCGATTACATTCCCTAACCTCCCCCCCGCTCTCGGACATACTCTCACCTTCAAACCATCTCGGGAACCTTAGGGTGCGATCATTAGTATTAATATTCCCACTAATTTCCCATTTGTTTGTATTTCTAAGAGGATAATCTCGGTGGAAAAGGCAAAGTTAAAATAAAGGTGTCCGAACAAATGTCTTTAATCTCAGAGTTGAGAGTTCTAAAATGCCCAAAAACAATATTGAAGAAGAGAAGGTGACAAAACCGGGAGCTTAAGCCCCCAATTGATTCTTAGGCAGGAATGGAGACTTAAGAAAATTATTGAAAAGGAGGATTGTACTAATAGCAAAAATAGTCTTGGTGACAATATGGTTGATCATATCATGATCATACCAAGAATTTCGAAATTGACAAGAATTGGGTTCTTACATTTACAAAAGCAAATCTTTCTATGAGAATTAATCTGGTACTATTACCCTCTCTATGCATCCGTATTTCCCCTAAATAAATGGGGCGACGAGAGTGTGAAGAGTATTCCTGAGATTGAGGACGAATATTCCTTTCACACTGATGAAGACTCAAAGTGGCAGTAGGTTAATTATAAAAAAGGGGCAGAGGCCAAAAGAAAATCTATTCTGGCCCCATCAAAGTCAGTCCGAGAAAGTTAGCCATCCAATCAAGGGTGGGTATAGGTAAATACTAATTTTAAATGAATAAGTCTATCAATATAATTACTTGGAATGTCCAAGGTATTAATAGTAATATCAAGAGGGACCGTTTAAAAGTTTGTTTGTCCTCTCTTCATCCTGACATCTTTTTTATTTAGGAACATAAGCTTCACGATCCTAATCATGAAAAGGATCATCACAGGAATCCTTTCTTCTAACTATAAGCTCGTCCATTAAGGCTAATAATTTCTTATGCGGTATAGCTATAGAATAGAATAGAATAGAATAGAATAGATTTTAAGCGTCCGCGAGACCGAATCGCCTATGGGACCCAAACAAAGAGAGCAAACAAGCGTAATCGACCAGATTAAAACCCCCACCAAAGGGTTCGAGGAAAAACCTTAGCAAAGAATAAGTTTGCCGGCATGTTGTACAAATTGTGTAGAACAGTTCAATCGCGGCCCCGAAGAAACAATCGAAAGCCCGCATCCATAACCTCCCCTCGAGGTATGACCCCAATGAACCCATCGACCCAGATTCAACAACTCATGCAACGGTTGGCGGGCACTAGTAATCGAATATACCGCTCTCGATATGGGCAAATCTTTGGCGCGTGATCACGAGGGCATGACATTCATCCTCAATGGCGCCACGGTGGCAACACCGGCAAAGCCTTTGCTCTGTGCTTCTGAGCCCAACGTCATGTCTCAACACGGGCGATGTGCACGCGTCTTAATGGAAGCTATAAGTCCGCGCTTCTTCATGGGCAAGCGGGTGTATAAGTATGCGGTGTGGGGCCTCTCGTGAGCTTGGGATTGACTTCTTCTGGCGATAGTGTGCCCGGCTTAACGTCGCGTCAGGCATGCGCGTCGAGCTTTAGCGAAGAAAAGCAGTATCTAGGTACAACTTAAGTGCCTTGTGATCTTTCTTTGTCCTTATGTACACGCCTGTTTGCCTGTTACACCCGGCGTGAGAACCACCGAGCTTGCTTGTCCTTCGGCCAGGCTTTTCGGTGTTGGAGACCCATCGCCATGGCCAAAGCAAGGTTGGGCAAGCGTGTATCACCCATAGCGACCACCTTACGAAAGTAAATGATATGGCGTTCCAATGCGGCCGTTGAAGGGCGAAAAAACCCATCTCACGAGTAGGATCCGGTATGAAATCGTGGACTTTACCCCAGGCGGGCTCGATGCCAAGAAGGCTTTACGCACCGCTTGAGGTCATTCCGTGTGTTGAGGGATATCACGGACCCCATATACGCCCCATATAAATGAAGACCAGACCGGTCAATGCCCTAAATAAGTGTATTTGTGGCCCCGGGCATACAACTTTCCTTTGTGGTCATTTGTTATTCCGCATGGCATAGAGTGCTTTCCAACCTGCCATGACCCGTCTGATGGCAAAGATCCCAATGGGTGGTAGTAGAACTTCGATCCCCAAGTACTTGTAGGTCGGGGCCACCTCTACATCCCCGCCCCCGTAAGTGAATGAGGGAAGCCTTGGTGACGGATGATGAAACTAGCAAAGACCCTAGTTTTGGCCAAGTTAACTCGCATCTTAGGTAAATGAATCGCAAAAAGTGTCGAGAGCATCCAGTGACGCTGCATGTCCCTCCGAGTATAGGCGGGGAGGTTGACATCGTCGAAGATATATGAGTTGTTTGACAGGTGATGCATGAGATGGGCGTGACCTCCATGCTCAAAGAGCCAAGCTTCGAGGTCAATGTACTGTGCCAAAGAGTGTGGGGAGAGAGGGGGCAACCTTCAGGACCTCTAATACTAACATTACACCGGCTGTCCGACGATGTGATACGTCTCTGAGCATGCCTCGTCTTACCTATACACGCATTCGCAAGTTAAGGGGAGCCCCATTTCGGCCGCAGAAATCGTCCCCATAACCGTCCCTGGGTAATGTGTCCAAAAGCTTTAAATCCACGAAAACAATAGTGCAGTGTTTTGTCAGATTCCTCGCTATCCTCAATCAATGTCGCCTTGAGTGAAGATATGATCAATGGTGGAATGCCCGGGCTCTAAAATTTGCACGTGTGAGAACCCGCCACATCACCTCCTCTGCCCATATTGTCACCGCCAAGGATGCCGCCAATAGTTTTGCAAAAAAGAGACCACCATAATAGTGCGATAGTTGGTCGGCATTGAGGGTCCCCCGGCCTTGTATATGGGCACAACTCTACTAGTGGTCCACCGTGGAGGAAGCCTTCTTGCAATGCTTTGTTGAATAACGCCATGAGAACATGCATCGCTGGAGGCCCGGCCCATTTCGTAAGTTCGCCAAGATGCCATCTAAATCTGTGCCTTCCCATTAGCCGACGTTGTAGGCCCATAATGACATCCCCTCTGGATGACCCGAGCCATGCCTATTCAGGAGGGACTGCGGTCCGCCCGGAAAGGTGTCGCAAAGGCTGTTACAGAATGCGTACACATTGCTCCAGGTGATGTTCCCTGCGGGTCAGTGCGCCTTGCTCAAGACCCTTCTCCGGGAAATGTCATGGGGGTGCCGATCCAAGAGACCAAACATTTGTTCTTGATGCTCGCGAGGTAGCCGGCTTTTCTTGCTCTTGAGGAAGGAGTGGTATTGACTGATGGCCTGTGGTAGGGAGGTGGGATCGATGACTTCCGAGGAGTGTCTTGAGCTCCCGACACTCATCGCTCCGAACCACACATTAAGGGGGGAAGGTGGTAGTGCCGAGGGATTCGCCGTGGCAGCCTCTCCCAAAGCATCTCTCCCGAACAATGAGGCGGTGAGTCAGTATAGAACATTCTTTGTTAAAGTGTGGGGGGAGCTGTACAGTCCCGCCAGTCATGCTCAAGCAACCGGGACATAGGTCCTGCACCGGTAGTCAAGTGTCCGGTGGACACTGGGGTGTTGAGGCGGTAGATGCCACCGGGAGCTTGGCAATGGAGATGCACAACAGGGTCGGTGGTCCCAGTCCACTTCCTCGTCTCGAAAAATTCATTCCAATGGAAAAATGGGCAAACTGTGCATCCCCGTTCCTCAACCAATAGATAATCCACCACTACTTTGAGCCGCCCCTTGGTTCTCCCCTCTACAAGTGCGTGGTGAAGATGGCCATTGTGCCAACCCATTCAAATAACCGGATCAAAGATACTACCCAAAGAACAATAACAACGCCTTCGCCATAGCGAAGAATATGGTTGTCGCCCCGGCACCCTCGACCAAATAGTCGTGCCAAAAGATGAACCTGGAAGACGTTTACATGGTCAATGATGTTAATGGAAGATGGAAAATTATAGTAGGTAAAATTGACTCTTACTTTCATTTACTAATGTCTATTCCTACAATGATCCTTCAAAGAGTCACTAGGTGGAATAAAATTAAGCATAGCACGGATCATCTAGACATAGATGAATGTGTCATCTATGGAGACTTCAATATGGTTCTGAGATAACTTTATGAAGAACAAGAATTTCAAGAGCCTTACCCCCAACGTGAGAGATCTTCCCGGATGGTCTTATTTCTTCTAGAAGCTTACCTTAGCAAGGACCAGTGAGATACCTCAAGCCTTGGGTTGGTCCAATCAATGTATAAAATCCTGTTTGTTGTCTTCATGATAGAATTCTACCTTAGTGAGGATGCGTGGAATAGCAAAGAATCGTGGAGAATACGCATGGGTATACTTTTATCTGACCACTTTCCTCAGCAGATTATAATTTTGGGCAATGACAAGAAAAGAAGAAGGAATTCATATTTCAAGATGAATACTAGTTTGCTAGATCAGGAGGATTTCAATAACAAGCTGGAAGATATTATGAATAGAAATCCCAAGCCAGAAGGCAAGACTGGTTGGATGTATTGGGGATTAATATGGGCAAAGATTAAAAGTTGGGTGAAAAGTGGGGTAAGAGCTTATTCTATCGGAATAAGGCCCATTTGGATGGCCTAAGGCAAAGTCTCTAACATGCTTCGGATGATCAGAAAAAGAACATTAGAATGCAAATTGAGAAAGAAGAGATCAAAATTGCAAAAGGCTGGAAGGTCAAGGTCAAAGTCAAGGAATTGAAGGAAGATGAAAAAGCCAACTCTAAATACTTTTCTCTTTCGGTTTGGAGAAGCCTGGGATGTAAGATCAATCCAAAAAAATCAGCCATCCAGCAAATCGTGCAAAGGGAGCGGATGGCCAACAAAATGGGATGTAAGTATAAGTCCCCAAGTATGTATTTCAAGATCCTAGATATTCCTTTTGTAGCAGAATACTCCATCATATCACTCTATCAACAATAGTGTAGGAGTGCGATAACGTCTTCCATTGTCTCCCCACACTATTTGAACCCGCATATTGATTATGGAGGAATGACTAACCAAAATGGCTTGGGAGCGGAGGAGGGGGGGGAGCTATTTCGATAACTCCATCATTAGGCAATTGATATGTGTAGATGATACCTCACACACCCGGCAAGTATCGTAAAATATCCGATGTAGTGAGACTTTCTCTTTGAACACCTGGAATGGGGATCTATTGACAAAGACACTTATCATACCTTTATCGGGGGACAAAATGTAGAGGTGACACGCGACTTGGAATAGAGTTCATTACCACCACATAATGGAACATCTACCATCAACAAAATCGACATGTGGAAAAGCACTCTATGCAATGTGGAACAATTGCCACAAGGAAGAGCTCTATGATTGGTCCCCCGTGCATGCCCGCTCAGTGGTTTTGATGGAACCAATATTTTTGGTACAACGTAAAGATCTAGAGACCGCCGATATACATTATCAATTGAGAAGATTTGTAATAGTCCGAAAAAGCCTTTACGAATTGGCTCTTGAGTCAAGTCTATGGTTTCGGTCCCAATTCTCCTCCAATAAACACGATTCTTGCCGACACAACGTATGCTTTGGAAGCCACATACTATACCGCCGGGGTAAACATCAAAGATACTGACTTCATAATCCGCCTACACACTTGCCGTGTTCTAAATATCACACTCACTTGAAACAATATCTCAATACATGTTTTTTGGTAAGCGTTGGGATACCAATGCTTTGAAAAAATGTCAAAATAGCATGTGTAAAAGCCATGTCAATCCCACACTTGCCCATGGCCCACAACAATTTTGATACCACGTTTGCCCATGAAGAGATGTAGAACATTTGCATTCGTCTATACTCGTGCATGTTGCTTCAGAATTGAAACATGCAAATGGGGTCGAGAGGAACATGAAAACAAGATATGTGAACGTTGTCATGTGGAAGCCATTGAAGATGAATACCACACTCTTTAGATTTGCCCCGCATTTGCACTTTCGAGTATAATATGTTGACCTCATTACACCTAATTGGCTGTTACATTTGGTCCCACAGACGCCTGAAGTAATGACATTATCATCCTTCATCCCAGAGGTTCTCACGCGATGAACTAATTCTACATTATTGCATTGACATGTAAATGTAGAGTTTCTCAACGATCCTATTATTGTTAAGGTTTTTTCTCGGAAACACTTTGGAGTTGGGGTTTTTTAATCTTGGGCAGCAATGGGCTTGTTGTGCTTTGCCTTTTTATGGATTCCAATGATAAGAACATATAATTGATATCACTGACGTTCCCTTATGCTCAAGTGCTCAATAAACAGAATCATTAATATAATAAATATACGATCAATGGTGCACTTCAATCACCATACTATGAATCCTAAAGAGTGCCTCTTCGTACCATTTAATATCTATGGTTTTTATAGAAATAAATCCCATATAATACTATTATTCAACATCTCTATCTTTGCTTGTTCCACTTTGACAAGATTCTTGAGATTCCAATAAAAGCATATAATAGTCCTAAAGGTAGTTCCTGCATTTTCTACCGAAGTCACATGAGATGGAAGTACATTATTCAACATTGGTGGTATAATGTATCACTCCAATATAAAATAAAACATTTCTAGAAATGTCTATGTGAGCAGTAACATGTCCTTCATCTTGCATTTTTATTTGAGAACCAAATGAAGAGGACATCAGTTTCTAATGATGGGACTACTTCAAATGAATTGCCATCTTTTGCAAGTGACAGGTTTCATACAGGCATGTAAAGATATATGGTGTGATGCCAATGATAAAAGTACATGGAATATTCTCGTCTTATACTACCATAGATGGCAACTATAAAATAATTGCCTATATCGATGGTAGTAGTGATGAGGACTTTGGATTTGGGTGTGGTCTTCACCAGGGTTCAAAACCTATTGATGGCAAGCTTTATGAATTTTGGATATATTAGAAACAACTAGTCCCATTATCATTGTCTTAAGCTGATTTGTAGTGCCCCCAATGCGATTGCCTGCCGAATGCATGGGCCTCAATAAAATGATACATTGTGTTTCGTACAATTGCCTACTAAATGCACGGATCTTAATAAAATGAGACGTTGTGGGTTCATGAATTGCCTGTTAATATATGTTTTTCTCAAATGTGTGAATAAATATAACATAAGGGGATGCTTGAAGTAGCCCAATAAAATTTGCATTCATTTATTTCATATATTTAAAGCAATATTCCTGAGGGTGACTTTTTGGACGTCGAAGAACTATTGGACGGCATATTCACAAAGTTATACCTTATTTTGGGTCGTAGATAGTGATCCAAATGCATGGGCCTCAATAAAATGATACATTGTGTTTCTTTCAATTGCCTACTAAATGCATGGATCTTAATAAAATAAGATGTTGTGGGTTCATGAATTGCCTATTAATTTTTGTTTTTCTCAAATGTGTGAATGAATCTAACATAAGGGGATGCGTGAAGTAGCCCAATAATCACGTTGCATTCATTCATTTCATATGTTAAAGCAATATTCGGAGGAGGGGTGACTTTGGGCGAGAACTATTGGATGGGCATATTCATAAGTTATACTTTATTTTGGGTCATAGATAGTGATCCTTGTTTTTTGGGTAACGCCCCACAAGTTGGGGTATATAGTATAAAGATTAGCAAGATACTATAAGGTTTAAAGCAAATATACGAGACGATGTTAATTTGATACATATATTATATACTTTGTTACAAGAAGAGGTGGAGAGGCTCTCACTGCCCAGCATCACCTCCCGTGTGAATATGCATCCAAACTAAAAAGGGTTTATATTGTCTAAAAAATATTTTGGCATATGCAGGGGCCATGGATCATGGTGTGCATATTATAATTTGTTGTTCTAAATATTATAGGAAAACTAAATATGCCCCTTGGGGGCTTGGAAAAACATGTCCTCTCTTATGGTGTGGAATTGGTCTTGAAATAAACAAAAAAAACCCACCACAGAAATACAGATATCAATAGAAATTTTATTAACATACAAATACAAATGCTAAAGCAAGATAGATAGATAGATAGATAGATAGATAGGTGGGTGGGTGGGTGGGTGGGTGGGTGGCTATAACGTCACGCTGATACGGAGCATGCTAGGGGGAGTGGTCCAGAGAATTAAGGCAATATGGGGTATAATGATACCAAGGGGTACAAGACTTGGCAAACAGAGCAAGATAACACCTGCAAATACTATAAGCAAAGGAATAGGGGCAAATAATCTACATGCAACTATATTTGTAAAAGGCAGATGATATTTTAAAGAAAAGGGAAGGGTCATGCAATTATTTTAGAAAAAGGAGGGGGCGTTACCGAAATAGGAAAACAGGAACGTGGCTTTTAAAGAACGGGGCAGAGCCGAACTGTAATAGCGGTGGTCGACAGATTAAAGAAACGGGTGATTTTCGCTAAGGAATCCGGCACCAGCAACCGTCCCTGCTCCTGGATTCGGCACCAGCAACTCAGATTTTATCTGTGACTTCTTAAATCCGACCTGCAGGGAAGTTCGAGAGAGAGTACTGCTTCTGAATCCGGTCTTCTTAGTTGCAATCCGGCCTCTGATCCGACTGTAGGACGCCATTTAATTGCTTGAACGTTGGATTCAGTCCGGATTCATAAGTTGTGGTTACTTCTTGAAGCTTATTAGAGTTGTGAATGCTGTGTTTCTAAAGATTTCAGTCCAAAGAGAAGAAACAGTGGTCAATCCGTTTGTTATTTCCCCTGGAATTTGCCGTGGTCAATCCGTTTGTTATTTCCCCTGGAATTTGCCTTAATCCCTGGATCCGGTTGGGTGGAAACTGGATGCTCCGTAGCTTGGTTGTGGAAACCAAGAACCTTTGTTATTGATCTAACCTCTTATAAGACTCTAAGATCTAAGAATTGATTCTTCTGTCTCTATCTATTTAAACTGTATATTTTTAAGAAACATATCACACGCCACTAGGTAGCATCCAACTGGACATGTGACCACACACCACACTACATTGTTCGGTTGGGCCCTGCCCCAACCACCTTACATTGCGTCAAATACATGAGATTATAATTAAGTTTGTATGCATGTCAAATATTAAAACTATTTAAAAAAAAATGATCTAAACAAATTTCCAAGAGCAACGATAGTCTTTACCCATTGCATGCATTAATAGCATATTATCATGTCTGCATAACCTAGCTTATTCAATAATGTCAATATTGCAGCGCAGAATCATGTGTATAGACGAGCAAATGCAATGCAACCATTTTAGAAATACAATGCACTAGTTTTGCATGAGGAATTTTTTTACACAACTGGAGATTCTCATTTCCATCGAGGCGAACATACAGAATGTGAACATATAGAATTGGGAGCATAATCTCAAGAAATATTTTTCATTTTAGCCTCAATTTCCTACATTGCATATCAAGGACAACTCAAATATACTCAAGCACACTGTTATAAAATGTCAAAGCTTGAACAGAATCGTGTTTCAATTCAGAAGTTTTAAATATGTAACAAGCCTTCTCAGAAGTGTTAAATGTGCAACAAGCCCTTCTCTTGCTTTTGAAGGTGCGAGATGATTTTTTCATTAACTAAGGAAAAACATACAATATACTCGAATTGCGCATAAATATGGGCAAGTTAAGTATAATAGAGCTTAATAATAGAGTAAGTTATTAACAAAAAGTGTGAAGTCAACGAGGTCTTCCAGAAAAATCTAGTCTTGATCCAAGGTCAAAGTAGGTCTTTGTCTTTAGTCTTGGTCGAGTGCAACAGCCATAATTGTATCCCTTAAGATAGCAAAAGGAGTCTTGTGAGGCGGCCTTTATATTGATGAAGAGTATCACTTGTCTTCCGTAAAATCATAAAGGTAGTTGAGAATAAGATAAGTGCTTTCGATCCATAAGATTACGCGCCATTCTTTGAGAACCCTCAGAAAACCAAAAGAGATTACGGCATCCAGAATGAGGCAATACTAGTGATATGAGATGAGGAAATGGTAGGTATCTTCGGATCATCAGAGTCAGAGGCAGAGGAAAAAAAGAAGGTTATAGATATGAGTGAATTTATCAAGAGGTGCCCATGGTAGAATCACCATCCACATGTTGTCTCTTTATCAATCAGTAAAATCTTCTTTGGACCATAAGCAAAAAGGAGAGTAACATATATACCGCAATCATCCTATGAGTGTAGTACATCCCATGTACCTTGCAAACCTATCTGTAAAATCCTGATGATGCTTATGAATGAACCAGAATATATAAGCCATTTGGAAGACTTCTCGTGTGAATATCCCTGCCCAAATTCTTTCTCTCGTCTTAAAACCTCATTATCCCTGATCATTTGCCTAATAGTCCACTGATTGTGAGGAGGGAACTTGACTTGATGTTCATGTGGCCTTTCATCACCATATAATTTCACCTCATATATACTTGCCCATCCATCAAACTTCCTGTTATTATGACTTCTGCACAGCTCCATACAACCTAGGAAAAGGAAGAATTCAGTGCCTTTGGAAAGATAATTTTGATTTAAACAAGTTAAAATACCCTTCATATGAACCAAATTGATCCCAGCACCTGTCATAATTGTCAGAAGAAATATATCTATGGGTTGTGGTACACATCACAAATAAAGTGAATTTTGATCCAAGTAACAGAGAATCTTTTATGATCATAGAGGCACCTGTTTTTGGGTTGCCCCTAGGGGGGCAAACCCTTGTTTAAGTGGGTTTGTGGCATATCCTAGGTATATGCTAGAATATACCTAGGATATGCTGGTGACTGCTCCAAACCTGTTATTCCCTGTAAATGGCGGTCACCTGCGCGAGTTAGGGCTTTTATATGGGGATCTGCGACAGTTTTACTATCAAACAATGCCGATTCTAATCCAATCCAGGCCTCAAATCCGCCCAAGAATCAATAAGCAGTCGCAAATCGTCTCCAACTGCTAATGCTACGTAAGGTATTGAGATTTCTTCATTACCGTTATCAAATGGTTCTTTGGAAGAGTGTGATCTAAGAAAATATGGGTCTTTCCAGGGGAGGCCTACATTGCCGGTGTTTACTACAAACAAGCAGTGTCCCTTTGTCTAGGCTTCCTGGGCCCCTATCTTTTGCTTCTCCTTTGAGGTTCATTTTCTACAGTATACCACCTCCTCCACCTCCAAGTTTTTCTCCACCTCTTTCACCAAATTTTGCCACTCCATCTCCACAATGAGCACCATTCTTAAAAATACCCATCAGTCCAACAAATGAATATCTAAGAGAAAGAACTCTTTCAGAATATTTAGTCAAAAATTATCAATATCAAACATTATGATAGCCGGTCCTCATCAACATCAGCATCTCATGTGTTGTTTTCTTCCCAGATGGTAAGATTGGATATTGTTGGCTAATTGTTGTTTTGCCATGTCGTAATAAGAAACATCTTCATTACTTTTTTCCAATCACTTAAAATGTGTTTTTGGATGCTAGGTTTTGAGGGAGAAAAAGTTGATGAATACAGCAAGTCTAGGTTTTGGAGCATTGCTCTCATTAGGAAGGGGAATGTTCCCAGAACCTCCAACAGTTAGACACAATTCCTTCCGGTGCCAGGCAGGTGATGCTTATCCAATTTTATTCTGTAGTATTGTTGCAAACTCAGGTCAGTGGAAGTGCGTCTTTTATGACATCATCAACTCCAGTGATGGTGAATATAGAGCAGTAAGCAAAGATGATCTTCATAATTGGATAGAGCTTGTTACTTCCATTGTGGACTACGTTGATGCTGCGACATGGCGTCCTGGGTTTGTGCGAGTTGCAGATTCAACTATGGTGGCTATTTGTCTGTCAGTCATAGAAGATTTAGAATGAATGACGTCGGAACAAACTCTGACACTTTGGATCTGATCCAAGCTTAACTCTTGCTCATCATCTTCACATGGCAAATTTTTATTCAGTTAGCCAACTTTATGGAGGCAACTTAGACCTGAAATAGAGATCAAAAGAATGCGCTTGTTCCTGAAGTTTAACACTTTTCTGGCCATGAAATGGGAAAACAGAAGACGGAACACCTGTTCTTCAGTAACCAGTCAAGCTTGCTAAGTGACATATCAGGTCCTCTTCATAGCATCTTTAATTTGAATTCAGTAACTTCTTGGTGCCACCTTAGTCAAGGATTCTATTTTGCGGACCTGATCAAGTCATATTTTTTTTAAGCAGTTCTGACCATTCCTTTCAAGCAAGCTTTTGGTGGCAGTTTGATACTTCTAGGATGCTTCTTCATTCCATCACTAGGTTCCAATCATAAGTTTCTTCTTATGAACTCTATATTCTACTAAATCCTTTTGTTGTCATTGTTGAAGCCCATATTGTACTTGTGGACATATTACTAGAAGGCAGTATTAAGGTCTTTCTGGACATATACGATGGAAGCACATAACATACAAAATAATCTATTCTGGCCAATGTGAAGTTAAGGTTACCTGGGCAGGAATTAGTAGACTAGATCTGCCTGTAACATCTAGCCTTGCACATTCCTTTCGACAGCTATGTTTATTACAATAATATAATTGCTTTTTTCTTAACAAAAATTGGGAGGTTGTGTAGCTTGAGTGGCTTAGCTTACCTCCCCTAGTTACCAGTATTTAATTCTTAAATGCTGCTAGCTACAACATTTATCATTATGCTAAGAATGGCATGCAGATCCACACCGTGTCATTGTTTCTATCATACGTAGAAGTTTGTGTTACGTATTAAAAATTTCAACTCCTTTGGTCTAAATTCATTTCTTCTTAAAGGGTAACTTTTTTATTGACCTACCCAGTTTTTTGACCATCACAGCACATATAAGCACCTTCACCAAATAATTTATGTCGTCATCATTTGCATCACTAATATGCTCATTATATCCTTTATATAATAGAAAACACTCATGATTTTTGAAGGGCAATGAAGGGCTATGGAAGGGCAATGAAGGGCGATTTGAAGGGCAATGAAGGGCGACAAGACTGCGGCAAAGACATGTGTCATGCTTTTTTTGAGTATGTGAATTAAAAAACCACCCTAAAACAGACTTTCTATGGCGAGCTTAACATCTTCAAAAAGTGGTCCAAGGAAGGAAAATATGCTGTAGAGACAATATCTAATCATCTTTTGTCTTCTTTTATTATCGATTCTGTTGGTAGTTGCCATATTCTCAAAATGCTCCTAGTCGCACGTGACCATGAAGTTGGCTACCGATTCACACGATGATTGGATGCTTCTTCAGGCAAGAAATGCAAATGATGATGAGTTTGACTGTTTTCATGCTTCATAGGGTGCACCAGTGTTTGCAAACAAAATGAAGGGTATGCGGACTTAGGCTCTCCAAGAAAGCCAAATCGTAACTTCCAACGCATGATTAAAGGGAAGCTTTTTTAGAAAGCTAAAATTTCCCAGACAATACAATTTTTGTTAGGAAAGATCAAATCAGGTGGTGTTGCAAACCGATAACTCTGAATTATCGATGTTGGTGCAAACATAGGATTTGCATCATTTGCTGCAACATCAATGGGCTTCAAAGTGCTTGCTTTTGAACCAATTTTTGAAAACTTACAAAAGCTTTGTGATGGCATGTACCTGAATAGAGCTGGACATGTCTTAAAGCTTTATCATGTTTCTTGTCGATATTTAGGAAACATTACTATTCACAAGGTATGTTCAAACTTCAACTTTGTTTATAAGGGAAGCTTTTGTATAATATTTAACATGAGCTAAGGGTGGTGCGGGTTATTGGTCGGCTAAACAACACTTCATTGTCTCCTTATCCGGGTGCCAAGCTAGCGGTAGTACCTTACACTGTGAGAACAATTACACTAGATGCAATGGTTTCTCAGCATACCCATGTGCCCTTGATAAAAGTTGATGTCCAAGGTTGGGAATTTCATGTTCTTAAAGGAGATGAAAATATATTAAGGCGACCGGCAGGGAAAGCACCTTATCTTATTTATGAGGATGATGAGAAACTTTTGAAAGAAAGCAATACCACAAGTCAGGACATTCTCATGTTTCTTGAGGTGACAGGATATAATTTTTGTAAAAGAATAGGAGGTGATAGGCATTGCAGTAAAGACAGCTCCCTTCTTGTAGAGGAATCAATGTTATAGGGCCCAACCTTTATTTGTCCAGGTAGTTGGAATTAATGTACACAGTTTAAATGATGCAGCAGAAAATAGATGAAAAACTTCGTTTGTTCCTATTACTTTTTCTATAACGTTTTGACATTTTAAAACGGGGGGAGAATTCAGATCAAACTTGTAAAAGATTTAATATTATTATAGGCCGTGACCATTAGAATCGATGCATCGGAGCATTCGAGCACATTAATTTTACATGGTATATGCAAAAGGTAACATTTGGGCACTTTTTACTAGCCTAACCAGGACAATTAACATGATGACCTTTCTACCTGTGGCTCTGGAGTGTCAACTGGGCATTTAACTTCAAAGAAAAATGGCTCCAAATTTCAGCTTGTGGCTTAGTTTGAACAAAGCATTTCTATTTTTCAGAGTTGGTGGATGACTTTTTAGAGGTAAGTGATTCTTCAAGGTGGTGTTGTTCATATGGTGTTGCTGATGGAGCCACCATTGGAGCAAGAGAAAGACAATTATCTAGGCGAAACCATGGGATTAATTATCTAAGCTAGATTAACCAATGGCTATCAATCAATCTTGTTAATTTGAAAGTTTCCGGTTTGATGAAAATATTTTTGGAATTTTTTTTTAATCGATTTCCAAAGATTTTAAATGCTTTTAGATGCCGTCTAATATTTCCGACAATCCACAAATCGATATGTTTTCGTTTGTATGAGTTCGAATTTGTTTTTTTGCTTCGTGTGGCTATGCCTTATGCCTTATCCGATTCCTCGCATGCTCAGTCGGTCTTTGCCCTTTCGGTCGCATGCATCGCATGCATGCATGCCACGACTACTTAATACCTCGTATTTCATGAATCGGCATGGATGTCTTATCCTTGGCATGTTTGCCATTGTTTTAAATCATGCATCGTGGATTTTCTTAATTTCGTGGTATTTCGCCAAGTAATGGCATCTACGCACTTGCGCAGAAGACGATTCATGGAAATTTTGGTTTGCTATACATCTGCTGTGTGAATCCTTTCCTCCAATTGTTTTTCTCAAAAGCATTAGAGCAAGAAAATTGATACGCCTGCATAAGCTAGCTAGGGCTTGCCTTAATGAAGGCTATGTGTAAGGAAGACCTAGCTTGCTTTAACGGGCTGGTCGAGCTATGTGTAAGGAAGAGCTTGGCTTCCATGCAAGATTACTATCCTAATCCATGAATAACACAAGTCGAAAACTATGGAAACCGGATGAAGAAGCTTCAAATTACAATAAATTCATCTTGATATGCAGTGATCATAACTTCAGATTTTCTTTTGGCGTGTTTGTGTATACATGGCTGTTTCATTTTATTAAATATTTTGAAAAATCCATGTGATCCAAAGAATTGCCCATAGCTAAAGATGCAATCTGCTTCATAGTTTAGATTTCCAAAGCGTCATAGATTATTTTGATCTTATCTCATATTATTTTGTATATGCAAATGCCTCGTAATATACCCATATTCTTAATTTACGTGAAGCCTTATGTTCTCTCCCCAAGACAATTTTGCTATTGCGCATCACATACGACATTTGAAGGGGGCTTTGTTGAAGCTCATTGGGATTTGGGAGTTTTGCTCAAATATGAAACTTGAGGTATGATTTCTTTGAGTCTTGCATTTTACTCGTATAACAGACCTCAACAAAAACCCAGTTTTTTCAACCATTCAATTTTTCAATCTTTTTATGGTTACTTGAATTGTGCAAAGGTCAAACATATTGGAGAAATTGAGTTGGACAAGTGAAAGCTCAATGTAAGTTTGTTCGCTTTCTTAACATTTCACCACTTCTCATTCAATTTTCATGATGCTTTGCATGAAATTGTAGACAAACTTCCTTCTTGAAGGCCTATGCAAACCATCTTGCAACACTTATGACCGGATAGATCTTTGCAATTGGGTTTCTTTGGCTTGCATAGCTTGGAATGTTGTGAATTGATTGCAAATCTTATGTAGAAATGCTTCCCATGATGTAGCTAGATGTTGCGTAAGAATGCCTTACACATGCAAAAAGCCTCACCGGGTTGCTTTTACTTTACTCCTCATTAGCTTAATAATGTTTCTTTAATGGAGGCGACTTTTCCTAGCTAAAGAAGCGGTGCTTCTCATGTCCTTTTATGTAGCCCTCAAATTATTAATACAAACGACTCCTTACATACGTGAGGAGCGAAGCCAAAGGTGTGATTTGTCCACCAAAAGAAAAGGTCAATCTATTTTGACAATTTAATATTCATAGGGCATTCAAGAATGGCCATATCTAAAAGCACATGGAGGCTTTTAAGATGATGATGTAATGGCATTGTACCAATAGCGTCATCATTTTACTTCCATAGTCCATCCTTTTTCATGCTCGGGGCATCTATTTGAGGCAGAAATTTTGCAATGTCTAGGTTCAAAAGAAGCATGAATTGCATTGCTCAATGCATGTAAAAATTATCGAAGGAGAATGCTTTCCAAATATAGTTCAAAATGATATGAAATATGCCCCTTTATATTTCCTCATGGCAAACATCTTCTCAAGTGCTTTGGAAGGGGGTCATATAAATGGATTTTTCTTTTGGAGACAAACAAAGCAAGGAAGTTTTAACAATCTTAGAGACTTTGAATTTACCCATGTCTCGATGCAAAGACCATTATGATGGATATTGCATAGGTAAGATTATAAGAGAACCGCATGGGTATAACATCCGGATGACCACATGCAAATTGAGAAAAGCCGGTCTTCCACATTTCACCACTAACTAGCGTTGATTGCAAAGCGATTGTATATCATTCGAGCTACAATCAAGGCCAACTTTTTCGCCTCAAGCAACAAGTTATATTATCACCCTTAATTTGTTGCCAAAGATCTTTTAGGTAATAGATCGCAAAGATAGGATGGTTCCAAATCTGTAACGCCACTCTTCGGCCACTTGAAGCTCTAAGGTGTGGAAAGTGCATTATATGATGGCCTTTCCTGCTCATGCATCATACCTTCATGGTTTGATGAAATAAATTTGTAGGATCCACATATTTCATAAGCATTATTGATGCCCGAACAAGTAGTATACTTTGGTAGGCCTTGCACTTCCCATAATTAATATTTTCCAGCCTTGCACTTCCCATAATTAATATTTTCCTTCTCAAAAGTTGCAGCAAATACCTGTTTTTGTAATTCTCCGCAATAGAACATCTTAGTGCTATTTGTCCAAAATGGGTCATATTCCTTTAGGAGACTCATAGTTCAAAAACACAACTAGAGACAAATGTCCGTAAATACAGAGTTAATTGTAGCAAGTTCGCAATTCCTTAAAATGAAACTTCTTCCCGGTTGTCCACATTTGAAACGCACCACACAAGCGACTTTTTAAGACAAGAGTACCTTAAACTGGGGCAAAATCTTTATTTCATTTTCTATTTTTTATTCCTAGAACTCTCACTCATGCTTTGTCAAACAACCCCTTAATATTGGCATGATGCGGGAGATTGTGGTTTGATCACCATGCATCTCAAATAACATGTTTTTGTACTAGACTTAATATAAAGGGGCCACTTGGTTTTAATACAAAACAAGTCTTTGTGTGAAAACTACCGGGATGCAGGGGCTGATATTTTGACTTCCCAAAGTTGGAAGTTGACACCTTCATTTTGACAAAATTACTAACCCGGCTCTATGTTAATGCATATTTGTTAAGATATCTTAGGTTTTCGTTATTTGTTTTTATGGATATTATTCACCATAAAGGATTCGTCCCAAATAGTCTATTGGATCTGTTGCTATAGTATATATACATTGTGCATGTATTTAATTCCATTCTTGCTGTTGTTTTAATTGCCTTAGTCTATGGCATCATAATTTTTAATATGCATTCACATGTATATAATTCATTTCACCGTTGTTGTCCCTCTACTCTCGTACGCTCAATATGATATCCACGTAGTACTATGCATCTTTGTTCCTCTAGGTTATGCTTTTACAATGACAAATTGATTCTTGATTTTAACAGAATACCCATCAATGGCAATTGCTTGGCTTTGCAAACACAACCTTTAACATGTCCGGTTTCTATAAGTCTCTTAGAAATTCCAAATTTGGACGTACTTGAGTTTATATTGAGCAATGTCAACTTGCTAACTATGCGTCTTCAGTTGCAAACAACCGGGAACATCGTATGGCTGGTACAGGTTGTTCATTATTTGTCTCTTCCAAGTTCTTGAAACAAAATTATAGTTAGCATTAGTCACTTGGTTCATTGAGTGAGGAAATTATTGACAGCTCATGTTTCTCTAAGTCTGCGGCATATTGTAGTCTGCGGCATATTGTACCTGCAGCTTAGCATCTTATAATTTTTCGTAAGCTTACGAGTATTCAAGGTCTTTCTATGCTGCCACTAATCTAAAGTCTAATACATATGTACCTTTTGGACTTGGAGTAGACTGATGTGTTGTCTGCTCAATGTATACACATATTTCTTGATTGTGCAAACCATATGGAAGAGAAGGTGGGAGTAGACTCGATGTGTTGTCTTTCAATATATACACATATTTGTTGATTGTCCAACCCATATAGAAGAGAAGGTACAAGGGTATCTGAGAATTCTGAAGTCATACATTAGAACCCACAGTTCATGGCTTTTAGTTTCTCGGGATAATTTGAGTTGGTGAGATGGACCGGACTTGAGTTATATGGTTTTTACAATGCCCGTGGTTGCCATCTAGCTGAATTTGCCTCAAAATGACATTGTTATAGTGCCCATTAAGTTGCTCTTCATTGTGGCACACTATTTCAATAAACTATTACAAGATTTGTACTATTATGCCTAGCATATGAGCTTGAGAATCATTACATAGAATTGCAGTTTTGAAGGAGGCTTTATGGATTTCAACCTGTCATGGCCTTTTCATATAGGGAGGTTAAATTTCATGGTATGGAGAAGTTAACACAATCTCATTTGCTATTCTATTTGAGGTTATCTTTGCCAAAACTTATATCTAGCTCTCATTACTCATTATAGGGTACCTTTTCACTAAAGATTGGCAAATCATATTAGTGGAGTTGCAGATTCATTTTAGTTTTGAATATAATACAAATGTGCTGCAGTTTGGGAAAACAAGATTCAAGGTCTTCACCCATTCAAGACCTTCACCCTTTCTTTGTATTAATATGTGCCATGCATTCTAAATGGTTCTTCGTAACGAATTATAGATGTAGCTTTGTTTAACAGTGACATTGCCTATCAACAACAATTGGTGGCTATTGGTAAAGATAAGTTGTTCAGTTTCTGTGAGCTTTTTATTTTGTATTTCATAGTTCAAATTTGGACATCCTTGCAGTTTATATTGAGCAATATGAGATGTCGGTCTCAACTTACAGACTAGGAACTTTAGATAACTTGCAATTAGATTGGGTCTCAACTTACAAGCAGACTGGGAGCTTTAGATAGTTTGCAAGTAGACTGGGTCAAGTCACATACATGTGCTATGATATAATTCGCACAGTCACTTTGATATAGTTCGCATAGGCACTTTGTTTCATTGGCAATAGACCACATGAACTAGAAAGCTACTGACCATTCATATTTCCTTGAGCCTTAACATAGTGTAGAAAGATACACCAAGTAATTTTGTTTTCATAGAGTTGTTTACCCACATTACCATCTTGGGTTGTTTTTGCAGGCTTGCTAGGCGAATAATTTGAACTGCCATTTGGTTTAACCACTCAAATCAAGAGTTGCATTTTAAAAATATTATCAATTATGAACCAAATAGTCACTAAACTCATTATAACATCTCTTTTACATTACGTGACACAACTGCTAAACATAAATGTCTCTTTTACATTACATGATCTATTCACAGCTGGTAAACATATTTTTCCCATATCATAACACTACGAAAAAAGTGCTCAAATCCCCTGGAAAATCCCCCATTGAGGAACCGGGGGACTTGAGAGCAATGGGTTGTTTTCTTGGCAATGGGGAATTTTAGAACAAAAGGGTATATCCTACTAGGGAAGATTAGTAGAAACAGGGGATTCATGAACAAAGAGGGCATATCCTAACTGGGGGAAATTAGAAGCTTAGGGGGAAGATGAGTAGAAACAGGGGATACTTGAATAAAAAGGGTATATCATAATGGGGGAAATTAGTAGAAATAGGGGATTGCAAATGCATATTGGGGTATTTTCAAGAAAAGGGGATTAGGTCAAAAGAGAATTTGCAAATAGATTGGGGTTTTTTTGAGAAAGGAGGGAATTACCACATAATAGAGGAATTATAGTTCAATCCAAGGACATAATTAACTTAATTAACTCCGAACATAAATTACATGTAATTAATTTGGAATAAATAAAACGTAATCAAATGTAATTGTTTTATTGTCTTTTATGTCTTCATTTTTCTCTCCTTGACGATGGCTGGGCCCCGAGTATTGGCCCTCGGCGATGGCGACTGTTTTTTCTTCTCAGTAAAATCTCTATGGCGCCCGGCATCTTTTCTTAGTTTTACTTACGGTTTTCAAGATTTGGGCCGGTTTTGTAGATTCTTTTGATTTTCTTACGGATTTTTCAGATCAAGATTTGGGGATGCCAAGCTTGTATCTCCCTCCTGACCCAAAGGACTTATCGCAGGCGGTTTGTTTATAGAGACTACATAATCTGATCTAAATCCACATTTTTTGGAACACCGGCGGGGTAAACAAGCGGGTTCGGACTCTTAACAAGATCCGAGGGTTTTCAAACCATGTTCATCATGCTTATCGGGCACATGGCTTGGAAAAATAGGAGAAGATGAGGATCCATTGTATCTCGAAATGGCCAATGCGTATTTCTTGCACGCCTTTCTTGGATCTTTGGAATGGTGAAACAACTATGTAGTATTGGCCTACTCTTTTGATTTGCGTTGATGAGGAAATTATATGTCCGGCACCGATGGATCGAGAAATGAAGAATTGGAAATCTGCTTGGTGTAAGATGCATCAGTTCCTACAACCGTAAAACCGTGACACGCTTATTGTGATGAAGAGATCCGTTTGCGGGGCATTGTTGATAAGGAGGTACTGTTTATTACGCTCCACATCTACAATGTGTGTTGATGCTGCAAGGAGTAAAGGAACAATTCATAGCACAACACAAAAACTGTAAGTAACAATTCTCAAGTTTTCACTTACATTTAGTAACTCCATAATCTCGATAGGCGTTTTCTTGCTCCCGTCTACGTTCTTCGTTATAGCTATACAATCAAGCGGTTAGAATCTTCTAGGTAAGTGGGTTGTATTATCGGAGGGTTTCTTTACTGGTTGCGCACACATGAGGAATGTGTAATGCGCCCGATAGACTAAAGGGGAACGCGGCGGGAAAGCCCACCGAGGTTCCACGATAAATGGGATGCCACTTTTGTAGGATATCTTGAATTTCATTCTCTTCTTACGGACTTCTTTGCAATGGATACCTTTTATTTGGACATCATTAAAATCATCCAAAGACATTCAATGATTCCATGTCCTTAGTGTCCCATAATAATGCATTAGGTTTTCCGAATGGCCCAAGGCAAAATGAGGTTTTAATTGGAAGAGAATGGAGAATTTCCTTGAATGAGGAATTGCTTTGTACCTCTTCGAGTTTTTTTATAAAACCATGTTGACTCTTGGTTAGGGAAGGATAGAGGTCATTGAAAATTAGCCCTAGCCATTTTAAAAGAGCTTTCTTTGGTGCCATCTATCCCCATGGTGTAGTTGAAGATGTTCAATATCGTGTCTTAAAATAAATAAAGTTTGTAGTACGGCGATGGATGAAATGATAACAATGGTTCTATCTTCTTTTTCGATGTTTTGTAGTCATGAGATTATAACTCCATTTTTCTTCTTTGTTTTGTGTTAGGACATTGTTAGTAGCATATGTGATCATCCGGATATCAAGGCTGTCTCATTTGGTGGGTCGGATAAGGTGAAGATCCTTTATCTCGTTGATGATTGCACTCACTTCCCGAGTTTAAATTCCCTTTGTTATTTCGCTTCCCGCCGCGCGGACACACATATATTCCCCGCTTTGCCGGTTTGCAGGAAAAAGAGTCGCGAGTATTATGTTATGCAAAAGAAGCAAATGGCATGGAGTATTTACGTGATATGATTTCATATGATGTCCCTTCATGTGTAGTGCAACATGGGTGCCAAAAACCATGCTTTGTAATGCCCGATCTGCGGACCCGGTTTCAACTATGAATGCATTAGTGGGTCTTTGCCTTTGGTTCTCTATCACCGGTGCATGGTTACGTTAATTTGTGAAATGAAATACTTACGGACTAGAAATGTAATTCTTTTGCAATGAAAACTTAACTTTTTATTTGCAAATGAAATTTGATGTGAAATTGTGAATCTGGAATTTGAATTCAAAAGCTTGATAAGTTGCTTAGAATATAGGTAACCAAATTCACCAAATATATAATTACGTGAATGTTTTACAACCAAATAGCATAACGGTATAATGGGGTATTTGTATAACAGGTATTATTTTTTTACAAATGAGGAAATGAGGAAATGGGGGATTATGGCCAAACTGGGATTATGGTTAAAGTAGGAAAGGGGGTATGGTCAAATGTAATAGGGTATTGTTTTACAAACAAAGAAAGGGGGAATTATGGCAACATGTAACAGGGTATTATCGTACAAATAAGGAAAGGGGGGATTATGGCCAAATACCCCGATTCTAAAATTCATTTTATACCCCATTGTTCTACGTAAAAAAGGGGATTCTATAGGCATTTTTGGGGGGTATTTTCCCGGGTATTGGAGCACCTTTTTCGTTGTGTAATGTCTTGATGGTTATTTGTCATGTAATTCTATTCTTTTTTGGCACTTTAAAAGCACTGGCACCCTTGAATTTCAACGCCAACAAATGGCACCCTTGAATTCCAACGCCAACAAATGACTTTTTAACACTTTAATCTTCTAGCATTCTTGACTTAAATGATAGACCTATAGAATAGTCCATCTGTTTGAAATATTCTTTTCAACGCAATAATCTTTTCAAGGCAATAATACATTCGTGCCTTCTATTTATTTCTTTCTAGCCCATCTGCTTGAAATATTCTTTTCAATGCAATAACCTTTTCAAGGCAATAATACATTCGTGCCTTCTATTTATTTCTTTCTATCTTTCCAAATTTATCCAGACATTGACCATGCTACTAAGATCCCATGGATTGGTACATCTAAATCTAATACCAATACATCCAATACTAATCCCAAATGCATGAAATATAAAAGATATTGTTGCACATGCAAAACATATCCAATTTAGTTAAAACAATAATAGCGCACACAAAATCTAAATCTTTTGAATTTTATGTCGAAAAAATCTATCCTCATACATTGCACTCATCAATATTACCTTTTTTTGTTGTCGGATTGATTTTTGCCCTTCTGATAAAAACTACACAATAACTTGGAAATGTATGTTCAGAAACCCTGCTCATCAACATCATAAACCGTCGAGCATAAATAAAGTATTGCTATGCTCAACAAGGATCTAAATTTGGTTTTGATAATGAAGGAGATGCAAATGTAGGCAAAACCTTTCAGGCCGCATTTTTGGAATTTCCCTATTAACATTTCCTTCGGTCAAATCTCTTGCTTTTAAATACCTAGAAAACGAAATTCGAATTGAACTTGAAAACTTCAAAGCCCGGCAACGCCGGGCACCATAACTAGTTATTATTAGTTTGAGACAGCCAACAAATCTTACACCCACGTCCAGGATGTTATGATTTTGTTGTATTCCGCAAATAAAATTCAGGTGGAAAACCATCAGGGCCAGGAGATTTGTCCTCTTAAGACTTTTTAGAACAGAATAAACTTCCTCAATTGTATCATTAACCACATAGGCATTATCCCAGATATTAGAATCAGAGGCATTGAGATAGAATCTGTCAAGAGCACAATATACCCTCTTAGACCAAGAATATTTAGAAGTAGAAGAAGGGATATGAATGAAAAGAATTATCATCAATCGTGCCATTCCAGTTTAATTTTTCCTGTTTTGACATATTAATTTTGTTCCCCAATTTTTGATCCCAATTTGGAGTATTATTAAAATCCCCAGCAATAATCCAATCATTGATGGCTTGATTCTTGATCCAATTGTTTAAGTCTAGCCAGAGAACCTCCTATCCTTAGGATTAGTAGAAGCATAGATATTAATAATGCCAATTCTCTTGTCATGCAAGTTGAAGATAGCAACACCACATTTTTACTAGGGCTGTTATAGAAATCTTGACCCGTAATATTCTTCCATCATATAAATGCCACCCAAAATTCCAAAAGCTTCTATCCAGATAGAAGAATACCAGGAATTATCCAATCAATCACCTAGGTTAGCACATCCAAACTTTTGAAGTTTAAGTTCTTGCAAAAGGATAATGTCAACATTATAAGTTTTAAGCTGAGCAATCACTCTCCTTCTTTTCAAAACTCCTTTGATACCTCTAAGGTTCCAAGAAATGATCTTCATTGATTTTTTTTTTTTTTTTTTTTTTTTTTTTTTTTTTTTTTTAGGACGTGAGACTCTTTTATTGACAAGAACAACGACGAATATACAATGCAATGCATGGAATAAAACCCTAGCGGACAGGCTGACCCAACTAGGCATAAACACCCGTCTATTGATGGAAGAGAAACAAGAGGATCAAGGAAGAGAAAGGTTAAATAGCTCTAGATTTCTTTCCTCTCTTTTCCTTTTTTATTTTTACTTCGAGTTTTGCTAGCAGGAGCATTTGTAGAGGCAGAGATAGCAGTTTTCTTCTTCCCTTTATTCTATTCTATTCTTCCCTTTAGATTTCTTAGGAAAAAATTTTGAGCTCATATTTTCAGCTGAATTATAGGAATTTAAGTAGTATTCATGATCCCAATTATCTTGCCCTACTTGATTACTATTTTTTTTTTCCAGAGTCATTCTCACTTTCAGATAGAAGACCACCAGGAAATCACTTACACAGTTGCTTCTAAACCATATAGAGATCTAATCGGAGATATCATCTTCAACTTCTCCATACATGTCGTGCTCCAAATCCATGAGATAAATAGCAGTATTAAAGGAACAGAAGATGAATCGTGGCTGGAAGTATACTTGAATTGATAAAGAACTCATGAATGGATGAATTGTGGATGACGAAACTTGATGAAGAGTTCACAACAGCGATAAACTGGGAAGGTTTCCAAAAAAATGTTTATAAAAAGAAATAGTAATTAATTTAAGCAACCATTGAGGTGGATGATTCCTCCTCATTAAGAAGCACATGGATCAAGGTGCATGAAGCGTGAATCTTGGTCTATTTTTATTTTTAATAGAAGCCTCCCTAATCTTCCATGGAAACCCCTGTTTTCTTAATTGGAAACCTCCCTCAAGTTCTACCAAGAAAATTAGAGAGTTTCTAGGGAAAGTAAAAGATGTTTCCATGGAAACCTCTCTTATTTTCTAAAGTAGAACCTCCTCAAGTCGTATGTGGAAAATTGGGAAGGTTTCCATGAAAAGTTGGGAGGTTTCCACAAAAAGTTGGGGAGGTTTCCATTGAGTTCAATCCAATCAAAGCGCCCAATAAAACCGCAAGACAGCTCAAAGAGGCTAAGAGGCTGGGGGCTCTGGGCTCTACATGATTTGTGAGCAACAGAGAACTATTAACCATGAACATGAAATAGAGAAAATTGAAGTATTTATAGGCCATATGAAAGCCACGCAACAATAATCTACAAGAAAAGTCTTGCCAACACCTTGGAAATATAGAAATAAGTAAGAACTCTGATGTAGGAACAATTTCTATCCTAACACCACCAATGTTAGACATATCTGATTGCCATGTCAACTTTTGCAGCTCCCACAAAAAATGTTCTGTGCACCAAAAAAGTAAACATAATCAAGACAAAGTATATTATATGAATAAGCTGGGAAATCGTGCTTAGTCTACAGGCAAAAGGCACACATAAAGACTTTTCAACCATTAAGAGATCTTGGAAAATGAAAATATCTCATGTGGGTTTTATATGGTTTGCTCCAATCCCTATTCCGGCAGAAAACTAAGGGCGTGAAGTTGAGATAGAATTTACCATCAACAAAACTTCTTTGTGTTTTTGGTATGGTTGTTTTGCAAAAAATAATCAAGCGGAGTCTTCTGTCTTGGCATCATGAAGACTTGCCTTTCCCTTCGCGTTCCCAAGCCCTACAGAAAGAAACATGGAAAATGAGTTTAGATTATGTTGATTTCATATCTCTGCTCCAGTCCATGTTCGGCGAAAAACTAAGGGCATGTGTGAAGAATTGAGATAGAATTTAGCATCCTCGAGACGCAGCCTCCCGAGCCCAAAACAAACAAGGTGATGTTGCACAGTAAGTTGCCCGTGGGGACTTGAAAGGACATAAAATACTTATGAAGAAGTAAGAAAGAGGGAGAAGGTAAAAGCATGCAATGCAAAGAAAAGCTCAATAGAGGTGGTGTTTTCATCATAGAAGGTATTGAATTCAGACTGCAACTCTATGTAAATCATTCAAGAAATGTGAAGGCTTGTCTTAAATGTATATTTTGAACTTAGAGAATAGAATCACTATCCCTGCCTTAATAAATCCATGTAATGTTATCCCTATTGCATCAAGTAATTCATCAGATAAAACTCCCAGAATATGTGGGTTAGAATGTGCTTTGCACTCTTGTAATCCAACATTAAAATCTATAATCCTGGCTTAGTAAACCTGCCTAGCACAACCAGATATATAATATCTATCAGACAAATTTAAGCAAGCTTTCCGTTTCATTTCCTTAGTGTATAGTTATAGCCGACAAAACTAGACTATATGCCTTCCCAAAATTTTATGTCTTGATTCTAGTTTATCATTTGGAGAATAAAAATGCCATGACCAATTAAATCTAGGCTTTTGCCATAATCTACACCGCTCAGCTTCTAGAATATGTCGAGCATATGCCTTCCCACCACATCCTCGCTAGGAATTGCCCTTCGAGCACCAAAAAAAAAAAAAAAAACATACATGTACACCCTAAAATGGCAGCCAAATCATAGCAAAACCATAAGAAAAGCATATGAAAATACAAAGGAAACCCCCATACTCAATTATGCAATACATGTATCAAATTAACATCATTAAGTATGTTTACGTCAAATCTTATGGTATCTCACTAACCTTGTTGTATGATATATGTCAATATGTGGGGGCATACCCCACAAACGAGGATCGTTATCTACAACCTATAACTCATGGATATGCCCATCTAACAACTCTAGATGCCCAAAGAAACCTCTTATATGATATGCACCCAAACAAAATGAACAAGATGCTGCGCACGGAGGGTTGCCCTCCGGTGGCCTGAGGGTGTGTTTGCTTGGTTTTCATTTTGTTGTTTTTATCTTGTAAAGCATCAACAACAATTCCAAGACCTAGATATGGCACCTATAGGAATCATAGCCATATATGAGCATTGATGCAGGGGGTACGATGCAGTTTCCATGGCTTAAGTTTGGACCGGTGGATGGCCAAGACCAAGAGTGCTAATCTAGAATTTCATTGATATGGTGTAAGAATGGTATCAATATGATGTAAGAGTGCTTGAGCCATAACTTATTGTCCAGATGTGTTGTTGAATTCCTATAGCTTAAGTTTGAGATGTAATCACTTGCACAAAAATTAGTTGTAGACGGTTGGTGTGATAGTCTAGGCGGAGGGGCTAGGTCTATCTCAGAAATACAAGTACGCCTAAGGCTTTATAATATAAAATACAAGGACTTGGACCTCCACCAAAATACCTAAGGTTTTATAATATAAAATACAAGGACTCGAACCTCTATGTTTGGGGTCTGGGTTCGGGAACTCCTGCAAGACAGCCCTCTGTGAGGACCCTTGGATCTAACAGGAGAATCCGGGGGACTATGTCACGCGGGATTTGCAAGAAAAGGACAAGAAGAAGAAAACAGAACCAAAGAGAACAATGAGAGGAAAATGATAAGCTTCCTTGATATCAATGATGAACATACATAAGCTCTCGAAATCGAGAGAAGACTGAAGAGAGACAAGACTCAAAACTCATCTAAAAACTCATGTGCTAGCTCTACTCATATATATAGTACAATGGCCTTTGGCCCAATATAGACACTGCCGATCTCCTTTGAAGGAGGCCCGATTTGCGTGAATGTTGGCGGTGCCTCTTGAAGTGCCTAGAATCACGCCGACGCCGACGCTGGCGGTGACGGGCCTTCACTTGTCCGGAGCGGCGCCTCTTGTTGATGGACGCAGTTTTGACCGCAAGGTGGTCTACTTGGTCTTCTCACGAGCCTTTGATGGCTGACCCGTGGGTCGACGTGGATCCTTGTTCTTGACCTGGTCCGTCAGATAGGAATAGTCCTGCACCAGAGGCACAGACTAACACTCCCCCACCAAACGACACTCGTGGTGAAGAAAAGGAGGAAATGTTTTTGAAGGCGGAAGCCATCACCTGAAAGTGATCCTCACGGAGTGAGGACGGCACCATTATGGTAAGTGCCGGCGAGATCCCGGGCGATTTGAAGAGCAAAGGGAGGAGTGGAGCCCAAGGGCGTGATCAGCATCAATGAGAAAATGAGAGCGCACTCATGTCTTCAAGGGCGCGCCGAAGAAACAAACCGACATTCCATGAGCAAAAGCAAACCGAGGCCGAAGGCACCGACGCCGGCATTCGGATTGCAAGAAAAATGGGACGCCGCCGATTTAAGGAGCCGAGCAAGATGCATTTTAGAGCCGCACAAAACCTCGCTTGAAGGTGGATCAAGGATCCGGTGAGGTGGCAAAAGATTCCGCAAGAAGGTGTCAAGACCATGTAGCGCATCGCCAGGGCATTGCCAACCACGCCATTAGCAATATAGATCCAATTCGTGGTGTTATCAAGAGTGGCACCCTCCTCCCAATGGGAGCGGCGAACAAAACGGGGATCCCACCCGAGATCCGCCGAGATCCGAGGTGGAGTCCATCCAAAGATGGCTATCCATGACCTTTGTCCAAAAGGGGAGACGCCAATCGAAGTCGAACCCGGGCGGGAGGAACACCCAGTGGAAGCATAGGGAGAGGGAACCATGCCCGCGGGCATGGGTTGCCGAGCCCGCCCCCGAATTCACCGACAAGGGCCGGATCAAGAGCTTTACACCAACGATCCCGCATGAGGCGTAGAGTTGAGAGTTGACAGAGGGCTATCCCACTGCGGGGACCGCCTTGCTATCCGTAAGAGCACGTGAATTGATTGTAACCCATGAGGTGTTGCATATAAATTTGTGCATAGGGAAGATCCTCGATGTCCTAGATACTTCCTTATTTGTTGCAAAGACTTCCGCTTGCCGAGAGGTAAATGATGTGCAAGCTCGTGCATGTACTCTTGATGAAGAGCGCAGGTCCGAGCATGATCACGAGATAGGGTTGTTATCCCTAAGCAACCATTGAAGAGTGGGGTCACCCTCAAAGTTCTCGGTGGGGCCCATCCCGGAATCTCCCCCGTATCACCCGATAAAAATCATGAAAAATGTAAGCCATAGGTCGAACAGCTCAAGGTGATGAAGTCCGATCATCGCAGTTGAATGAGATCAAATACCAAAAGGGCACAAAGATAAACCTTTGTCTTCAATTGAGAGTTCGGGCCAGATCCGAAGAAAATCGGCAGGTAATACAGTGAACATCCACAGACCATCAGCCCCATGCCACTTCGTAAGAAAGAGGTGGCGGCGGGCAACCACATAATCCGTGATAGCGTGAAGGAACCGGGAAATCAACAGTACCGCTAACGATGGCAATATAGCCGCCAAGTTTGGTTCTGTGGCCTCATCGCCAGACCGAATAGCGCGGTCAGAATCGTTGTTCAAGGTCACGGATCCCGTGGTCCTTTTCTAACCGGCGTGGATCGGTCACGACCCATTTCGGTGAAGTGTGAACCCGCGGAGGAGGATTGCCCAGAGCATTGAGTCGGCATCGGCAATCTCCGCCATCAAGAAGTTTCGCTTCAACCTCCGTAGTTTCCATCTTGGAGGGATGTGAGCCGAGAAGTCCGCGAGAGAGAGCTGAGCCAAAAAGAGGCAATTTGAGCGCCACGCCGGGTAAGGTTTTGAACTTGAGTGTCAGAATTGTCACAAAGCTCGAAAGTACAAGGCGCTAAGCTTAGCAATATCTTTCTCTTTGTCACCGAGAGTATCTTTGGACTTGTTTTGCTCCAATAAGTCCCTAATTTGGATTGAGTTGAGCCTCGCTGATCCGTAAGTAGGCTGGTCCGATCCTGCACTTTTGAGATCTATACGGGCTTGTAAGAGAGCCCCGTGTTTGTCTTGAAGTTGGGCCTCCAAAGTTTGAACTTGTGCAAAGGGCAGCTTGAAGGTCACTTGAAACCGCATCCCGAGGCCGCCAAATGTGGTGAACCCCATTTATAAGAGCTTCTTGGGATTCTTGTAACTTTAGAACAAAGAGCTTGAGCATCCCGGCCGATATCGATACAACAAATGACGAGGGTGTTGTGGGGTGGTGGAGCCTCGCCAAGCCTAGGGTTTTGCGGCGTTTGTGAGACATGGTGTGAACCGGAATGCTTGGATTCTCAGAGCGCAGGAGGAGACAAAGGACATGGGAGTGAGGAATTTTGACATGACCAGAGGAAGAAGGGTGTGAAGTGCAAACTTGGTGAGTCTGAGGAAGGGACTGCTGAGTGGAATTTTGAGAATGAGAGTTTGTGGGAGGAAAGTAATGACGATGAGGGCTTGAAGATGGCCTCCCACAGAAGTTTCAGAGGTAGAAGTGGCAGCCCGAAGACGGTCAATTTCTTGGAGAAGACGGTAGAACAACAATTGGGGCCAATCAATGTGGTGCATGGAGCGAGTAGCAGTGATCACCATATTATAGAAAGGCTTATTGATATGGGTGTTCTTGATAGAATACCCAAGGTACTTGGCGCCACGTAAACTTAACAAAAATTTCATGGGGCTTGTCAATATTTGTCGCGATGCACATTGGCGCGATAAGCAGAGCACCAAACTTAGTGACATCGAGATCCCGTGATGGCGTACTCAAGATAAACAAGGGGTTTGCAAAGGAATATGGAATACCTCGTGAAATCAAAAATGAAGTCAAATAAATGGTGGTGCCATCGACCATTGTGGTGTATCCATGCGGCTATTGACGATGTTAGCGGCGAACCGCCTAACCGGGTCGATTTGGAGCCGGAAGTTCCATTTGAGAGAATTCGTGAAGTTTCGGGCGCTCGGGCGACCGCATTACCCGCCAACAAGGGCTTCACGGAAAGTGGGCGCCAAGAACGATATCGACTGAAAAGAGCCGGCCCCTCGGCCGTAGAGCTTGAAGTGTAGGAAATTTTGGGGCCGCCATGGCAAAGAGCTTCGTAAAAGAACGGTGATGCAAAGGCGCAGAGCGGAGAGAGTAAGGCTAAGAACTGGGAGGACGGCGCCAGAGGGACGAAAAGGTTTAGGGCGCCGCGAAATGGAGGTGAAGAGGCATGATGAGGACGAAACGGCAACCGCTGATGGTGTCGTGTGTTGAAAGATGCCAAGGAGGCGATTGAGAGGCAAAATTTGGCTAAGTCCCCAAACAACCAAGGGAGAAGCAATGAACGGTGGAGATTAGACGAGAAATGATCGATGTGACAGGTGGCCAAAGGACACCGATTAATGTTTGACGGGTATGAAAAGAAGCAATGGCATTTAATGCGGCAACTCGGCGGGATATCATTAAACAAATGTGTCGAGGGTACCATGGCTAGATATGCTACGGAGAACAGATTCTCTCGCTTAGAAACAAAATTTTGCATTGCAAACACGCTGGCGCATTTTTTTTGATTGGTCCACGCCGACAAGGAGTTCCTTTGGTTGGCTATATAAGACGAACCGGAGTGAAGCGAAGACATTCGATGGCGCCAAAGATAGGCCGCCCGGTTTGAACGAGAACCGCACGATGCCCACTAACCGCCAAGAGTGGATTACTTGCAAAATGAATTGTCCGACCTTCGGCGCCGCCACAATCGTGGGCTTGAGAATGGACGGCCGGTGTTCCGGATGGTCGAACATCCCGATCCTCATACCAACGGGATGGAGGTGGTTCTCGCACCTTCGCTGACCCCCTAAGCGTAACCTCTACCACATCCTCACAAGATCACCTCTCGCCCAACCCTGAGTAGAGGGTTTTTCTTCTTAGGACTTAGTAGATAGGGCTCGAGACCGCTTTTTGTATATAGGGCAAAGGCCCATAGCGAAATAGCCGGGTCAGGCCCACATTTTGTAAAAAATTCCACCTATAATATAATATGCCACCGTGTTAGTCACTTTCTATTGTGGTTGTGTCTTGAACGCATCCGCTTGTTGATTGTCGATTCTATGTGATGAAATGTTTTGAGGCGAAGCCATTAACCAAGCAGTAGGTAATGGAGTGCCATCTAACTCAGCCAGCTTTGAAAACGCCGGGTCGAACCACTTGAACAATTTGATAAGGGCCAAGCCAACGAAACTTAAGTTTACCCTAAAAAATTTTTGTACCGAGAATCATAAAGAAGAACCAAATCTCCTTCGTTGAATGTTTTTGTCTTCGCCGCTTGTCATGTAAAGATTTTTGCAACCGTTGTCCATGAAGAACACGAATATAAGCATCCCTTCTAAGTTCATCCAACTGCTCCAATTGATGGACCCTTTCTTTGAGTGCAAAGAAAGGATTATGGGCGTGAGCCGCTTGAAAACGAGAGTGGGGAGGATGTATTCAAACGGCATGAGAGCTTCCCGACCATACACCAATTTGAAAGGAGTGTGACCTCAGTAGCTATTTTGAAACAAGTATTGTAGGCCCAAAGAACAAGAGGGAAGCTTTGTTTGCCGGGCCAGGCGAGAAGCGCCACAAATTTTCTTGAGAATTGTGACCGAGTTTTGTTGGTGCTTTTGGCCAAACCATTACCTTGAGGATAGTAAGGTGTGCTCTTGTGATGATGTATCGAGATAATCCGCCACCCTTTGATGGTATGATTGATAAAATGGACACCACGATCACCGACCAGCCCGTAAGGCAGCCAAATCGCGGATAATTTGTTGATAGAGGACCTTGGCCGCGGCTTGCCGCAGTTGTTGTCCGGAAGTGCGCAAGCTTCCGCCCATTTAGTAGCGTAGTCGCGAGAACTGTAGAATGTAGCGCACGCGGGTGTGCCGCGCAGAGGATCGATGGGTCCCACAAAAATCCATTCCCCATTTGCTGAAGGGAAGTGGCGCGGGCGACCGGGCGCCAAGGGAAGAGCCGCCACGGGTCCGGTGGGGTCGCCCCACACGCCGGCAAGCATCACACGCATGGGCGCATGAGCGCCTTTGAAGAGCGGGGCCAAAAATACCCAAATAGAAGGATTTTATGCGTCGCGGTGTCACCATGAAAATGGCCACCACCTAGCCCTTGATGAGCTTCTGACAATATCCGGAACTTCATGAGGTAGAACACAAATCCGGGGATGGTGTCCTTACCCTTTTTGTAAAGATGTCCCGCAACCATGGTGTAGTCACCACGACGTCAGAGAAAATTGATGACGACGGGATTGGCGCTTGGCATGAGAGAGCCGCCATGTCCTCGGGTGGAAGAGCTCCCCGAGAGGAGGTACCGCTGAAAGTCATGGAACCAATGTGGTGTTGCCGCGACTAAAAAGAGTTGAGCCGTGAAAAGGCGCCCGAGACTCCAAAGGGAGGGATCATCTGCGGTGGATGCGAAAGATAATCCGGGATAACATGAGATTTGCCGCCTTGTGAACAATTTCAAAAAAGGGCAAATTCTTGAGAAGAAGGACCCAACGAGCAATGCGCCCGTGGGCATGGATTTGTTGATCAAATAAAGGAGTGCTTGGTGGTCAACAAAGAATTTGATCCGACCGCCCAAAAGGTAGTGACGGAAGCGCTGGACACGTAAAAATGAGACCCAAAGCTTCACGCCTGCGGGCGTAATAGTTGCGCCCGCGCAATTGAGTTTTTGGTCGGGCGATCGGTTTGGTTTGTCGGGCAGCGATCATATTCTTGAGAAAGAACAGCCCAATAGCAAACGCCGGACATCGACATGAACATGAAAGGGCTTGTCCCATTGAGGAGGAACAAGAACCGGGCCCCGAGTAAGCAAAAGCTTCAACCGTTGGAAAGCAAAGATCCGCCTGGGAATTCCAAGCCCGTGGATTCATCACCCGTGAGTTTATGAATGGGATCTGCAATGGCCGCTAGTCCGTGAATGAAGGTGGAGTAATAATTGACCTTACCCAGAAAGAGCGCGGTCTCCTTGATATTGGCCGGTGCTTGAGGTTTGAGCACAATAACCGATTTTGGCGTGATCCGTGGTGATACCGCTTTTATCGACAACGGTCCCAACAACACCCGAGGTGACACAAAAGGTGCATTTCTCCCATTGAGACTAATGCCTGACTCATCACATTTCTAAAAGACGAAGTTCCAATTTATCCAAATGGTCAGCCATGGAACCGTGAGGGCAAAGAAGTCATCTTGAAAAATTTGCAAGAAGGGATTTTCCTTCATAAAATCATGAAAAACCGAGAGCATGATGCTGAAACGGGATGGAGAGTTTGATAAGCCAAAAGGAACCACCTTGTAGGCAAAAAGTACTTACCCGGGTGGTGAAAGTAGTCTTGAGTTGATCGATTCTTTGATTGAGATCCGATTGTAGCCGTAAAACCATCCATGAAGGAGTACATTTCATGTCCAAAGAACCTCTTCCGTAACCCGGTCTGTGAAGGGAAGTGGAAAATGATCACGCTCCGTAGCCTGATTGAGTTTTCGGTAGTCCACGCAAACACGGATCTTACCATTGTGTTTGAGTGCAATGACGATGGGGCTCACCCATTCGTAATGTTTGACCTCATAGATCAAACCCGCAGAAGGGAGTTTGTCAATTTCCGCCTTGACGCCGATCACGGTAATTTGGGTTGAGCCTGCATCGCCGCTGCTACATAATCGGGCGCATCGATTTGGTAGGAATGGTGAGTTCCCCCAAGGTTTTGTTGATTCCCCGAAGATCTCTGTAGCTCCAGGCAAAAATGTGTTTGAACTTTTTGAAGAGCGTGACGGCCCTGTTACGATAGGGTGTCTAAGATTTGCGCCAATTGACAGCCGATTGTTGCCTACGCCCACAATCTCACTTCGTGAGTCCGGAATATGGGGATAACTTCGTCCCCGACAATATGAGCGGGGTTGAAGCATAACAGATGCGGGCACTCGCTGGCGGGTGAAAAGAGAGGTTGCCGAAGTTTCATCAAGCTGCAGGTTGCTTCATAACAAAGATGTACATCTACAGAGAGCGGCAGGAGGTTCAAAGATCCGAAAAGTGATCAACACGTTGATGCGGCAAGGAGCCGTGTAAGGGTCAAGCAAAGCAGCCACAGCCCGGTCCTCGACAAGAGTCATTTCTCCCCAAGGATCGCATATTCGGGGTAGGATGACAGAGGCGCATACTCTCAAGCAGTGGAGCCCCGAACTTGATAGATATTCGGGCGCCCCTCGAATCGGTGTCCGAGAGAGAGGGTTCAAGATTGTCGACGGAAATGATTTTGCCTCGCTTCCAAATCCATGGTGGCATTGAGGTGACCATCCGTGATGACTAACCCATCCGCGGGCCCAAGAATGGATACTCTTGGCCTCGGCGGAGAAAAGGTCTCACGACCAACATTTCATAATCACCGATCTTCCAGCCTTCCAAACACCAAATTCCAAGGGGAATCTGAGATCACCAATGTTGATGTGAAGAAGAGGCGGACGCCTTGAGGTCTCGTGGATATGGCCATTGGCCAATTTGATGTCATATGGGGCAACGATAGAGTTGTTTGATGCCCATTTGTTTGCGGAGTTTATCCGCGATGAGATTAACCGCGCTACCTCCGCCAATTTGAACATGGTTGACTTGCCGATTGCCCACCGTGGGTATGTACCATGGGTGTAGAGGTAGCAATGTTCCAACCAAAACAAATGGGAGTGGTAACCGTCCCTTGAGAGCGTGACAGAGTTTCAAAATCGCTGCAAGACTTAGAGGAATTTTGATTTTTGCCAGCTCCTCTTGGAGTTCCGTGAGGCACATGAGAAAAAGGATCCGCATGATCCACAGTGCCGGAGTGCGTGGTAAGGAAGCAAAGAACTTTTTGAGTAGGTCTACCTCAAAAAATGATATTTGGATATGGCTGAGAGCGTGGAGGTTGAGACATAGAAGGTGCATCTTGTCTTTGTTGAGCTCTAGTGGTGGCATGAACATTAGCCAACGCTCGCCTTCAAAGCAGCCTTGCATGAGGTTCAAATGCTTTGGCTTAACTTTAGGCATGACATTCGCATGAGTTTCTCCAAGTCGTGCAAAATGGACCTTTTGTCTTCTGCATGAGGAATTGTGTCGACGGCAAAGGCGTGTTGCGCGCCATTAGGAATAATGGTTAAGGGACGGACGCCTCGGTCCGGCATGAGACCAAACCAACCCAATTTGACTACCGGACGGAGGATTGAGAGCTTGAAAATTTCTTCCCGCGGCTTGTTGATCCATCCGAGGTTGATTTGCGTGAGCTGGTTGATAGCGCGATTGCCGAGGTGCACGAGGTGGCTTTCAAGAACCGACGCTGGCCTTGTTTGCCATTGGCAATCCAAAGTTGGTAAGCCGTGAGGCGGACCGATGTGGTCTGATTTGTGCCGTGAAGCCGCACCAACTTGTGGAAGTTGAGGACACGCCGCGGGTGGTATGACCCCATTCTGGCAAAGCGATAACACCGAAGCCAAGGATCAAAGGGAGGACGGTGTTGGGTCCCCGCTGTTGCCCCCGCTGCTGATAGAGTTGATTGGGTTGGTTACCGCAGCGGTGGTCACCGATATGGCAATTGGTGCCGAGGTGTTGTTTGCACTTGATAAACCATCTTGTTATGCGAAAGGTGTAGGATGAGTGCGAAAGTGCACTCTTCCGCGGCATGATTGCACATGTTGCATCGCTTACAATGAGGCGGGCCATTGGTGGAGTTGCACTCATTCGCCAAGTGGCCTTGATATTTGCGCATATGGCACCAGATCCGACTCAAGGCCGATTGGCGGTGGAGGTTGAACAGCCAGCCCGGGGAACCATGACGGGTGGAATGAAAGGAAGCCCCCAAGAGCCACGCCACGAGGAAAACATTGATCGAAAGTGATTGACAAGATCGATAGCCCGCCCCCAAAGTCTTTGGGCGCAGTATTCGGGTCATGAGTCGGATAGCCGGAGGAAGTCCTTGGAGAAACCAGACTAAGATCCGCTCTGCGGGGGTACTCCTTGAGTTTGCTTAGCGTAATGTGAAGTCGACCGCAAAAATCCCGCGGACTCCTCGCGGGCTCTTGTTGAAGGTCATTGAGTTGCTTGAGATGAAGTTGATCATCATCCGTGGTCCCATAGTGAGAAAGAAAAGCAGTTTCATTTCGACCAATCTTGTTTCCAAAGGGCTTTTGTTGGACATGAGCCATTGATGAGGGAGCCACGCAACGCAGGTGGAAAAGATGTGGAATTTCAGTTGAGGTTGGCGATGACCATTTAGGACAGCCCTGAGCCTCAATTCTTCCATATGGGCCCCAGCACTTTGGTCTAATGGTTTGCCTTTTGTGTTGCCAAAGGTAGGATAAGTCAGCTTAAGGGTCTGAAAGGTAGAGGTAAAAGTGCTGGGCTGGACAGGAACATGATAGTGAGGATATTGAGGTGGAGTTGGAGGGGGTATGGTGCCGGAAAGACCCCACCAAGGGGTGGCCGAGGTGGAGGGGACCGGAGGTGCCCGATCATTGGGTTTGAGGTCCGTAAGATTGTAAACAGAAGAGAGCGGTGGGAAAGGTAGGGAAGGGAAACTCCTGGGGAGGAGCAAAAGAGACATGAGGATATCCCGGTCCACCCGTAGGAGATGATGGTTGTGAAGGTAGAGGCGTATGGCCAGAAGACTGATGGATGAAGGCATGTTCTGGGGTATGAAAGTAAGGTTGAGCAAAGTTGAGCCGATAAGGCTCCCCGATAGTGATGAGGAGACCGAGGTTGTGAGCAATGTTTGCACGCTTTGAGGCGAGAATTTGGACGAGACATGACACGAGGGGTGGGTGGCGCCGATCGAGCCCTAGACCGAATGTGGCCTCCCTCAATGTCATAAGCAGATCCATACATGTCACGCAACAGCTTCCTTCGATGATGGCGCCCAAGCGAGACGCCGGGAAAGGAAAGGAGTTCTTCCGGCGCAAGTTTCTAATGCATATGGCGACGCATTTAAGAAAGGAAAATCGAATCGCACCGCAGCAATGACATGTTGTTTGGGGTCTCGGTTTCGAAACTCCTCGCAAGACAGCCTCCGTGGAGGGCCCTTGATCTAACAGAGAATCCGGGACTATGTCACGCTGGATTTGCAAGAAAAGGACAAGAAGAAGAAAACAGAAACCAAAGAGAACAATGAGAGGAAAATGATAAGCTTCCTTGATATCAATGATGAACATACATAAGCTCTCAAAAATCGAGAGAAGATCAAGAGAGACAAGACTCAAAACTCATCTAAAAAACTCATGTGCTAGCTCTACTCATATATATAGTACAATGGCCTTTGGCCCAATATAGAGATCTCGGTGCCGACTCTTTGAAGGAGGCCTGATTTGCAGGAATGTTGGCGGTGCCTCTTGAAGTGCCTAGAATCACGCTGACGCTGACGCGGGCGGTGACGGGCCTTCACTTGTCTGAGCGGCGCCTCTTGTTGATGGACGCAGTTTTGATCAAGGTGGGTCCGCCTTGGTCTTCACGAGCCTTTGATGGTCAATTCGTATCGACCGTGGATCCTTGTTCTAGACCTGGTCCGTCGTATGTATGAATAGTCCTGTACCAGGAGGCACAGGACTAACACTCTAGTAAATGATTCAATGTTCTAATAACATTGCTTTAATTAATAAACAATGAGCTAATGTGATTCCTTTTTTCTATTGTATCTATTTCTCTTATTATATTTTTCCTTACAACCCATTCAATTGTTGTAGGAGTATGCAAATGCAGTAAAAACGCAATCAAAGAATAACTTATGCTAGCATATCGTTTTTGTGGAACTTGATTGCTATACTTTGCTCTAGCATGATGCATTCTTTTTGTGTGTTACACCTTCATGGGGTTGCTTTTAATTTGGACGTTTGATGCTTAGGTTTGGCATACATCAGTAATCATTCATCCCACCACTTTGAAAAGAAGAAAAATATCAATAGCCATTCATCTGAACCACTGTGAGAAGAAATGTCGCAGGAGACAATTAAATAGCTTTAAAGCTCCGATGTTAGTAGCTTCAACACTCCAGAAAATGACATGATGATAAAATTTGAGCCCAATAGAGTTCATTCCAACCATCGCCGATGTGAATGGAAAAAATAAAGTCATAATGTGAAGGTCTAAAATGATTATTACAAAAAAGACATCCATCTAGCTACAAAACGTATATTTGCAAACTAGAGCAAACATCCATGATCAAGTATTGGGATAGGGAAGAAAACCCGTCTAGTCAAGAAAGAACATCTCCGAACTAAAATGAGGAGGAGCATCCACCCATAAAATCTTACATCTAAGGGGTAAAAAGGATGATTTGGTCTCCTGGACCTTAAAAATCTATCTACCTACTAGTTAGGGTGCCCAGCATTGCTGTGCTAACGTTGGGAACCTTTAAATGATTAAGCCGCAATATGGCTTGTATTTTATTGTGAGTTACAAAGATCTTTGATTTAAAGCTGCAATATAGCTTGTATTATATTGGGAGTTACAAAGATATATGATTTGAACAATGACATGATGGCGTCGTTGTTGTTTTAACGTGATGGTTTTGATTTTCTATTATTGTTCGTGTAGTTGCATTTATTTTCTAATCAAAATGTCACATTTTGTTGAACTTGGAGACGTGTCAATGCATGTTGCGCATTGGCTTGAGGTATTTTTTCTTTAATAGTTTAAGGAGATGCCAGTTTTTAAGCTTCACATTGGGTTGAGTTATTTTTGCTTTAATAGTTTAGGGTTTTTCAGCTTCTAAGGTTAGGTTCATTCTTATAAAAGAACCATTGAGAATATCACCACTCCCAACACCCTCCATAGGAACATCATGCCATGGCTTAGAGGATGTTGTACAGAAAGAAAGAGACCTTGATTAAAGGGGACTTTGTAACGAATGGGCAAGCCCAATCTGTTTGTTCATTAAAAAACCTATAGCAATAAAAGGTCGTCTATTTTTCTTGAGTAGATGCTTTTGAAGATGCGACAATTGATTTTTGTGATACAATTCGTATAAGCTAAAAGATTATTGTAGTTAAGGAATTAACCTTTTGAAGGATATGGAAATTAAATTACATATAATAGTAGCACATAAAATGCATTCATGATGGCACATTACATGGAGCTTCCACAAAGCATACACATATCTAATTTTAATCTTTCTTCTAAATATTTAATAACTACAACACTTTCTATCCTTAATATCCTTTCAATCATCTTATGATTCATAACTGCTTTAGATATCGTCATGAATTATAAGATGATTGATTCTCACTTTGTCAATAGGTTAAGTACTACTAACATATATACGTGCTTTAGATATCGTCATGAATTATAAGATGATTGATTCACCTCGTATTCATTAGCTAATCCTTCCATATCCTATTTCCATCAAGAGCCAAGATTCTCATTTCTACCATTAAAAATTACTCAGCAAGATAATACTGCCGTTGTTGGCATCAGATCCATAATATTGTTTTTGGAAAGATTGGCACGACGAAGCACCAGCCACTGTAAGTCAAATAGAAAGGACTACCTCTATATCGGCTCAATTTTATATCTACCTCCTTCCAAATTTACTAATAGCATTCCAAAGTGTAGAACCTCTGCTTCAATCCCATCAGGAGCAATTTGCATACCCGTAAAGAATGCCAAATATACTTGCTGATGTGCCATGTAGTTATGATCCTTACAGATTTGCATACCCATAAAGAATGCCAAATATATCTGCTGAAGTCCATAGGTTAAGAAAGAGTGAATAGAAAAGCTCTATGGTCTGATTTGAGATTACCTATAAAGGCATTCTCGCCTCCTTGTTTTGGGAACTGGTTTGTCAACCACACAACCTAGCACAACCGATTGTCCTCAGCCCAAATTTCAAATTGTTATGCCTTTGCGCTTGGCATCAAAATTACCTTTGCATTGGCATCAAATTTACCTATAATTTTGTAAAATTCACATGAAAGCAAGATAACCGGCCAGCAATCCCATCGTGGGCAATTTGCATACCCGTAAAGAATGCTAAATATATCTCGTTGATGTGCCATGCACCATGATCCTTACAGATTTCCATACCCATAAAGAATGCCAAATATATCCGGCCAAGTCCAAGAGTAAAATGTAAAAGCTTTTATGGTCTAATATGAGATTACCTATAGAGGCATTCTGCCTCCTTGTTCTTGGGAACTTATTTGCCAACTGCACAACCCATCACAACCGATTGCCCTCAAACTCCAAATTACCGTGTGTTATACCTTTGCATTGGCATCAAAATTACCTTTGCATTGGCCTCAAATTTACCTATGATTTTGGAGAATTCACATGATAGCGCCTTTTTATTTTTGTATTGGAGGTACAACTGCTGCAATATGACCCCTTGCAGCTTAACATCCTGAATTAGAATAGAATAGAATAGAATAGAATAGACATTAACGTCCCTTGTGCCGTGAGTACAACTATAAAATACATGACAAACTATCGAGTTGAAAGTTGTTGAACAAAAGTGAAGAGTAATATAGTACATGCTGATAGTAGATCCTTCGATTACTCTCATGTGTTGCAATACATTATATGCACCCAGTGCAACCATGGCTTTGTAAGTGTCTTGTATACCATAGCTTTGCAGGTGGCTTTGACAATCTCTCCAACATGCATGATATTGCTACATTAAAAAGTGGTCCTAATATCCATGCAGTCATAATCCTTCCATTTTTTTAGTTATGAACTAGTAATGGTGCCCAGCGTTGCTGGGCATAAGTTGAAAATTTGTGTGAACGAAAACATATTTAGCTCAGACTCCTTTTCATAAATCTAATATAATAGAAACCAAGCCCAGCATTGCTGAGCTTTAAGAGGCTTTTGTGCATTCGACACCCTTCCTCTTTCTTTTTCCTTTTGCTCTATTTCGCATTTCCCTTCTCCCTCGTTTCTCTACACTCTTTCCTTTTTCCTTTTCTCTTTTTTCTTATTGTTCCTACACATCTTCTTTTTCCCTTCTTTCTTTTTTCCCCTTTTACCCCCTTCTCCCTTCACTTCCCTTTCCCATTTCCGTTTTCCCTTCCCTTTTTTTTCTGACGGATTTTTTCTCTTCCCTTTTCATCATTTCCCTACCCTTTCTTTTTTCCCCTTCCTTTTTCTTTTCCTTTTCACTTTCTTTTTTCCTTTCCCTTTTTCCATGTCCTTTTTTCGTCTCTTCATTGCACTTTTCATGTGCACTTTTTCTTCCTTTTCCCATCCTCTTCCTCTTTATCCCTTGCCCTTTTCCGCTTCTCTTTTCTCATTTCCCTCTCCCATTTTTCTCGTGCCCATTTTTCCTTACCTCCCCCCATTTCCGCCTTCCTTTTCCTCTTTCCTTTCCCTTCCCTTTTCATTCTTTCGCCACCCTTTCGCTTTTCTCCATGCCCTTTTTCCTTTTTTCTTTCTCCCTTCTTTTTCCTTTTCTCTTTCCCTATCCTCTTCCTCTTTCCGTTCCCTTTTCTCTACCCTTGTTACGTTCCCATTTTCCACCTTTTCCCACCCTCTCCTCCTTTTCCCTTTTCCACTTTTCCCTTTCCCATTTCCTCTGCTCTTTTTCCCCTTTCCTCACTCTTTCTCTCTTCCCTTTTTTTTTCCCCGCCCCCTTTTCCCCCTTTCCTCTTCCTCTTTTTTCAATTCCTTGCTCCTCACCCTTCTCCTGCTCCCCTTTTCCTCCCTTTTCCTCCTTTTTCCTCTTTTTTTTTCCTTTTCGGCCTTTTTCCCTTTCCCTTTTCATGATGGACTTTTCCTTTTCCATTTTCCCCCTTTCCCGATCCTTCCCCTCTTTTCTTTTACTTGTGCCCTTTTTTACCTTTCTTTTCACCCTTTCTCCCTTCCTTTCCTTTTCCCATGCCCTTCCCACATTGTTTCTCTTTTCCTTTATTTCTATGCCTGCTTTTCCTCCCCCCCCTTTCCCTCTTCCCCTTTTTCTTTTTCCATGTCTTTTTTTCACTTCCTTTTTTCCCTTTCTTCACACCCTTTTCCTCGCTCCTTTTTTTTTTGCCTTTCCCCCCTCCCCCTTTCTCATTTCCCTCTTCCCTTTGTCTAATGCTCTTTTTCCGTGTTCCATTTCCTCCTTTGCCCTCCCTTTTTTTTCTTTCTTTTTCACCCTTTTCCATGCCCTTTTTTTCCCTTCCCCTTCTCATGTTCCTCTTTTCCCCCGGCCTTTTCCCTCATTTTCCCAACCTTTCACTCATTTTTTCTTTTCTCGTGCTCTTTTTCCCCCCTTCCCTTTTGTTCTTTCCTCACCCTTTTCCTTTTTCTCCTTTTTCCCATGTTTTTTTTTCCTTTCCTTTTCCCATGCTCTTTTTCTTTTTCCTTCCTTTTCCCATTCTTGACCCTTTTCCCCTGCCTTTCCCTTTCTCCTATGCCATTTCCCTTCCCTTTTCCCCTTATACTCTTTCCCTTTTCCTCGTGTCCTTTTCTCTGGTTCCCTTCCCCCACCCCTTTTGCTTTTTTCTTTCCCTTTTCTTTTTCCCATGCTTTTTTCTCTTCTCTTATCCCATCCTTTTCCCTTTCTCTTTATCCCTTTTCGTGCCTTTTTGTCCCTTCATGTTCTCTCTTTCCTCCTTCCTTTTTGCTTTTTCCCCCCTTTTTCTTTACCCCTTTCCCCATAAGAGATCAAAATATGATCAATCACTGGTAGGAAGTTATGCGAGAAATCTCGGCCTTTGATGCACCTAAATGATCTCGACCATTCAAATTAGGACTTGATCCAATCCAAAACTTACGGTATAACATTATAATATAAGATGGATAAATCTCTTGCACAAACTGAGATTTACAGTGTTTTCCATTTCAGGGTATAAACTCATGGATCAGAATGAATATCCTGCCTGATACATGTCTCCCCTTATTTCTTATGTCATAGCTCCATAGCCGATGAGCCAAAGCCGCCTTCAAGCACCTCACCATGTGCATCAACGTTTCAAACATGCAATACAATTGTACCTGAAACATATAAATAGACAAACACTTACCTTCACATTGAGATAATCCATTGGCTGGAACTCCATGACCTCAAAACCCCTGGCTGGAACGACCTCAAACACATGACAGAAATTTGACAAATAAGCATATCAATTTTATAGGACAATGACAGCAAAGACAAATATCCGAAGTCTAACATGAACACAGCACGTGGCCCATAAAGGAACTTCTCATACAAATTTCTATCGTCTGTAAGTTGCTCCGTGACTAGGAGAGAGCTCCACGCGCCCTTTGCACTAGGTGGTTCATGTGTGAAGAGGGTGTAATCATTGTGCCCATACGGCCACTATGGTCTCTTCACCCACTGTAATATATATTGTAATGAGCCCATTTATAAATATAAGGTATCTCAAAACTAGTATTTTTGGGTGATTAAGTAAACAATTTGCTTAATTTTTGTTGGAATTTGTGATCTCTTGTCTACCCACCTAAGAAAATAGAGCCAAAATGTTCAACTAAGAATCTTTTTCAACTAGAACTTTGGTTTCAATCTGTAATGAAATTCCTATGTTTGAGTTGCATTGTTCTTGTTCTCGACTCGCTACCCAAGAAAACTGGAAGAAAGCTTGGATGCACGCTAACAGACAAAAATTCGAATTATGGACAGTTTTCGGGTCAGGGTGCTCCTTTTTGTGTAAAATAACAGGGTTCCGAAAAAAAGTGGGAATGGAATGAGTCCCACTTTAATTAAATACGACTTTTATACACTGCTAGAAATTATGTGATGTAGTGTTGTGAAGCTGAATAACCCAAGAAACCTCATGTGAACATATGGATTATGCCTACTCCAAACATACAACATGCTGACGTCTAATAGGTGTTGTTGCTTGAAAGGCCTTGCAAAACATCTCGTTGTATAGGCTATTCCTATACGGCATGTGCAAAGGATTTGAAGTGAAATAGCGAACTGGGGCTTGATGCTCAAGCAAGAAATGCAGTTGCAAAGACACTGCAAAGACCCCCTTTAAATTATCTAATATACATCTGCTAAAAAGATCTAACATGAACTCCCCAGCAAGAAGCACAGTTGCAAAGGCCGTAAATAGTTACAAATATCTCCTTGAAATGTTCTAATAGGCATTTGAAAAGCCAAAGTAGAAGTCGAAAATGACAAATTAGGGGGTCTCGTGGTTAACAGGCTTAAACCGTGGCTTCATGACTCAATTCAAAATTTACACACCTTGGTATGCTTACTGGCCGAAATCCTCCTTAACCGTAATTCCTTCTTGCCCCAGGAAGGATAATGCAGCAGAGATAAAGCTGGGAAAATCCAAGGTTTACCATACCTTAGCTGAGTTTGGAATAGACGCCATCTCGTTGTCGTATACAGCATAGGCATGACCTGCATTTGGTCGAGCATCCTCAATATTCTACGAACGAAATTGCTTAGATTGGAAATCATAATAGCTCGGACTAAGGACACTCTGAGGCTGCAAGGCACAGTGGGATGGAATAGTATGGAGACAACGGAAGCTCTTAACCAAATGATAGATGCCATAGTACTACATATCCCCTATATTTCCACCCTTCCCATATATCTTAAGCAAAACAATCCTTACGATGACGTGGTCTCCAAGTCCTTTACTTAATAACTCATCGTGTAATTTGATTGTCACTCCACCACCAACATTTTGTTAGAACGGTAAAATTGTTTGTCATTGCAAATTGCAATTGACATTTGCATATTTTCAAACAAGTGAAGAGCTGCAGTTTCATTGTTATATTGAGAATATGCCCCAAGCATGGTATTCCACAAAATCACATCTTTGTGAAAAACATTGTCAAAGATCATTCTTGCTTCTTCCAATGCACCACACTTCCCTTACATATTGATAAGAGGACTCTCAATGAATGCATCAAATTGGAAGCCATTATGCAAAATATGTTCACGAATGTTCTTCCCCCTTGATAAAGCTTGTGCACTGCAACATGCATTGGGATCAGTCACATGCGTGATCCTGTCTATTATTGGCTCCATTTTTTAGCATATCCATTCAGCGTATCCATTCTGCACGTATGCTCCAATCATGATATTCCATGAAACAATATCCCATGATGGCATTTTATCAAATAGTGTTTGAGCATATTTTGAACTTCCACATTTGCTATACATATTGTTAGGGAGTTTTTAATAAAAGTATCTGAATTCAGAAGACCAATTATAATACCTTCATCCAAGGAAGTTGTATCAGCACATGCATCGAGTAGCATGGCATATCATAAGGTAAAGTATTGTCCAAATTCCAAGCTACCTGCTTTGCACTAGTTCCACAATACAGAATTACTGGTAGCAAGTATAATCGGATGAAGAGAGCAGGGTACTGAGAACGAAGGGTCTGATTGAGACAAGGATACTAGCTCATAAAAATGTCAAATTTACATCTCAATATTAGTTAGATACCCGATTAAATAGAATGAAGGCTTGCACTTCATATTTGTGAACAAGGAGAAGAATTTGAGATGATCTTGGATATTGAAATTAAATTGCCCAAATTGGTCGGAGGCAGCATCTCTGAGAATTTATCTCACCATGTATTCTATTTTCAATCCATGTTATCTTCTTGGAATCTAAAGTATATATGCATAGAAGGAGGGTAGTTGGGCTAGCTTATCCACTAGGGCTTTATTCCTGTGTGTGCATTGTGTATTGTACCTCCATTTCTGTTAATAAATAGAGTTTCATGCCCTTCAAAAAAAGTGTTTGATGTGCAAGAATCAAATCTGGAATGGATAATACTAAGTAGTGGGGCTGGAAAATTCTTATGACTATTCTATAGATTGGATCAAGTCATTCGAAAGGATACCTTGCAAACTAAACCTAATGGACATCCCCTTCTCCATTGGTCCAATGAGCCAGGATGAGAACTCATCTCATCCAGGTGACTAGAGGATTATGATTGCTCAGTTCATACTCGGCTGAACCTCACTAGAGCAACCCAGCGCTTAAGAGGGGTTGAACCTATACTCTACCTACACGCGTGGCAGATTATTAGGTCTAGCATGCCACGATTCCCATTCGGCATTTCACACGAAGGAACCAACTGCAATTGGACAAGTCCCCTTTATTCATCCCAATTGAACCCTATTGCCCACAACTAGGCGAGCTCCCATTCAAAGGCCGAACCAAATGGAATTTAAATGAAATATTCTACTAGAAGCATCTCTTTTATGGCTTCTACAAGATGACAGAGAATACAACCAAGTACATCAATACATAGACACAAAATGACTATTCTAACCCAAACTACACTGATCATACATAAGAACCCATGATTTGAGTTCCTTTGCCAGTCTAGTCTTAGGGTTTGATTACTTGAGCTCTAGCAAGCAATTAAAGCTAAGGAATCTGTTAAACCACCTTAAAGACATCATCTAATGCTACTTAGCTACTGTGCCTCCCCGACCTTTGACTTGCACCTGGCCCCCGAGATGTTCGGGGGCTACTGCTCTTGGAGCAACACTTACATCGAGCGTTGCTACTTGATGCTATGCTCTTCTACGTCGTACACCTCTATAATCCGAGCTTGCCTGCTCCCAAATCGACCTCTGATTGCTGGAATCTAAAAGTTATCATTCTAGGGCTTATGTCCTTAAGCAGACATGAATTAAGATTAGAGGTAACATTGAAGCACTTGGCCTTATGTGATGTTTCTATTTGGCAATTGAGGTTCCGTAGATTTGCTTGTAAACCAACTCTTAGATATGGATCACAAATTTTGCATTTCCCACCGCTTTGCTCCAAATTAGTATCTAAATTCATAATGAAGCCATTGCCATCACCAGTACCTCCAGAGGCTTGTCCCTCGCTATGCCTACAAAAATAGAATGCGTACAAGCCAATAAAGAAATTAGACAAGAAGAGGTCACTAGCTAATTAGTTACTTAATTAGCTAGTTAGTTAGCTAGTAGCTTTTTAATTAACAGATTGGTCCTCAATGTACAAAGGATGAAGTTTGGCCATGGCTCAGATGGCGTGTTTGTAGGGGTATCGATAGGCATCTTAGAACATGAAAGAAAAATTTTAGGAGAAAAGGTACTGGACTTCTGAATCAATGAAGCCGAAGTACTAGAAAATAATATAACAAAGAAGGCATATGATAATATTAATGGATACTCAACTCGCCACCGCCCCTGTGCAACCCAAAAACACAGAGGAAAGCATATCTTTGGAAACTCTTGCAGATCGCGCTGCCTATCACGATCCAGCCAAACCTGGCCCTCAGTTGCAATGTAGTTGAGACGCTCTTCTTCAACTCTAGAGTACATGTCAACGAGGTACTCACCACATAATCTACCTAGTTGTGAAAAGCGAGGTTCGTGAAGTAGTCTACCAATCTATTTGAGACATTTTTTGGTCATTATGTGGGTGCCATCCTAGTGTCCCATGTGGGAAGAATAATGGGTATTGAAGCGGTTCATATGTGGGATCAAGGATACTTAGGAATACTGGATTATGGTCGTGCCGCATCCAGATCATTGCAGTTCTAGGTTTTATTGTAATGCTATTGTTGGCGTGGACAATAGCAGCTATTTCATTTGATGTGGAGGGGTCTGCGAGCATAAGTCTTGTGGGTGTAGAGTGTAGTTCTTTTAATCGCTTTCTTTTTAACGATGGATTGATGTCACTACATTGTAGCAACTTGCATAATCCATGTGGATGGCGCTTTGCATATTAGTAGCAATGGTATACCTCATGGAATCGTCGTATACGTACCAATGAAGAGTGCTCGTAGGCATGCCTGCAGATAGAAGCGATTAATATGTGAATTGTCAAAAAACTCATGGATCGAGTGAAGTTGCTCTAGGGTTTGTGGTAGAGGTTTAAGAGATGGGAGTAGATCTACACCATTGTTGCAACAAAACAACATGTTCTCAGAGTCAAGTAAGTCAATGTGGCATATACTGCATTTTTTTGTCCACTTCAATGGTTCATGTCCTTCAGGCTTCATGTCTTGTTGCATCATGCCTATTTATTTTTGCCAATGTCGAGCTGCAGTGTTCCAATTTGATGTATTGACAACAATGACAAGATTTTGATCGCTTTGTTCCATGGAGGCCATACTTTCGATATGATCCGATACATGTGATGCCGATTTAGGTTGCTCATATGAATTGGACTAGCAGACAAGTCTTTAGCAGGATAGTGCCTGTTAGCTTATGCACAGTTTAATAATGACTGGATCTAGTTAACTAGGCAGTGCACATACAAAACTGAGTTGCTTAACATATATGCCATGCATAGAAATTGCAGTTAACAGAACATTTTTGAGATCCGAGAAAGAAAAAACCAGTTCAAAGTCTAAGACCAACAACATCTGGCCTTGTAGCGAAGCCATCTTCTGCAGTTCAAAGCATGTGTGAACTAGATGCTCGATTAGGTGTCGTAAACTGTGGTGCGGCTGAAAAAAAAAAACAGTTGAAGCCAATGGACGCGGTCTCTTCTGGAAGGTACTTTTTTTCCATCTAACTAATGTCAGATTTTTAGGTCGAATGTGATATTCAAACCGCCGACATATTGTTGATTGATTGTCGAAATTGAACAAGCTTTCTTGGTAGACCTCGTTTCTAATTCAAAGTGATCTTTCAAATTCTTCATTAACGCTTAAGCCAACATATCATAATTATATCCTCTTCCCCTCCAAAAAAAAAATACCACTTTTTTAGGGTACAAATTTTTTTATATTATCTATATCTATAACAAGAATTTAGCGCCGACAGAGCCGACACCCTATGCATCTATCGGGGTTGAACCCAAGTGCACGATGTGTAGAGGGAGCATGAATCCCTATGTATCAAGATATGTACGAAGTGAAAACTTTGACTTAATATATACTAGTTATGGTGCCCGACGTTGCCGGGCTTAATAACAGTTTGAAGTGGTGGTTGATTCCTTGTTGGCTAGAATAGACAATGTGGCTTGAAAAGGCAAGGTAATATAAAGGAACTTTTTAAGGTTCATTTACATAGAGTACATTATATGGATTTTGTGTGTGTGGTAAAGTCGGACTCAAGTCACTGTAAAGGTTATTGGAGATGTCTACATGCATTGATGCAATGCGAGAGGCAATTTAGGTGGCTAAAAGAGGTTTAAATTATCTCTTTTTGACTTGAAACTTGACACATAAAATTGGTCTGTAGTTTTGAGTTAATTGAGAAGTCTTTAACGGTTTTAACTACTTGTCCTCCTCCTAATGTTCACGTTCCATTTAAATTAACCTGGCTAATTGAAGCCATCATACAGTGGGGTCCATTTGATCGTATATTCTTCTACGGATAAATAAATGACGTCTAGTGTTTTACCTCAAATCTTGGCAAGTTTCTAGTAAACTATAATCCGGTATAATAGTTGTGGCTTCATCTTCCACTTTGCACATTGATGCAATAACTGTGGGAATTCTCGTCATATAAAAAGACTGCATAAGCCAAGGATGCTCTATGCACGTAAGCCAATATTGCAGACACTACAGAAGTATGGCACCATGTGCTAATTGTTGACAATTGCATGGCTAACAATGTGGATCTAATGATAAAAACTCATCTAATGTTTCATCTATCAGATCAACCTCTCTTTCACAATAATAAAATGTCCAAAATCAAAGATATGCTAAGCAGCTTGTACAACCCTATCTATTTTGGTTTAGGGACAATAAGTCCAAATGAAGGTTCATTTGAACTTTGGGTTTGCAACTATAAGTGGTTTGAGCTCATGGGAAGACAATTCATGCAAAGCCTTATGCATAATGCAAAGTTTTGAAAATTGAAGGGCGATCCTGCATGTTTGAGAGTAGAATAACTAAAGCATCACCACCTTTGCAAATGTATGAGATCGTAGAATGTGGAATATATGGATAAAGAAAAGGTTCTTGTGACCAATTTATAAATGTTGAGTCTATACTATTGATTTTGAAAATTGCATATTTTTTTAAGTCAAAAGCAGGAATATTGCGCATATAACTATAACATTAAACTTCTCACCTTTGCATAAGTATTGAGAGATTTGACACATATAGCTCCTCCTAGTATTCCCGATGATAACCATGTTTTCTTTTAAGTCAAATGGAAAGACATGCACATACAATTACATTATTTAAACTACACCTTTGGAAAAGTATTGAGAGGCTTGATGCATATAGCTCTGTTTATTTTAAGCCTCAAACAAAGAGACTATTGTACATGTAACTACATACAAACCACTTTGTTTCTTTTATTACAACAGTTGAACCTCACTTTGCAGCAAGTATGAGAGAGACTTGAAATGATAGTTGCAAATGCAAGATTGCAATAACAGTTGCATGTAGGCTTTACGCCATATTGTTGTTTCCTTTAAATAAGTTTTGCTAATCCTATTTTTTCCTCCAAATCGCGCAAAATCAATGTTGGAACATGTTGTATACCATGCCAACAATCAACATGAAAATAAGATCTTCGTGGATTTCTTAGAGATGGCGACGATGCATACATCAATGGAAATTGCAAAATTATACAACAAATAATGCAACATGGCGTATATGTAGACTCTAAGAAAAAGATATAACAAAGATTGCAAGCCATTCCAAAAATCACCTTGAAAGGCCATGCACATGTTGATGTGTTCAACTCACCAAAGCTAATGAGGGGAAGAGAAGGGAGAGACTTATTTGGTTCCCATTTGGTGCATACAAAGATTCCTGCAACAGAGTTATGAATGAAAATTTTTGTCTTCTGCAAATCATCATAATCAAGTTAAAGAAATCGAGCATGTATGAAACATGGAGCATTTCTGACCTGTTAAAATGATTGGAAGGTGCAGCGAAGAAAGGCATTTTTGGGGAGACAAACCATAACGTACATGTTTGAAAACTGAAACTGGAATTTTATAATGCATCATTAGACATCATTTTGCAGCAAAGACGGCAAAGAGCTCCACTTGCTATCCAATTTCTATTTGCAGAGAAAACAAAACCTCCAAACCTTCCAAACCTTTATAGTCTAGGTGTTCATAAACATCCACTATGCTCAAAATAATCCACAACTACGGGCAGAGAATCTTTACATGTAGCAACACATATTATCAAGCTTCAATTGTTCCAAGCTTTAAGAGGCTTTGAGACTTTGATCTCCAGGCAATGCCTAGTAGAAATAGTAAGTGCAATAAATTGAAAGTAATAATTGCGTACCGCTCGCCTGTTTGACAGCTAGACTCTTAACTCGTTGTTTGTCCGGCATATTTTTGAATGTGCTAAAAAGGCGCTTGAAGTATAGTTCTACACGCTTCTCTCGCTATATTGAGGATGGCAAATCGACTTTTGACCCTCTTGTTCTTGTCTGGCACATTTCTTAAGCCAGCTATAATCATAGCTATAAGATATAGCTATAATCAAAATCATATCTATAATCATAATCTATACTGGATATGTACTATCTCATAGCTATAAGAAGAGCAACAAAAAAAAAAAATTAGGTAAGAGAAATTAAGACATATCTGTCATAACTTCGCAGGATCAGTATTTGATATCATCTATCACTTGAACTGCATATATTCAGATAGTAAGGAGGATTGAATGAGCATTGATAACATGTGAAAAAATTATCTAAAGTTCTCTATCACACTGATGCTCCGTAAAATAATACACAATTCTGCAACCTTATGTTAATAGAAGTGAGTGTGGAAATATGCCTAACCAAAAATGGTGACTGCAAAATTGTTAACATGATGCTGGCCGTCAGAAACCTCTGATGCAGTTCCTTCCTTCCCGTCAACACAAAGGAGTACTAAAAGAATAGATGAAATCCAAAAATAAAGATGCATCGTGGCTTCATCTTATTATCGTGTTATTGTAAGTTCTAGTCTATATGCAGTTCAAGCTAACATGGGATGTAAATGCATCAACTTGTCCCCGTCTACTCTAAAAGATTCCAACATATCTTGGATTTTTTTATCTTCTATCAGCATCTTAGGCTCCATGAAAAATGCACAGGATAAATGTTAGATGGTTCACATATGGTAAGGAATCACACGGTTTGCTAGATGCCTACTTTTTTCACAGTATTGCAACAGGACATAAGCATCCCTATTTCAAAATACATCGTCACCTAAGGAAGACAGTTACAATTATGAGTGTTTAGAACAGAGATGTAGCTTCATCGCAGATTTGTATGAACATGCCAGTTCAGTTCTAAAGAAGTCCAAAAAAGAACCTAAGAACATGCACAAATGAATAGATCAACATCTTAACGAACTCTTTGCCATAGAAATACAGATTTAAGATTGAGACATTTGTAAATCTAAAACGTCAATAACAATACAACAAACTAACATTGCAAACAGATATCTGATCTGAAGTGACCTCCATTGCATGTATGGTGTGTATGATTGTGCAATGCTATTGGGATACCCTTCTGGCACTACATGTGCATGAACAAATGATAAGACATTCTGAAACAAATGACGTCAAATATTAAATTAGAACTAAAAATTTGCTAACACTCAGTCAGCAGACATTATACCAGCAGGAACAAAAATGCTCAAAACAACAAATCAAAGAGAGGAGCCTAACAATGGTGAACTAAAAACCATTTAGGACAAAGGGCATAACTAATGTATTCAATGGATAGAGATATTGTTGCATGTTAAAGCCAAAAACATGTCAACAACAATCTCGCATTAGGGTTCTTGTAAAAAATGGTTAGGATTGGCTTTGGAATTGACAATCTCGAATCTACCCCTTCCCATCTTGCCCATGATTCCACAAATACTTTCTCTCACTTCCGCCACCCCAAACCTCCATACATAGCATCTTCCCTTCCATAGGGATCTCATAATCTATCTTCTTTCTTGGGCCGATTAGTCGAGGGATTTTTGGCTTCCAAATGTGCACTGACACCAAATATTGGGCCGATTATCCCTAAAAATCGATGGAGATACTCCCCCAAACTACATTGCGTGATCTCGACCGATTTAGCCGCTTTTAACAACAATCCGAAGCATCGAAGGTTCAAATGGTCCAACTCTAGCTCCCAATTTGGCACCACTTAATTCACCATGATTTAGAAGCAATTGATGACCCATTTTTGGAAACAAAAATAGGTTGAGCATAATGGGGAGAGGAAAGTGTGACCTTTGGGATCAACGATTGATCATGTTGAAGGCCACTTACCTACCCATTCTCGCTTCGTCCCCTAGCCAATCTGCCACCACAAAATAATGAGAAACAATCCCAATAAGAGCTCCCCGCAATAATAGGACTTGAGTAATCCATGATCCGGTGAAGTTTTTGTATTACCTAGTTAAAGTTCTTCGCCACATTAAAACGCAGATTGAGCAATCATAGTATGCATAGACGCATTTAATAGATTTTACCTTGTTGATGGGAAACTACCTCCAAAGAAGGGCCCCTGATCTTTCCCAGAGCTTCATTCAATATTATTGCACCTTCTATAAATTCCCTCGCTTACATTTTTCCTCTTCTTCCCCTCAGAAGTTTTCAAAGTGTTTCTACCGCCAAGTTGAAAAAAGCATCGCTAAGCATGATATCCGTGATCATCGTAATTTTCGAGAGAAATAAACAGAGCTGGATACCCAGAAGTCTTATAAATTATTATAGACAGTTTTGTAATAATACCAAATATGAAAGCAATATTGAAATATTGTCCAAGAGGGAAATAAAGAGTACCATCTTATTGATAAAATCTGCCCAAAATCGTGCAGTAGCTCAACCATGAGGATCTCTAGGAAAGAAAGCAGGCCGCGATTCATCTTCAGGCCAAGTTGAATCTATGTACTCCAAAATTATCAAAGACTCACAGATGGGCTTATCATTATGGATTAGAACTGGGACAGATTTATGAACCGGATTAGAAGCAAGCAGAAGCTGGGACTTGGTAAAGGGTTGTTCTAACCTGAAAAAACCGAAAGTAGAAGACATGAGAATCCAAGAGCAAATAAGGATATAATCCATCTCAAAGGGTTGCTCAGAAGAATAAGAAAAGAGGAAATACCTGTCTGCAGCACAACCTAGGACGGAATTTGATACCCTAGCGCAGGATCTTGAAGGAAAGAGGCAGAATCGAATTAACTTTTTGAGCACCAGAGGCGGATTCGTGCATGCATGATATAGGTAGATTTGGAATGAAAGGGGAAATGTAGGAAATAAATTAGAGCCAAAATTCTTTCATGATTTTTGGAGAATCGGGATTTTTTCCTGGCCGCCAAAACCTCTAAGATCTTAGGGAAATCATTTAAAATAAATTCCAAAAACATTTTTTGTCAGGCCTGAAAATCCCAAATTAACAAAGTAGATCTTGCTTGATTTTTTCTTTCCCAATGTTCCTCCCGCATGTCATATCTCTCTCAAAGTTGGCTTTAATTTTTCTATGGGCTACCATAACATTGTATAACACCCTAATGGCCAAAGCCTAGTCAAACCATTGGTCAATTATTTGGTTAACCTGCTAGGCAAACCCGCATTCAAGATCTGGTGAAACACTTGTCGAACCCGTGGTTGGACATATTCGAAGTTTCATAAAGTTAAAATCACACTTGCTTATAGAAGTGCATTAATGATGATCTTATAAAAGTAGAGAAATGTTGTTTATTCTCGAATTCAACAAAACAATCCATGCCTAGTTCAAGGCCAATGCTCGATTAGAACATAGGAAGTTGTCCAATCATAGTGCATGCGTATAAACCGAAATATAGCAATTGCATAGTCGATCTTATTTAAGGAATGATGAGTGCTTATGTTAGAAATTAAATTCAATTTTGCAACAGTTACATGAATTGTAGAAAATATGCTCTACAATAGTTTCAAAACAAGCTTTTTTCCACGGAAGAGAAATTTTCTTCGATTAGCTTGGTGCTTGATTTTGCATTTTTTACACTTAAAACTAGCAACAAGGGATGCTTTGAATAAACTTGTAGCCAATTTTAGCCTCACCAATCAATGTAGTTTCTCATGGTTAAGCTATGGTCAGATTTTCAAGTTGCAACTAATCCTTTGTTTGTTTTAGATTGACAACTTGAAATATGTTGCTATGGATCCCTTGGAAAATACGCTTGGTTTGCCGATGATTATCTCAACATACTTTACTATCAACATACTTTGCAAATGCCTTTGAAGAACTTGTGACTAGAATGGAGTCATTTTTGTTTCCTTGCCCTTGATTAGTGCATTAGATCATATTATATAATTGCACGAAACAGCTCTATGTCATGTTTGAGCAATAAAGAGAACAATGCTAATTGTAATAAAAGGGGGTTGGCTATAGATTTATTTGATTAGTTGTACTTTTTGCTATTATTTATTCTTTAGAACTTTAGCAAATAGATAAAATATGACAAGAACAAGACCATTTAGTCACCGGGACGGGGGGAGGGAGGGTGGTTTTCTTCAAAATAATGATTTTTTATACATGTGTTTAAACTCAATATAATATAAATACAATCTCCTATTTATTCATCCAATAAATCATGTTGAATGTCCTCCCATTCATCATCATCTAGTTGTAAAAGCAACCTTTGTCGCATATTTGGCATTTGAAGCTCCTTCCTCCTCATCAATATAATCGTCCTCCACCATAGGGAAGTGCATTGGTGATCTCAATTCTTCATTGCTTGGTCCTTCATAATCTTCTATATTCTGTGGCTCTACAAATTCTAAGTCTTTCTCATGCTCTATCTCTTCCTCTTGGTCTTAACCTCTGTCCTCAAGGATTGTGTTGGAAATATTGGTTCTGTAGGGATTACAATCCACCATGCACTGTTTTGAGAGTTGATATAGAAAAACACTTGTTGAACTTGATGTGGATATACGAATGGTTCACTTACATCTACTAAGACTTCTGTTGAATCGACTTCAAAAAAACCGGATGGATGTCGTCACATTGTTTGGTTTCTCTATTCTATTCTATTCTATTCTATTCCACAATATAGAGGCTTCAACCATTTGGCTTTTAATATAGTCTGTCGAAACGAACGAAAATCAAGGTCAATAATATCAGTAATAACCCCAACATATTCAAGCTCTCCATCAAAAGGATTATTATCCCTAGCACTTGATTGACTCTTTTAGTTAAACGAGGCGATTATTCCAATATCAAAAATGACCCCGGCTTTGTCAATGCCATCAATTCAAAAATGCTGGCCATATGCCCACATCGAATTATGAAACCTAGCCTGCAAATTGATAAATGATATTAAAGTGCGGCACTTATGAGATTGGCTACAAAATGGTTGAAAATAATAACATGTAGAGACTTACAATTGAAACTTCTGTGAGGTGACGCTGAAAGGCCCTTATAGCCCAAGCCCTCTTTCTCCATTCAAGAGGAACTTCCATGCCAAATTTGGAATTAGATTATTTCTATTATTATGTAAGGGTGGCCCGTGGGATATCTTGGGACTTATACGCCATGATAATCTACAAAGAGCAGGACGATTTATGGTGGGGTAGTAGGGGTAAGTATAAACTTGTTGATAATTAAAGATTAACAAATGCACCATGCAACACTATTTAGATATGCAACACTAGCGTTCTTATTACTGCCACGGTTTTTCCCTCGAAAACCAGTAATAAGTTTGTTGCGCTCCTTATGGGTCCCATAGGCCGATTGGCCTCAGTGGACGATAAAAAATCATTCTCATTCCATGTATTGATGCTTGCTCTATTAGACCAAATGAACTCTCTCTACTAGACCAAATGAACTCTCAAACATAGCGCACGCATTATTAAATATAATGTGAGGTTGCTTGTTGAATATGAACAACTCCAAACTCAAAAACAATTTGCAATGCTTCCTAATGTACGGGAGAGATTCTATGCTACATTAATGGTGCACAAAATAATTGGGGGTTTTAGGGGATTTGATATGTATCCGCATGATGATGTTTCTTGAGTTCTAATTATAGTGTATCTTGACATTGAGTTATTTTGGTAGAGATGACATATTTTATGTATAATCTTAGGTAATAAAGGTTCATTTACAGAGGCAAATATTAAAATCATAGCCATGTAATCATAAATGACTATAAGCGGGCGGCTCCCCGTGAGGCCCCAACATACGATGAGGATGAGGATCGAAAGACGGGTGCAAACCATGTATCTCGCATGATGATGTTTCTGCTAATTATAGTGTATCCGCCGAAACCGACATATTTTATGTACGGCGCCGCCGCCTTTACCGGGCGAATGGCCGAAAGTGTTGGAAATTACAGACGACAATAACCGCTTGGGGAAAGTACGCCCATTGAAAATCTGGACATTACGCCACTTGGAAAACACTCAAACGGCTTTTAAGCCGTAAAAACTCTATGGCTATGGCTATGGGTAATGGAATGGCTACATTCCTACACTGTAAGGGCTGATCCTACATCGCATGTGGTCGCGATGAAAATGAGGAGCATGTCCAGGCTTTTGATCGCCTGAAGCACGGTAAAATCATCGCCAGAAATGGGGATTTTGTTCAAAGGAGTTGGGTCTGGCAATTTGAAGCTGCAATTCCTCCCCTGGAGGTTCGAAGGTATGCGGGAAGATGGGGAGCAGGAGAAGCAGAATCGCAGCAAATAAAATCTTCATCCCAAGTCGAAAAAACTGATCTGTGAAAAAACAGAGGAAACCACACGAATCGGCCGGCGCCGTTCGCAAATGAGGAAGAAAGTTTTCCGCACTATAAAAATGGCCAAATTTTGCAATAATTTCGACTGAGGACATTGATAAATGGGTCTAAGGCAGTAAGGGCAATAGCATATTTTATACCATGGGTAAAAAGCAAAAAGGCACGCCAGAGGCCATAGAAAATAAAGGCGGATTTATTGTCGATGGTTCGTTTAAGATACCAGTATTTCTTAGTTTTAGATGGGCAAGATATGAGGTTGTTGTAGCCATCTTTTGTTGTGTTGTAAAAATTTATGTAACGTCTTTTGATTTCGTTTGCCATTTTCTTGGTTTTGGTTTCTTCTAAAAGGTCGATGTGGAAGTTCTTTTCGTACGGTTTGTACTTTTGGACCTCTGCTGTCATTTTGAGATTTGGTTTTGATTTGTGCTATTTGTACCTTGTTGATTGGTTTGTTGTATTTCTTGTTGTTCTTATTGCACGTTAGGCAATATATCTTTATCGTCGGTGTTGTTGTGTCATTGCTAGTTGTGTTAGGAGTTGATTTGCGATGTAGATGTTTTGTTTCTCCCTTATTATTTAGTTTTAGATTACATGTGTTTATGATTATTAAACTAGCATTTGAGATTGAAATTGTATTGTGGTATGTGTGACAGTTTAAATAGATGAATAGTTTAGCATATGAAAAATATGATAGTGAGGTTTATGAGTCTATTAACTGTCATCGGACGGCGGGTCTGGAAAGAAGTCAATATTTCCAAATAATTCTAAGGCAAGTTTGTCATCAAATACATATGTTGACTTTTCTATTGTCATTGGATTGTTGGTTTTGTGATCATGGTTATATAACTTCATTAGTGTTGCCATCATCTCGCTGGCCCTGATTGTTTGTTTAGAGATAGACATTCGCCTATCGCCAAGTTATAGCCGACGCAATATATAGAAGCTTGATAGGTTGTGATGCCCTCCGAGATGGTTGCAAGGTGTTGAATTCCTTTGTTTTTATGACAAGTTGCAACCCATGATGTGGTGCTCATAATGATCGCCTTTGTAAGGAATAATTTATCCGGTCATTTTATAGGGACTTTTAACTATCTCCGCAAATCTAAGGAAGATCATTATGTTATCATTCCGATTTGGGGAGAAGTTTTCTGACAAAATTAGCTTCATAGGAACAGGCACCAACCGTGGCTTTAAAAAATGACTCCCTTTGAATGAACAAGAACCACCAATTGTTGTGTAAAACAAACTGAGGGTACCATAGAGAATGTTAATGATAATGTTACATTTTTAATTTTATAGTTAGGATTAAAGTTTAAGGCTAATTAAAGCTACAATAAAATAGAAAAGATACTTCAAACGGTCTCCATGCATTAAGAAGTTTAAAAAAGGCAATGTTCCGCTGCATTTAAAAACAAGGTAGATTTATTGCTTCCATTTGTACATCACTTCAGATTGGAGGCAAGGGGTCTTTAGGTTAAGATTTCACATGTTGAAGTTTTTATGGCGCTTAAAGAGTTGAAAAGGGTTATAATAGAAGTTTAAATGCCAGATAGCATAGGATGTCACATTGTCCTAATTTGAAAGGTCATAGCTTGAAAGACAGATGGACTAACAAGTTTCAAAGATTTTTAAGCCGGATTTGCAATCATGTGGAGAAACGAAGCTTTGGTAGAAATAAATTCTTAATATTACCTAAAATCTTACGTCTCTATGCATTGCTTCTATATTAGTTTCGATTCTATATTGTACATCATTAAAAAACTTGTCAGAGCTTGTCGGCTTCGTTGCCGAACCCATGTTGGGAATAAACCGAAATGCATCATTGCCGAACCCTTGTTGGGAATAAACTGCAATGCTGACATTCCATGAAATTATATTAGGTTTAGCTATTGTATCAAGAATCATATGCCCAATATGTACGCCCCTGCAATTCCCATGCATAACTACAAGATCTTACTAAAGGCTACTTTCTAGAATCAAACAATGCTTCCGCTTTTCAAAACTATTATAAATGTGACCTTACATGTGCTTGACAGCCAAACCAACAATTTGCCAAGGGCCTTTGTTATCTGATATCCTAAGCAGGTTCAAAAGATATCAAGCATGGTGATGCCGTTTGACGACCTTGTGAGACCAAACCGAGTCATGAGAGTAGCATAAATGGCCCGCCCAACAAAGAAAGCAAGCAGTCCATTGAGATAGTCACAGCTTGTTACATTGCTTTAACTTACCATCCTCGTGCCATATGCCCAACACAAATCTAGTGCTTCCCTAGCTCCATTACAAACCTGTAAATGAAGTAGCTTGATGCATGCATATCTTGATGAACAGATTAATGAAGAACAATCAATCTCATGATATCAATATGCTCATAACTATAATTGTGAAACAAATAGACATACAGATTGTCAAAGAAAATGTTCTTAGAAGAGTAGCAACTTGTCCAATGCGGTTGACTTCCTGAACAAAATACAAAAATGCGAAAACCTTCCACTACTTATCAAAATCGATGCAAGACACCATAGGTGTCCTAGCCTCGTGATGGTCATCACCGCCATGCAACTTCATGTCTTGGAAGAAAAGGAACTTTACTTCAAGTTTTTCAGGACCTCGTGAAAGTTTGATCGTGGACACCCCCAAGACTTGTTTTTGACGTAAACATCACTATAAGAATCAATGCCCAGATTTCAAAGCTTGTTGCATAGTTCTAATTCTAATGCCTCTCAATCTTCCTCTTCAAAGAACAAAATAGGCAATGCGCTTTCTAGTGCGTGAGTTTTATCTTCCATGTTTCCTAATGTATCTCGGCCTATGCTATCAAGCATACAGTCAACGTTGTTATCTTCTCACTATATGATGAGTTATGGTGCATCTTGTCATTTTATAGGGACTTTTAAGTATCTTCGCAAATCTAAGGAAGATCATTATGTTATCATTCTGATTTGGGGAGAAGCTTTCTACAAATAGCTTCTGTTAGGAACAGGGGCACCAACCGTGGCTTTTAAAAAAAATGACTCCCTTTGAAGCTTCAGATGGCTATAAGCAAGATGTGCATCCTAGGGAACAAGTAAAGAAGAAAGGCAAACTGTTAGAAGGGTCTATCGGTTGTATTTTTGCATTCTATCCAACAAACCACAACGGCCGGAAAAGTATGATCCAGATCAAGTGTTGGTGTCAAGAAGTTCCCAATTTCTTGAAACCGAAGAGCGTAAGGATGAGCATGGCTCGATCATGCACATATTGAGCCATGCATCCTCAAGTTCTTGTACTAGGGGAGAAATGGCATTCAGCCATAAAAATCTGGTATCTTGCCCTACGATACAGAGTCAGCCGAAGTTTTCGGGCCTCTCTACGCCGCTATTTTTATGACGAAAATTCATTTATGTTTGTGGACAAGAATGGACAATAGCAATAGAGAAAGAAGTACCGAAGCTATGAATCATGTAGATTGTGTCGAGAATGCAAACCTTGCCCCGCAACTCAAACAATATTGAATGTTGTAAGACCTTTGGCCCACAAAGATCTTCTCACTTGTCAATTATTCTATGAGCAGCAAATACCATCGTGATGTTCTATACACACGACACATGCCAAGGAAGTAATTATCCGCTAAACCATGTTTTTATCGCCAAGGGATATAATCACTAAAAAACAATGAAAAGTTGAACCAAACAAATTCTCGCAACTATTTCAGATGTTTCTCATATTCCTCCCCGACCAAGGATTCAAGTAAAGCAACACTCAAACAACAAACACCAACTATTTTTGTTTCAAACATGCAAAGTATTAATAGATCTTTCTCACACCGCAATGCCAATGGACAAGGAAGAGATCAAATGTAAAAAGCCCAACATAAAGTAGCAAACATAGAGGATTCCAAAAGCTCCAAATCACTAACAAGGGCCGAAAAACATGGCCACCGTGATCAAGCATGTATTTGTACTTTGTTACTCTTTTTCTTCGTCATATTTGAGAATCTTTCTTGATTCTTAACTATAACATTCCCCAAAGCCCATTTAATCCTAAACTTAGTTGCACTTATAAACAGCGGTTATAAATGCAGCTTTTGTAAATATCACAAAGCGTAAATCTAAGCAAAGAGGGCAATGCATTGTTCCCGGTTATCTGATTAGCTTGTTGTTTCAACAGCTCTATGAATCTGATATAGTGAGATGGGGTTAAATCTTACCTATAGAACTGAATCCGACGCCTTTTACAAAGCAAAAATCGAGTGCTTAATAGTGTCTGGGTTTGCCTTCCTTCCTTCCTCGAAGAGATGTAAGAACCGCTGGCTACCGACTAAGTCCGCAATCCATTTGTTGACCAAGAAGCTCGCTTCATCTTATTCTTTCGTGATCCCAACGACAACATACCTGATTGATGTTAGGTCGTGGAAAAATGTCGATAAAGGCGTAAGCGGCCCGAAAAAGACATTTCTTTTTCCTCCAAGCATAGCTTGGGTGTTTGAGAAATGGAAGTCCCGTGCTTATTTTTCTCAGCCGTTTATTAATGGAGAAGCAGAGGCGTGACCTTCTTTGATGGATCCTGAATAAGAACGGAGAAGCAGAGGCACGACCTTCTCCATCTCCGTGGTTTTTTTTAGCCAATTTCTAATTTTCGTGGCCATAGATTTTTAAAGAAAGAAATCTAACGGCGAAACTTTTGCCACATCAGTTTTGTATGAGGTGGACATGCTACGTGGATAGCCTAGAATTGCAAGGAAGGTTGCACGCTTGGTTAGGCTGGCGTGCTAAAAATATGTTAGAGACAATTTTTATTTAAGCCATTGAAAAAGGGTGAGCACCCGTAAATAGGGTGCCTCACCATCGAGTGCAACCCAGCGGAATAGGAAGCAGGAACTGCTCTGTTAGCATCGGTTACTGCCAAATTTTAGTGGAGATCCGAGTGCTTCAAATTGCAGGGTTATGTTAAGCCTTACTTTCTATGTTTTCAAATCGAATGCTAAGCCTTATATCCTCAAATCCATCTCAAATCGAATTTCAAGCCTTATGTCCTGCGTGGATAGAAGGATTTGTCTGGGTAAGAGCTATGTAAAGAGTTTCTGAAAAAATAAATCTCAACCAATCATATTGCCAGGGTTGCAAAAAGAACCCTCACAGATCCAGCCAGTTTCTGCTTCATTTCTTGCAAGTTAGCAGGCTAGATATTGATCCGACCATCAGATTAGCAGTATGATGAGGAAAAACTTGCTCTGCCGAATAGAAGATGGCCCTAGACGGCAAAATCGAAGAGGGATTTTGCGGATTTGGGAAGAGCTCAAATAAAGTGTAACTAAGTTCTGCAGCTGGCCCAATTTCGGTGGAATGATACCGAAAACAAACTTGCACTCTGGCTCTCCAACTTCGGCAGATCCTTTCAAAGATTTAGACATAGATTCAAGCATTTTATATTGCTAGCATGAATCAATGGAAATCCAGGATGATCTGGGAAAAGAAAATGGATAATCGTCCCCAAAATCTTGGCTCCAACGAGCCGATGTTTAAGAGGAGGAAGAACCCATTTCCTCCAAATCCATCGTTTTGGTTCCAAACCACAGGATTGGAAGCAATACCCCTGTTTCTACTGCGGCACATCACAGCAAGGTTTCTTTTCTCTGATTTTTGCTTCAAGAAACAAACAACAAATTCTTCTTTAGATTCTTAGAAGAAGTTTTTCCTTCCGAGGCGCCGGAGCAACTTTTCGAAGCTAGAACCCACAGACGCCACGCCAGAGAAGAAGCACCCATCAGATGTAATAGCGGTGAGGCTCTTTTTTCCCACCTTTTAATCTGCAAGACCTAACCAAAAAATGGTGGAATTGCTATATGCTAAGGACGTGGAGTCCAAAGATGGCTTTTAGGCCAAAAGAGGGCCTTTAGTCCAAAAGGGGGCTTATGGTCCAAAGAGGGCTTTGGTCCAAAGATGGACCAAAGGGGCGTGCATGCTATATAGTAGCTCGGGGGAGAGCTCTGGGGTAGCTGTGTCATAGCTGAGGGCTCGTGGTTGGGTGGTGAGATAGCGTGCCACGTCAAGTGTGTGTTTTAGGAATCTTGAAGGTTATCTTGCTCATATATGGCGGATTAAACTATGTAAGTAATTGATTAAGTAGTAGATCAAATTGCTGCAGGCTAGATTCAAAAAATTTCCCTCTGGGTCTGCATTGGCAAGAGAGAGTGCATCGCCTATGAAAGAAACACACGTCACTCCTGCTGCCGTGGCCTTGCCGGATAACCTAACCCGAAAATAAAGATAATTCCAAAAGTTTTTCTGTTCAAGATAATCTTATCTTATCTATTAAAAAGAGAAGGTGTTGGGTTGCGTGCCGGAACGCCGCATGTGCAGACGCACGCGGCGTTCCCTTTGGCCCCTTGCGGGACTATTTCGACGTGCATCTTTTGCCCATCTCCTCTCCTCTCCTACTTGCAAATTTCAAATTCGAGCAGGAGGGAGCGGCATAAGGCGGCGATGGTCTGGCCACATTAGAAAATTTGCAGAGAGCTTTGGCAAGCTCGACTGTAGTTACGGAAGGTGCACCTTGCAACTGAAGAGAAGTTATTTGCTCCAGTGGAAGAATAGTGGAACTTCATCTTTCAGCTCTTGGTCATCACATGTATCTTTTTATGAATTCTCATTTTTCGCTCTGCTAAAGAACCATTTGTGTCTGTCTGTCTGTTCTGTTCTTGATCATATAAGACATGGGTTTGCAGACCCATTTGGAGATCTTGGGCAGCTAAGGAGATCGACTCTTCATTCAAATCATTCTGCTCTTTAGGTTTTGGAACCTAACAAGAACAGGTTTGAGGGTGATATTTGTTAATTCCATTTGGAGTTTTGAGTGTAATAAATATTGCAAACAGTAAGCTCTCAGGCGACAATGTATCAGGATTGAGAATACTTCGTAAGGCTTACTGCAAGGGATGTATACAGCAAATTTCATCTTCATATACTCCCGATTGAAACAATTGCAACAGCTGGATCTGTCTCAGAAGTTTGACAGGTGTCATTCCTAGAGAACAAGGCGTCAAGGGCTCCATATGAATGACAATCAACTGTCTGACATCATTCTTGCAGAATTGTGCAAGCAGCTTTTTGCAAGGTATGAGCAAGATGATTATTAAATTTTTAGTTGTTTCTATTGAAAACATTCAGCTAAACCTGCCACAATCTGCATCATTTTATTTTTGGTTCAGATTTAAAGCACATGCTGTATATTACATCATTGGATCTTTAGAATTAGCTGATTGGTATTTTTGCAAGAAAATGTTTGATTTTTGCTTTATACATAAGTATTTTGATGCTTTCAAATTTTGAACAAGGAATCTTGCATGTTTGAGAAATTTGGAAATTTTATGCCTAGGATTATCTTTAGATCTTCTTGAAGGGTCTTTAACGAATGCTCTTGCTGGAAAATCCGAGTTTTGGTTTGCAAGTTATGCCCCAAAACTTTGCTGCACTCAAAGTGATAAGTTTCCATTCTTCTTGGCACAAACAGCTTAGGATTGTCCACTCGAAGGATTGACGATTTGATTTGCAGGTTCCGCAAATGCTGTGCCAAACTATGATATAATATGATCGAGCTGTCGCTTTACTATACTGGAATAAAGTTCTCATCCCAATGGCGGTTCACACTTGACAGCTAGAGGTAGATAATGTTCGTTTTCAACATTCTTCTGCTGAATGCATTACTCATATTGTGGTATGAAGCTAGCTTTAGACATTGTCAGGCTATTAGTGAGCCATCTATGATGGAATGTTCATGTTTAAAATCTGGTGAATTTGATATTTTAGATTGGTTAAAGACTTGCTTTCGTTTTCAGGTGATTTATCTCGCATTGCTGGAACTGCCCTTGCAAACTCATGGCAAGTGCGGAATGACAGATTATGCAATTGGCATTCCCAATTAGTTCTCATGGACAACCATGACATCAGTGTTGGCAAATAGTGTGTACACATGAAGTTTACAGTCACGTTTGTGTTGTTAAAAGTGAGTTAGCAAGTAATATTGTGAGAACAACTCAATTTAGCATGGCCACCTAACATGGTACAGTAATTGTGGAACATTGGGATCTACAAGGAGTCCCAAGAAGATGCATTATTTCTTAGAATGCAATATCCCCTTCTGTTTAAATACATCACTGAAGAGTCCAGCTTGACCATCTTAACAAGAAAGAAAATAAGATGAGAATGCTCACGTTGCACTATGGCTTAATGTGAACATCTGGAAGCAGGCAGGGCCCCAATTACTATCAACAGCAGGGTCCTTCATTCAACAAGGCAAGGTAGGATACTCCTTGGGGATCTGCCATAGGCATTGTCTCAAAGCTCAAATAGTGGAGCAAGAACATCTGGAAGCAAAATTAAGGTGGGTCTTCTGTTTGTATAAGTAATCGTTTGGTTTGCAAAATGCTTGCAGTTGCTTTGGGGTTTTTTTGATTGAAAAGGAAGTTGACCAAGTTATATAATAGGAAAAAGACCAGTGAACTCTGGAATTATTGGTTTCTTTGTTATATAGCATGCTTATTATGCTTGCTTCTCTAAACATTAAAAGATTGCGTAACATTTGTCTCCAACATATTTCCAAATATATGCCCAACTACTATCCAACATATGTTTGACATATGCCCAAATTATGTTAAAGACTTGCGCATAACCTTTCTGCTAACAGCCCAACTACTGTCCAATATATGTTTGACATATGCCCAAATTATGTTAAGACGTCCGCATAACCTTTTTGCTAACATTTGTGTTTGGAACATTTTGGTCAACATTATGTTGTAATATTTATAACAACATTGTAATTGATTTATAACTGCCCGATATATGTCCAACATTGCTCAACATTTGTTAACATTTTGAACATTCGTCCAAGTAACATTTGTCAACATCTGCTATGTAATATTTGTCAACAACCTTATTGAGTCCAAGACTTCATATAAAAGTATAGAAACTACCTTCACTTTAAAGTACTCTAACACTTTAAATGCAATTCTATTGACCATGCATTAGATCTGAGATCTTTCATAAAATCCTAAATTGATACCCTGAATTGTACGGACTCCAGTATGTCTACACATTGTATTCACACCATGCCGTCCATTTTTCCTAGCCATCCGTAGCTAATGCTGGACACTCCATTACCTCCATAGACACAAATAGATTTACGGCCTTTAATTCCACCTACAAATTCCATAATGTCTATCTATTCCACACATCTATGATTAATGCCCGGCATCGCCGGGCACACGTTTCTAGTATATACTTAGATAGATAGATAGATAGATAATACTAAATATACTTAGATAATACTAAAGCCGAAATAAGGTGATAGTTTGTGCGTGATCTTGACCGTTCATTTTGTTATATTTCAAAACTTTCATTTTAGGCCGTTTAATAGTTAGTTATTATTTTGCACCTTTTTGTTAATTTAATCACACCATTCGATTTGTCAGCCACTTCTTTGAAAAGGCTCCAATGTCGTATCATGCTGCGGCAAAGATGCTAAATCAGATATGGAGCCCCTCCTCGCATCATGTTTGTAGGGCTAACAAATCAAAGATGGAATTCTCATGAGTCATACTTCTGGGGCAACAATGTGTATGTGGAACGTGGGGTTTCTTCTTCCAAATGGCAAATACATATGTCGTTGTTTCTGCAGGCGATCATCATGACATCATTTATGCGTTAGAAGCTCAGAATCAACACTGTTGAAGTAGGCATGGAAGCCAAAAAGCTTCGCTAGAAAGCTTTGTCGTCGGCCAGAAAGCCAGAATTAGTTTAGCTAGAAACCTGGTCGGGAAAAGCTCTATTTTAGTAAAAGTTCTGTCACTGCAGAAGCTTACTGCCTCTAAGTTTTTCTTTCAAATAGTGCCAATCAAGATGCAAGGAGTAGAAAAGATGGAAACTGGTTGTTGTGGTCACAATGGATTGACCCGTGGCTTCTTATTGCTATGGTTGCATGCTCTTTGAAGGTTAGAAAAGTCAAGGATGTAATATTTCTTGGTCTTCACTTCTGGACTCCTTATTTCAGGCTGGGTTGTCACAGTTAGTATTACTACTAATGTGTTAATAAATGTCTTAACTATCAGGATCTTAAAGAATCTTATCAAACTCAAATTTCATGTCGAAGCTTCTTGTATTTTTTTAGAGAGACGCCATCATATTTCGCTTTATGGATTGAGGGACTTAGTGAGAAATTGCATCGGATTGAGGGACTTAGTGAGAAATTGCATCGGGTCGGCACTTGCACTTGCAGTATGGGAAGTTGTTTTCAACAGCCATGGTGACACAAAGGTGGTGCAAATTAATTCCAATGTTGTTCTTCAGACCAATTACAGCATCTTCTGAATTTGATTTTTAGATGTACATACTGAAAAGACAAAGTTTTTGTAGGTAACTATGGTGTTTATTTGCCATATTTGTCGCAACAGCAACAAGTAACTTTCCCAATCCATCAATGCCAGGAAGGACACCACGTATACCAGTACGGACTCCACATACACCAGGCATGTTAAGGTCTTCATGTCCAATTGAGAAAGAAATGCTGCAACAACCAATTGTAGAGGTATCTATACATATCATTATTAACTTTGAGATTTTATTAGTTCTTATTTCATTATTTGCTTAACTGGTTAGTCTCAATTTCCTCAGACAATTAGCTTAGCTCCTCGACATTGGGACAACTAATAAAAAAGGTTAGAAACACAAATATGACTACTTGCTCATCTATGTTATCCAACAGTGGAACAAAAATAAATACGTAGTGCAAATGTGGCGAGATCTACAGCAAAGCAGGTAAGAACATTCAGCTCTTTATCAAAAAGAATAATATAAACTATTTTGTAGCCATTTAAAGGTACATATGCTCTTTGGAAACTTTTTTGGTGTTAATAATAGAAACAATGTAATGGTATTATAAGTTTATTTGAATAGTGAAGAAATGAAGTGAAATATAATAATTATCATCTTGCCAATTCATCAGGTCTACAATAAGCTTAAATGAATATATAAGATTATAAATCATTAGTATATAAGATTATAAATCATTTATCATTTATCATTATGTATGCCAGCAACTACAGAACTTAATCTGTAGCAAATTCTTTATTTATGAACGCTCCTTACTTGCATTTTATGCATAAAATATATCTTGGTCTTGCAGTTTACCTGAGCCTAGCATTGCTTGATGATCTATATTTGAACATAGCAATTAAGCCTATCTTCAGCTAGAAAGCCTTGTACTGCTATAAGCAAGTAACAAGGGAATCTCCTTGCCATTGTAACCGTTTGGTCAAAACACCGATTATATTGACTCCCAACTGTGCTGAAGTGCATTCGATTCTTGCCATGATTAGGCTCAGCATCTGGGACTGTAATTTTGAAATGTCCAATGAAAGATCACAAGTAGCAATCTAATTTATGATATGGCAAGTGCTGAAATCGACGATGCATCTTGCAGGTCAGATTGAAACACTGAGACTCCGACATCTGTCACCACAATGCAAATGATCTGGAATTCATACAAATAGACTTGTTCTTCCATGGGAAGACCTTTAGACTAGAATGTGCTCTTAAGAAGAACTCTATGTAGGCTCCTAATAGAGAGCAGATAGAAACAGAGCATTCGGCTGCAATGTTATCTTAAAACATATAGTCATGCGCACAAAATTCAAGCCACCATTAAAATTATGTATAAGAAATTCTTTATACAACACTATATAAAAGCAAAAGTTTAGAACACATTCTTTTTGCGTTTGTTAGGCTCCATCCACAAGCAATTTAGGCATTCTCACTCGATAACTCATATAAATGCATTAATCTCTACAAATCCCATTTGTAGAAAGATGTGATTGTTCAAGAACTATACATGGTGTCGATAGTTGTAGTGTCGATAGTTACAACATCAATGACAACAAAGAAAGTGACACAAAATCGATAAACACCTAACCATAGTAACAACTGATATGAAAGCATTAACCTTCAAAAATCCTATTTCCAGAGACGTGGTTTTGCAAAAACATCCCTGGGTTTGCAAAGAACTCAAATAACAATTCAACACAAGGGAAATTTACCCTACTAAGGATTCCAATCTACAAGAAATCACCGACAAATGTCGACATTATGCAATGAAAACATTCCAGATCAACTTCAAACTTCATCTCACAATAAATGAGTATATATGTCCAACTAGATGTTCTCAACTGAAAGCAGAAGGTAGTGTTCTTGCTCGTTTGTCTTCATCCTTTTCGGCTTATACCTCTTGTAGTCGAGCAAAAGGCACAGTATAGGCAGTTGCAATTCTGAAATTTGGCCGGATTGAATCGGCCTGTGTGATCCACTGCTTCACAAATCAAAAATCTTCTAAAATCCCGATTCTGAATACAGGAATAGTCACAATGGCAATGGTCTCCATGATATGCCATAGGGTTGGCTCCAAATTGATCCAGCCGAAAAAAAACGTTTTAGGAATTCACCAAAGTATGCGGGGAAGGGCGCAACAAAGAAGCCATTTTGAACAAAGAGGGTAAGGATGACAGGGCCATCAGTGGGGCCAATGCAGGATCAGATGAGTGACAGAAACAGATACATGGGAATGGATAGTGAAAGGATGGGAAAGGCAGTACAGGTGCAGGGTGAGGCAGGTACTCATGGGAATGAGGCAGGTAATTTGGGGCTGGGTGGTCGTATGCGAAAAAACAGGATCTAGGAAAAAGGATGGGTGTCCTTTTGACCGCCATAAGCCCATGCAGAGCCAAATTGTCGAAATCTTACGTACATTGACGTGAGAAAGAAAGGAGGCTGAAAATTCTTTCTTTGTATGTGAAGACCGTTGATACCAAAAATGGTGGATGGAGCGGGCATTAGGACGAGATCAAGAATAATTCCTCCGGTTCAGATGCAGAGTCAGTTAGTGCAACCCTTGTTGGACGAGATTAATCAGGAGCAGAGGAGGATGTTGCAAAAGCAAGAAAGCAGGATCAAGCCCGAGTTTCAAGGTATTCCTTCTCTTAAACACCAATATGTCCCGAAGGCTAAGAGAACTCGAAACAAAGGCTGCCACAGGATGTAATATGTAGCATAATAACAGGGGGTTGTTTTTGTATTTTTGTACATGTTTCCCTATGGTTTTTATATGATTTGGTGGCCGTATTTTGCAAGGTGTACTAATGCGTACATCTAGAGTGTGCACTGTATTTTCACTTCCTAATTTCATATTTGTAATGGTTTAGACCCATGTTTGTGCCATCATATTATGTTAATGGCCAAGATGGAGTGGTGAGTCCTTAATCAAGGGCTCACAATAAACACCCTATTTCCATAGCCCATGTAATTGTTTTTTAAAATCAAAAGCCAACATGCAGATGACGAGCTCATGTATTCTAGGGTTTCCATTCTTTTGCTCTTCCAGCTTGCCGATCTTTGCACTCTGGCCAACACAGGAGCAACAGTCCCCCATGCATTTACAAGGGGAAACAAGAGTCACTTCGGTTTGTGGTCCAGTTCGGTGATAAATCCGTATGGGCCCCTTTTTTTTTGGTTGCTTGGTCGGGTAAAAGGTAAGCGGAATAAAGAGGCTTCTCTTGTTGGGTCTTCCACCCAACTCTTCCAGGTTTGCTCTTTTCGTGATTCTGCCACATTTCGTCTCCTATAGCAGCCTGTTCAAGCTCCGGATCATCGTTGCCCTTGTTGCACTCTCTTTCATTGGCCTCAGCCAAATTGTCACCTCGCTTGCTCCATTTGCATCGTAGGCCGGATCTGACATTCTACTTGGCTGTTTAAAGCCTCCTTTCTGCAATGCATTTGTGTTAACAGCTGAGAAATTTATATCGAGCTCCATATGAACTTGAACCCGAGCTATCCCACATATGGGCATGTGGGGTTTTTCTCATTTTCCTAATGCATCGCTTTTATTTCGGTTATTTTGTGGGGCATTATTATTGATTGGTAGGTTCTGGTATGAGAGCATGGGCGCTGATATTGCAAGGGGTAAATCTCGACTTCGCCAGCTTAGTATTCAATGAATCTACACAGAGAAAATCCTACTAAGTAGATATGGCTTCCCAACCTTTACGGCCAGCCAGACAACCCTCGTAAGTCCTAGCTTCTCAAAACAGCCTTTAATTTGATTCCCCGCTTTACGCCAAACACTTGTGCAATGCAAAGATGTCCGGATATTAAAAAATTGATGAATTATTCTCGCAGCTTGCCGGAGAGCTCTTCTCGCTTCTTCTACCTCAAAATGTTGGCCTCTTTTTGGGCAAATGCGGGGCATCGGCTCCCATCAGCTTGATTTGGCTTACCGTAATTAATTTCTATTGCTTCCTAAACCCTACAGGCCTGCTCCGTGAGGCCTTATGGCACTTTCCAAATTTCATGATGGGGCTTGAACCGAGAGCAAAAGGTAAACCCGTGATGCAAGAGGCCGTGGATTTATGTACTAGCGTCAAATGAGAAGGCTTTTACATAAGTAGAAAAACTCTCATTTTCCCTTTGCTTCTATGCAGATCTGGACGATTTACAACTCGGTTTGCGGGATATTCTTAATGCAAATGTACTATATTGTTGAGGCCGCGGCATTCTAGAAGTCTACGAATTCATGGGTTATGCTAGATATTGCGATCGCGGAAGTAAGCATTTGTTTGCATTGAGTTTTTTATTTTCACCATGCATAAGCCCTTATTACCGTGTTTCTCAAGATGCCTTGAGTTTTATTAGTGTTCTTGTCATACTTGCAAGCTTGTTTCTCCCATTCCTCATGTGCAATGCCATATTAAAAGCTTTTTGTTTCTAGAAAAAAAATGAAAGAATACTTTTAATTTCTCAATCAATCTCATGATGCAGAAGCAAAAAGAAAGCCGAGGAGGAAGAAAGAAAGTTTACAAGGAGGAAGAAAGAAAGTTTACACGCTCCTTGTTAGAAATCCAATTCACCACAAGGTTGTAAAATAAGGAATACCTTTTGTTTGGTTATATATACATGTGCTTCAACTTTCTCATTTTAAAATCTTGTGTGCTAGTTTCATAGTTGGAGTTTTAAGATCTCATATGCTAGTTTGTTAGTTGGGACCCAGATAGAAGAGAGGAACTCCACATGAATCCTATTCTTAAAAATAGAAATCTAGCCTAGCAATAACCAAAGTGGTGAAAGTGATGTCATGTCCTTTATCCAGATGTTATGTTCTTTATAAAGAATGTTAGATATTCCTTCCTCAAAGATTTCCAATGTTGTGCATGACTTCATAAAAAAGAACTCCAAGTCCATACCAACATTTTTTGTAGCATAGAATGTGGATTATAGAATTTATTTTTCATTGCAAATATCTTGCCACATGACTACATAAGAACATTATTTATAGCTAATGGAATGTGGAATTATGGCATATGATGTTCATTTGTGGCAATATGTGTATATCCGAGTTTTATCGCCTTTAGGATACCTTTCCTTTTTTGCAATAGAAAACCTTAAGAATGTGATTATAGCACAAAATTTATGTTCTTATTATATGTCTATCTTTTTCTTTTAGAAATATGAATAATTTTTTTCCAAGGCCCTCCGGCCAAAAAAAAAATTTCATAATACAAACCATAACCTTCACAATTATAATTAAATTCCCCCTGAAAACCCCCTTTGGTTTGGGTGCATATTCACACGGGGTGACGTAGGCAAATGAGAGTCGCTGATAGGCATATGCACCCTTTATTCCTTGATCTACAATCGCACATAAAAGTTCCTCGCTTGTGGGGTATGCATGTACAAGATTTGCCATCTTGTATAAGAAGATTTGCACAATAAATGTGGGGTTACTTTTAGATTTTTATCGTTTTTCACATGGTTTTTCTATGATTTCGTTGTTGTATTAAGTTGAGGTGTACTAAATAGTATTTCTAGAGTGCACCCTTTATGGGCCGTTGATTTTTGTTGGTTGAAACAATCAGGGTTGTTGTCTTTCTCTCATGTGTTTGTGCATGAACACATGCATTATGCATTACGCACATGCATTACACATGCTTTATGCACATGCATACACATCGCATTGTTCATGCACAAACAACGCAGTTGTTCATGCACAAACACCGCTTGGCATGCATGTGCACATGCATGTGCATGTGTGTGGTGCATGTGCATACGTGCATGTGCATGTGCATGTGCATGTGTTGTGCATGTGCATGTGCATGTGTATTGTGCATGTGCAAGTGCAAGTGCATGTGCATGTGTGCATGTGTGTGCATGTGTGCATATGCATGTGTACTTGCCCTCTTGGATTCTTACGCCGAGTGGATTTTACTACCACGAGATGGATTTTTTGCTCACACTTACAAAGGTATTTGTTTTAATGTTTCTTGCTTAGCATAATGTTTTTTACAAGGTATTGGTTTCCTATTCTACAATGTAGTCTTTGCAAAACCCCTTTTTGTTTCCTTCCTAAGATTTGCTGCAGATTCAAAAGAGTTTAGAGTTTAGGCCCTATGTTTGCTTCCAACTCTTGATATTCCCCTCGGGTCTGTAATTGTTCATAGCAACCAGCCTTTAGCTTCAATCAACAAACGGTTCTTATGCACACAACAAAGCGGATTATTCCACGCCCTTTTTCCATGTCAATGAGATCGTACCAAACAAAGGGCACAAGAATGCATTTATATTGTAGATTTGGAACTTTAATCGAACCATAAGGTGAATCATGCATTACCTTTAAGCTAGAGATGGAGCATCCAAAATCATATGGATTGATAAACAATGGTGTCATTGTGAAAGAGAAATAGTTGTAGCAAAAGTAACAATATGTAGCATAATAACAAGGGGTTTTCTTTGTATTGCAAACTTTATAACTTTCAGAATAATGGGATCAATCTCTATCTTTATTGTAACTTTTACTTATGTTCTATTTGCTTTATTGTGATCAAATTCAAAAGCTACGATGAAAGCCTCAAATGAATTCTAGTTACGTGCAAAAATACAATTATGAGGCATCCAACATATAAAAATTAAATCCCCCAACACATAACAACCATTGACATTAACAACCAACACATAACTACCATTGACATTAATTAACACAACCATTGGGTCCAACACATTTAAATTAAAATCTCCCTTAAACCCCCTTTGGTTTGGGTGCATATTCACACGGGGGGTGACGTGGGGGCAGAGCCCTCATAATTGTATTTTGCACGCATTTAAATCAACACCATATAGTATTCCGCTTGAAATCTTATAGTATTTTGCAAATCTTGTTATACAGTATAGCAAATTTTGTACTTGCATACCCCACAAACGAGGAACTTTACGTACGGTTTAGATTAAGGAATAAGGGGTGAATATGCCTATCCAACAGCTCTCGTTGCCCGGAGTCACCCCCCGTGTGAATATGCACCCAAACCAAAGGGGGTTTAAGGGGGATTTTAATTTAAATGTGTTGGACCCAATGGTTGTGTTAATTAATGTCAATGGTAGTTATGTGTTGGTTGTTAATGTCAATGGTTGTTATGTGTTGAAGGAGTCAAGCTTTCTACTATCAGAACAAAGCTGATCAAAATGGGAAAAACTCTAGATATCAAGAATATGTTTTGTCTTGAGTTCCCTTTCTTTGTATTGAGTGTGGTAATGCACAATCAGTGCAGTTCCTCCTTAAACAGGGAACCATTTTTCGAGCAAACTCACAATTTTATTTCCAAAAATGGAATCCCAAATTCGACCCAAATGATCTCCAACAATTATGCCACCCGGCCTCATGTTCAGTCCAAAGTCTGAGTCCCATGTACTGGCATGAAGATATTTTTAAGAATCTCTTCACAGGGGTTGGAGAGTACATTGGATGGGAGGCAATCCCGGAAAGAGCACCCAGAATTTGGGTACAATTAGATATCTTAAAGGATATCCCCATGGAGATTAAGTACAATGACTACTTTGGTGGGAATAAAACTTTGAAGCTGATATGGAATGGCCTCCCCACCCCATGCACAATTTGTGGTCTTAGGCTTCATGGTGGAGGGGTCTGCCAGGGGAAATGGATGGCTAGAACCAACAATCAAAGGCCCAGTCATGTGATCAATTTCGAAAAATCAGACAACAATTTGGGAAAGTCAGATAAAGGAATTGTCACAAAGACTAATGAAGGATGGACCTCTAGGAAATCCAAAAAAAAGAATAAAAATGGTAGTGCATACAAGAAAGCAAGAAAGCTGAAAGCCAAAGAGAGAAAACAGAATGAAATGCTAAAAGGGAAAGAGTTGGTCAAACTAAAATCAGAATGGAGGAAAAAACAACAGCATGACAGGATGGTTGAGAAAGTCAAAGTCTTGGTCAACCCCAATGAAGTCCAGAGGGATAATAGGAAAGGGAAAGACTTGGTCCAACCCGACAGCATGGTCATAACTCCAGCTCATATGTTGAGAAGTAATAAACTAATTATAAGTGAGGCAAGTATCCCTCCTATAAATAGTTATCCGGATTCCTCAGATTCTGATATCTCAAAAGGGGGAACAAAGATTTACAAAGGAGAGCCTTCTAGGGTAGATGAATTCAATTCTTTTGCCAAAAGGATCAATTTTACATCACCTGAACGAATTGAAGGTACCAAGCAGGGCTGTGAATAAATGCATGACATCTTGCTGCAACTTATGGAGAGACAAGAAGATATGGAAAGAGAGATAATTCCTGAAACCCCTATTACAATTGAATCTCCAAGGGAGGAACGGGTACAGTATAAATTCTTTACTAGATCTCCCATGGATTTTGAAGGAGAATCAGAAGGGGGAACTGAGGAACTGAAATTTAGTTCAGAAATGGATTGTCTAATGACCTTATAAGTCCAAATGGCCAGGGTATGGTTAGTTTAACCAATGATCTTATAAGTCCAATTGGCCAAGATATGGTTTACAATTCTCAGCCTAACTCTTTGCAATCAGATGGCCTGGTAGCTGAGCTGATCATTAGACCAACAATCCATTGATTCAATTTCATACTCCAGCTAAAGATGATAAATTCCAATCCAAAGGACCTCAGAAGTCCACAAGTGCTGGGGCTGGCCCGCCGCCAAAGGAAACAGCCCATCGATGGCCCGAAGTTGAGACTCTCAACAGCCAATAAGTCCATTGGGGCAGAATAAGAATGACTGTAAAAATGCAGGTGAAAGGGAAGAAAACTGTGAAAAGTTCTACACTCCACATCATGCAAAGAAGGAAGAGAAGAAGACCAATGCCCCCTCAGAAGTCCATCCGCCGGGGTGGTCCAAAATACCCAGCAGGGAAACACTTCAGATCATGGCCTGGTAGTTGACACCTTAAAACAAGTCAACAGGCCAATAAGTCCAACCACAGTCAACCAAGCTCAAGGGAAAGAAAATATCATGAATGAGGAGATGGGGGACAGTTCTATATACCCCTTTACCAAGAAAGAAAGGGGTTAGAAAGGTTCAATTCATCGAAAAACCGCTTCTAAATCTAAGAAGTCAGGGGGTAAAGAAGACTGCAGCATAATGAAGATCACCACTTGGAATATGAGAGGGATTAAAGGACCTCTCAAGAGAAAGAGAGCCTTAATTGCTTTAAAAGAGATGAAAGCTGACATAATACTGCTTCAAGAACACAGACTACCAACTTTTGAATCAGCAAATCTTGGACAATGGATTATGCCAAATGGTGACTTTGTTTGGTCCAGGGCAGATGGAACCAAGGGTGGAATTTGTATGGTCTGGCAGGGATACTGTTGTTTGGAAAAATACTGTCATCCAGGAGGAAGATGGACTGTAGCAGTTTTGCAAAAAGGGAAGGACACCATTGGTATAATTAATGTCTATGCTTCGACTGGCCCTGCTGAGAGAGAAGAGCAATGGATCCAAATTAACAGCTGGATACTTGGTCATCAGATTAGAAATTGGTTGTTGGCAGGGGACTTCAACAACACACCTACATGGGACCAGAAGATGGGGAAGCAACTACATGTCTAAGGGAGAAAGACTGGCTTGGGACAATTTGATGACAAACTTTGTATATTTCCCCCCATCATCTACACACAAATACTCCTGGTGTAATAAGAGGAAAGGGGAACAGAGGACATACTGTTTATTGGATAGATTTTATCTATGGAATACAGATCTGGAATGCTGGGATAACTTAGTCACGTCCTGTGACATTGGGAATTCTATTTCAGATCATTTCGCTCAGTTTCTAGGGGATATGGCACAGCCAAGAAAGGGAGGGGACAATATTCCTTTCAAATTCAATACAGGTTTGCTACATAATAAAAGTTTTTGTGAAGCATTCTCTGAATTTTATAGACACCTCCCTAAAATTCCCTTAACTGAATCTATGAACATCTTTGTTCAGAAGATTAAAAAGGTCAAGGGGTGGGTCAAAAATTGGGGAAAAGAGTGGAATACTAAGAAAAGGAAGGAAAAGCAGGATGCTTATGAAGAAATGAGAGAGATCAGGAAAAAGCTCTTCCAAGATAAGGACAATATAATTTGGCAGGAGAAAGAGTGTGAGCTGGAGTCTAAAGTTAAAAGAATTGAGGAGGCTGAAGCTAAGAGTCTAGCAATAAAATGCAGGTGTAAATATATCAATGAAATGGATGGTGCAGGGTCAGCATTCTTCTTCAGGACAGCTAAAAACAGAATGCTAAATAATGGTATTATTCAAGTCAAAGGGAATGAGGGAAATGTCTTTGAAAGTTAAATACAGATTCAGAATTTATTCTTCAATGAATATAAAAGCTTATTCAGTAGCTATAAGGTGGATGAGCAGGAAATTGATAAATTCTTTGATGAAATTCCCAAGGGAACACAGATTGAGGAAGATGACATGCTCATAGTACCTGAGGAAAAAGAGATTAAGGAAACTCTGCAAAACATGGCACATGGGAAAAGTCCTGATCCAGATGGACTTCAGCCCGAATTTTACATGGAATTCTGGAAGCTAATAAAAGAGGACTTCATTCTATTCATGGAAAGCAAAATATTTGCATCCAGCCATTAATGCAGGCCATATTACCCTTATACCAAAAGTGGAAAATCCAGTGAATCTTGGAGACTAGAGACCAATTTCTCTCACTAATACCACATATAAACTGCTGGCAAAAATCTTGGCCAATAGACTAAAGTTAAGTCTAATGAAGATTATCAATCCTTGTCAGTCAACCTTCTTACTCAGAGGAACATATGGGATAATTACATTGGTGCAACTGAATGTCTTCATTGGAATAAATTATCTGGTCAGGAATGTATGCTGCTCAAGTTGGATTTTAAAATGGCATATGATATTATCAGCTGGCAGTTCCTGGAGAAAGCAATGGCTCATTTGGGATTGTCGGAAAATGCCCCCTAGCTCCATATCTGCTTCTAATTGTGGCAGAAATGGTTACTAAATTGGTAATCCATATGCAAGAAAAAGGGGACATAACTTGTTTGGAGCTGCCAGGTAATGAAGGTACTTTCTCCTTCATGCAGTATGCTGATGATACGTTTGTTTTTCTAAAATAGGAAGATAATAGCCTTTCAAATTTTCTGAATATGATGGAAAGGTTTGGTCACATTTCTGGAGTTATGTTAAACAGAAGCAAATGTGCAATTTTGGACACAATGGAGACTACATTACAGGGTATAAAGATACTAAACAGGAATGAAGGTACATTAATTCTTGGAATTCCCTTAGCATTGAACTCTTCACTTCGAGGTCTGTGGGATCCTATTATTACCAGAATTAAAAAGAAACTAGGTATGTATTCTTCATCTCTTTCTTTGGCTGGAAGAGTGCAGATTGCTAATGCAGTCATTAGTAGCACACATGTGTATTTCTCATCAGTAATAGTTGGTGACAAAGCAACATATAGTAAAATTGAGTCAGCTATAAGGAGTTTTATTTGGCAAGGGGTGCATAAGGTTGCTTGGGGAGACCTCATCAAACCAAGGAAAGAAGGAGGACTTGGCTGTAAGGATCTATTTACCCAGGCTCAGGCTCTTGCTGCTAAGATGATATGGAGAGCCATTTATAATTCCTCTCCATCCCCTGCAATGAAACTGATCAGATTTTGGCTACAAGAATCATTCCCAGTAGGCAGCCACAGTCTAAAACATGAACTCCCAGACTCAGCCTTTTTTCAGTTTACTCCATGTCCAAACACTTCTTTTGTGTTTAAAAGAATGTTTGAAGCTTGAATGTCAGAGATTATGCTATAGACTTCCAAATTTAGATGCTAAAAGTAAAGACATCAATTTCTTTTGGATTCCAGAGGTGGTGAATAGTGATAATGAATGCTTGGCCCTCAAACATCCACAAAAATACATGCAATGGCATAAAGCAGAAATTAGGAAGATTGAAGATTTGAGATGTGGGGAAACAGATTGGAGGAAATGGGAAGAAATAGCAATGGTTACCAAAGGGTCAATGTTGGATAGGAAAATATACAATCTCATTATGGATAAGGTACAAGAATATGAAGAATTGTGTGATAGCTCAAATCAATGGCATATAAAGGGAAAGGAGACCTATTCAGTGAAGGTTATTATAAAAATTTAGTGACACATAAACCTTCCAAAGCAACTCAGTTTTGGAACTGTGATAAAAAGAAGTTAGCTACTGTATGTGCCCGGGGTTGGAAAAATTACACAATAAACAAAATAAAGACCTTCATTTGGTCGGTATTACATCAAAGTCTCAACAAATTATAAGAGAGCAAAGTATGATGCCTCCCGCTCGCAGACATGCCCTTTAGGATGTGGTGAAGTTGAAACATCTAATCATGTTTTCTTATGTCCCAAAATTCGTGGATTTTTGAGCCGGACAACACAAGTCAATAAAGGGGCTGCTGGGGACTCTTGTATGTTAGAATTCCTTAACTCTGATAGCAGGCTGCTTAATACAACGAGATCCTTGTGCTGCTGGGCAATATGGAAGCATAGAACCATTGAAAACAAAGCTCCAAATCTGATTTGGTTAAAACAGGTCTTTCTAAGTTCTCTAATTGACTCTGCAATAGCACACAAAGCAGCAAAAGGGAAAGGTTATGACAAAGACTGGAATGCCATTGGCAGATTCCAAGGGCTACATGATTTCTTTATTCTGTACCTAACAATTTCTGATGTTGTGTTGCATAGGTGCAGTCAGGAGACTCAATAGAGTTGGAGCAGCTGAGAGAGAGATGGGAGTAGTATGACTCGGATGATGAATTTTCCAGACTATCTAAGAGGGAGCAAGAGGACATGTTAATTCAGTTGAAACAAGAAGTGATCCATGCCTCAGCCATCAAAAAGGTACTCAACAGACCTGAGGCGTGGAGACACAATAATTTAAGGCAGTATTTCATAAACCTTTACCATAAATGGGAGCAGAAATGGGAAGCTCATGTGCTGGTTCTGCTGGACTTTACTAACTATCGAGCTGATAAACTCGACCTGCTACTGAACATTTTTGGCAGAAGAAGAGTGACAGATCTTACAATGCAGGACCTGATTGATGCTCAGTAAGCATAGAAGTCTGATCCATTAGTTCCATTTTGATGCATTTTGATAACATAAGACATTCAGGGACTATGATATATATTCATGCTTCATTTTATAGGAAGCATGTAAATGAACTTATTGTTTATCTATATTAGAGTATGCCTCTCATGGTATACTACATGATGTACTTTTGAGTTATGAATATTAAACCTCACCTTGCCTTAAAAAAAAAAAAAAAGAGAGATGTTCTCAACTATATCTTGATTAATTTTTGAACTTAATCCTGAACAAAAGCCCAACAACGCTAGGCACTTTTTCTAGTATAATAATAAAAGGTACAATGTTTCAGTGCAAGTAGAGAATTACTACATGAGTAATCTCTACATCTTCATCATCTACTTATAGAAACTTATTAAGAGCTCTAAAAGCAAATATTCATACTGCCATAACCAATCTGAAGCATATGAAGCACATAAAATCCTTCCACCTAATAATTAGAGAATATGTAATGACACAAGCACAAGCCAGATAGGCTTCCGAATGATACAACCAGTCCAGATGAACCATTAAATATTTCTGCAATTTGAAAATAAGAAGAGAAATCCTATCCTTCTTGAAGCAAGATTTAGCACCATTTCTGTATGAGGTACCAGACAAGAATTAGAATCAGGCATATCAGTACCTGAAGAAAGCTCTCACTCAAACGTAAAGATTTTAGCACAAACATACAAGCATATTAGTACTTGCATGATTATGAGGTTCTTGGCATAGCAATACCAAAGAACCGAGTGCTTAAAAAATCCATCATTTGAGCACAACCATACAAGCATATCAATACTTGCATGATTATGAGGTTCTTGGCATAACAGTACTAAAGAACCGGGTTTGTAGTTTTATTTATTTGTGTGTTTGTAACAGGTTCAGGTGAAATTTCTTTGTGAGAAGGTTCTTTCATTATGACAACTCTATTTTTCTTCCAGATTTTCAGATTCTGCCGATCCAAATGCCACAAGAATTTTAAGATAAAGCGAAATCCTAGGAAGGTTCGATGGATGAAGGCTTACCGTAAGCTTCATGGCAAGGAACTGGCTCAGGTGATTATATATAACATACATGAATTTGTATCGGAGACATGAAATTACAGAGGCTCCATGGCATAATGTGGAACGTCACGACTCAGTAGGAATCTCTTGTTATTTACAGGGCCTATATACCACCACAATTGCATCAAAATTTAGACGAAATTATTAAACAATTTATAGGGAGGATACACAGTTTAAATGCTCTGGCTTAATTTCTTAAGGCATTCATTCTTAGGCCTCTCAAGTGCTGCCTAATTCGCCAGGGGGTTCAATTCCCCAGGTGTAAATCCGCAGATTGATGCTAATCCTAGGTGGATGTCCTTTTGGTAAAGCATTCCATGGCATTAATTGGGTTCAAACTGGCATAGAAGGGGCGGTTTATACATCTTCTCCGCATTCCTGCTGCAGGTCAGACTCATCCCTCTTCTTATTGTATATGCTGCAACATGAATCTGGTGGAGGATGCAAGGCTTCAGTAAGAAGCCACGGTTGTAGATGGAAGGTGTATTTGTATATTGGAAGTCAATTGTGTATTTATTGCATTCCTAAGGTTTTCTTGACGCTAAATAATAGAGCCACGTAAGCGTTTGACCCCGTCAAACGCCTGCATCAGGGCCCAGATCTTCTAATGTGGCATATCCTATGGAATATGCCTCGATCCGAGGGTTCAAAATTAATAAATAATACACGCTCTAGCAATAATACACGCCAAATCTAAATTATCAATAAGAAAGCTTTTCTAAAGAACTCCCCAGTCGAAATGATGCTACGAGAAAGTGAATCCAAGCCAAGCCTCCTGTTGGGGCTATTTGCTAGTTTCCGAAAGTCGCACAGCAAATTTTTGCGCTTTCGCATGTTTGATGGAGGGAGACCAGGAACGCATAGGCATGCTGCACAAGATTGAGGAGACGCTATTGGATGCTGGCTACTTTCGAGCTCGGATATCATCGCTCTCTCCCTTTGACAAGCTAATCGGAGGATTGGCTTGGTGCATCACTGCCAGCAATGTAGACGTTGAATACGACCTTTTCTACGACGATGATGCTACTCTGGGCTACAAAATGTGAGGTTTTCTCTCTTTGGGTCATTGAATCATTTGCACTTGTCACGATCTTTGCAAATCCAGAAACTCAATGCAGATATTTATTCAAGACTTTTTTTGATAACTTTTGAATGTTTCTTACAACTTTTGGTGGAAGTTTTTTGTGGAGTCTGTTTTCGTAGTTTATGATCAGAATAATCAAGTAGCAGCTTTCATATGCATAAAGGACGCACTGTAAAATTCAGGCCGCTTTTCAAATAACGAATGATCTCAAACTTTCCAGAAAAGTAGGCGAAGCTATTGAGTCATCCTTACAAAAAATGGGTTGTCCATATCCGCTTCAAGCACATCAGATTCAAGGTCTTCATTATCCGGCAGTTTTAGTGGTACTGCAATGGCTTGTTAAACAAGTTCTGGAGACACGAGAGAAGCTGGGTACTCAGGTAACCAAGTACTTCCCTTCGTGAAACAAACAATTGCCTTAAGAAGGATCTGAGGTTTGCTTACTTGAAGGCAGTTGAGAAAATATTTACACTTGCGGTTCAGACAATATTTTGAACTTTCACAAGAAGCTGCATGCTACCGTGTAAGGAACACTGTACCTGGTTTTTAATATATATTAACTTCCTTTACCAATTGAATATTTGTTATAGCATGGCAGGAAGAAACAGAGGGTTTTAAGCAGGCTTCCATCCATGATCTTGGTCGTCGAATATATAAACACACCATGTACAGTTCATGAGCATTAAAGGCATTTATGGAATTAAAATGATATGGAGCTTCTTATAATCAACTTTTTCTCGCATATCGTGTATATGTTGCAGAATCAAACCCATGAGTCAAGAGCAAAAGCCTGTTAGTCATCTATCTATAACACCTACCAAAGACACGGATGTAGCTGATAAGGTAAACAATAGTAACAAGGTGCTCTCGCATTGGGGGTTGCCCTTAAAATTATTTCATATATGTGGATGAGATCTACCTTAAATCCATGGCAAGCAATGTAGGAATGGATAATTTTATCTTCTAGAGTTGCAAATGCAGAACTTGCATCAATGTTTCCAACACACGTTACATTGGCCGGCTGTAGACCCTCTAATTGTAGTCTCTTTAAAAGCTGGAACACATACCGTTCAGCATCAATATATGAAGCAATCCACACATTCCATGAAACTACATTTCGTATATACATCTTGTTGAATATTTGCTGAGCACATTGCAAACTCGAATATTTCCTGAAACTACCATAATTGCTGTACATATCAAGAGTATATGAGATTATGATGATAATTTCTCTTTATTGGCGCTATTTAGTTGAAAAATTGGCGTTATTCCATATTTGAACTTTCTTCCAGGTTGAGACTCTTGTGAAGCAGATAAACTACCAAGAGGCACATGTCGAAGACTTGCATCAGCAGCTTGATACTTTGCATCAATCTATAGAGGAGAGACATAAGGAAAAAAAAAAAAGCCGCCAGGTAATCTAGATTGTCTTTATATGTTTGAACACAAAGGAGTTTTAATAGCTCGTATAAGAGCCAGTTTACTTATAGAGGAACCAGTTCTAAGAGATTGATGTATATTAATTTCAGAAAGAAAGACATGTTTGTTTGATGAAAGAAATGGCAGAGATTGAAGGTAAAATCAATCATCTTCATATAAAAAGATGGCGGCAAAATGTGGTCTCGCTTTTGGAGAGAACTAAGGTATGTGATTATAAAGCAAACATTTTTATTTATATTTATGAATAAAGCTACCCGAATGAATTTTTACCCCTAAAATGGGAGTTGTTTTATGCCTCTCCCTCGTGAAAGGTGGGGGCACAAAATGAAAGGATACAAAAGCCTGAATTATTAAGATCCCATGTAGAATGGGATAGACAATAGAAGACAAAAAAGTTCTCATGGGCCTTTCTCCAGAAGAATCTTCCATAAGTGGGGAACATGGTTGTGGAAAGGCATCAAAGTGGGAAGACCGAGATTATGTTATATGGCAAATTGAGAAGTTGCATCTAAAAATCTCAACATACTAACATGGGAGGAAGATTTTTTGTAATTGGATTGAAGTCTCACAGGCTTCGTGGGTCTCAATCATATGCTTTAATGTAGAAATTGGTCAAAAAACTTGGCCCTGATGCTTGGAGATAGGAGCTTCCTATACTTCGGTTGATCTGATAAGTGGTCACAGAGAGGTTCCAAGTGATGTTAAACAAGAAGTTATAAAAAAGTTTTGGCGTTGGTAAAGTCCTTGGGTTTGTCTCAGCCACCTATCAAGGCAATGTGGATTTTCTTAAAAACGGCACGCGCATGAAGGGAAGTTAGTTTCCTCATTCGCGAATTGCCATCTCAGTAGCTAGCTGAACAATTACTGGTCTTTGTTTGGTCCAATTCTGATAGTAGGCACATCTAGATATGAGGGTGTTATCCTAGGTGCACGAAGGAAGAGGCTGAAGGTGCAAGGAGAGGATGCATATGCTACTTTTTACACCTGTTGCAACAGTGTTCTTGCCTTGAAACTTTAGCCCAAGTATATGGAGGGGCATGGTTGATGTGAATGCTGCAAGGCAACGGAAGCACAAAGAAAAACAAATTGGCCAAAGATGTGCTCAAGTAGAAAATGGAGAGGCATAAACAAATTGGCACCGAAGATGTGCTTGATGTAGATATGGCGAGGCATAAAGTTATCTATGGCTATACTAATCCTTCCACTTATATGCTTTTGGTAGGAGTTGCATATTATTCATCAAATGTGGTTGGTTATTTCCAGATGGTGGAGGCAGAGACAGAAAAAGTCCAAGAAAGCATTAGTAAAAATGAAAAAGAGCTACAAGATTGTATTGGACGCACAGAAGATTCATTGTCTTTGGTTGGAAAAGATGATGCGATAATGACGGGACTCCAAAAAACGTTTGATTCTGAGGTTAAAAATTGGACATCAATAAGAACTGTAAGCATTAGTCTTTTATATTATTTTGCGATTATCTGTCAATTATCCTGTGATGTGATTTACCACCTGAGAAAATTCTTTTTTTGCTTGCATGTGTGTGTCCTTTTGAAAGATGATTGTGACTAATGAACTGAATTGTGCCATATACAGGATCTTGCTCAAATATCTCGTGAGGTTGCGAAGCTTCAGCGCCAATTGGATGATACGCCAAGCCAGAGTGAACTTATTCAGTATGATACAGTTTACCCAATCATTCTGAAGATGACTATCATTTGCTATGAGTTCTATTTGAGAGTTATGGTTCTTTGTATGTATTGTGTAAGCTTTCAAGGTGCTGTTTTGGATTTTGCAGGTATGAACATGGTTTTATGGAACTCTTTGTAAATATTCAGGTACTCTTCGGCAAACTTTTGCATATGCAAGAGTCATGTTCATTAATGTTTGATTGCTTGCAGGCAAAACTTCGTGAAACTAGAAAATACTTTTCAACCTACAATGCGCTTGCAGAGGCAAACGATATTTCCCTGAAAGAAATTTCAATATTAAATTCTATCAATTCTCAGGTGCGGCGACTTTCTGTGTTTCTGCCAACATTTATCCGGATATGCAAGTTAAAAGTAAATATGATAAGTAACAGTTCATGATATGAGCCATGAATCCTGTTATAATAGTGCATGTTTAGTTGTAGCTAGCTTTGTATTGTATTAGTCCCTCATGCTAATTATGGCTTTGTTTGATCTGGAAGTTTGAATCAGCAATAACATCACCTGGAGGGCGAGAAAACATTGTTCAATCTTTGGAAGGAATAGCAAAGAGTGTCCAACAGGTACTTTAGGGGAGCTAAATGCTGTTTATCAATGTTTGGATCTGCTTCAGCAAAGTCCATGTATTAGTTCCGTCATTTTGCAGTTTATTTTAGACTATAGTGATTGCAATCAACAGTGGCCCTTAAGAGACCAAGTTGTTCTTTGCATCTTCCAAATTAATGGTATAGATCCCCAAGGTCTCCTTTTAGTAAGTCTTGTGTTTCCTTGCTAATTTGGATCATGAGGCCAAATTTCATGTGCCAGAATTAGCAGCACTCGTGGTCTAACTGTGATTGATACAGTGCACTTTGTTCTCAAAAGGAAGCATATGGTTGTAATATGTACAACCATAATGCACATGGTTTAACTGTGAGCGATCAAACAGCGCACTTCCTATGGTGCCTCTTTTTTAAAAGATAAAATAAGGTTGTAATATGTTGGACCTTTTGTTTTTTCAAGAGTACCAGTTCTCTTTCCAAATTGTCATGGCTCCTTTAGAAATGCGACAGTTCATAGAGTGTCATGATGTTTTTTTCTCCTGCTTCTGTGATATCCTAAGGCATTTTTCACGGGTGGAACTACAGAAGCTTGATAGGATGAATAAACGGCATGAAGAAGCAAATACCGCATATGCTTCCTTGAAAAGTAAGCATGCATCTCTTCTGGCAACACAGCGACAGTATTTTGCCATCATGAAAGAGTTTCAGGTACATGAGCTTTGCAGTAAACTTAGCTCTCTCTCTCTTTTTTTTTTCTAAACAATTTATGCTGTAAAGCTGATTCACTATAATTGTTGACCACCTTTAGGAACAATGTGCAAGAAATGAAGAACTGCGCCTGAAGTTAGAGAAAAGTGGCACTGCCGTAAAATTAACACAAAGCAGATAGACATGCGGCATAGTTAATAATATTTGCTTCCATGGGAGATGGGCATAGAACTATTTAAGTGTTTCGTGTTTAGTTTATTTATTCTAGAAGGTGTTCTCTTTTATTGTTATTTAGTTTGTTGGTTACATATGTTTATCCTTGTTGGTTACATAAAGCATCAATCTTGTTAAGATTTTAATGCTTTTGTCTGCTGTGGTGCCCTTGAACTGGGCACAGTCAATTGTGCAGGGCTGCCCTTGCTTTTTTTTTGAAGGTCACTTCAAAAATTGGACTTTCAACTTTCATTTACATTGTTAGTCTAAAAGTAACAATGCACGGGCTTTCTAAAAACAGAAATTTGGCACCACATCTTTTAAAATTAGAAATAAGAGAGCTTCTTTGTCCTTTTTTGACGTCGATGTTCATGTCTTTTAACCATGGGCCCTCGCAGGTTATTTGGATCTAGCCGTTCCTCACCATTCGATCATAACAGGGCTATTTTCCATAACTCCTCGAATATTTTCTTGTTGCTCTGTTTGTGTGTTCGGCATTAGAAGTCTTTGGCTGCATCACAGTTTTTTTTTGTGTAAATTTGGGTCAAGGTGTAGAACAAAACAGCTGATTTAGAAGCTCTGTTTGACGATTGGGCAAATCAGAGGAGCTTAAATCATGCGTTTTAATTGCTGGGAGTTATAGTGGTGAGATTTTGATGGAACCCATTTGTAGTGGTGAAATTGGTAGGAATTTCCTTGGTACATTTCGATGAAAGAGCTTCAAAAATTGCACCTACAAGCTTAAAATAGGGGTTCTTTGTAAAAGGCCTTCCAAACTTCCATTTTAGATCACAGACTTCTGAAACCCAAACAAAATTGAAATGCCGGGCCAACAAAATGATATGAAAAATCCCGAGTTATCTACTTACAAAGAGTTTATCTACTTCGGAGATAAAACTTGAGTTCGGCCCAACCCGCCTCGGGCCTGTGGAGTTAGGAGACCCTCCTTCCGGCTATGCAAAATAACCCACTCTACCAAGAGGGACCGAGTAGATTATTTTGCATAACCCACTCAAGGGAGGGGTTATCCTACTCTTCCAGATTTGTGATGTAAATATCTTTTTAGTTTTAGTTCATGTAAGATAATTTGAGAAGAACAAAGATTTAGGTCGAACTATCTATGAATGGGAGTAGCAAACAAAGGTTTTAAAGATTTAATGAGTTAATTCTTACCTATAAATGATTTTTGCCATGCCAATTGCCATTTGTTTTATGCAAGTTGCCAAAATAGAGATGAATTTGTTGCTGCTCATTCTCATTATATGCTTTGTGGATGCTCCAAATCAATTTTGCAGGTGTTAACATCAAATCTTGAGCCTGCCCAATCCACCCAGTTCAATAGCCTGATCTGATTCGGCTGGCCCGATGCATCTAATGTGATCTGGCTGCATGATCTGCTGATCGACTGTAGAAGAAAGAGCTGCATGCCGCAATAGCAGAAGGAAAAATTTAGAGAAAAAAAAGGAAAATTGTTTTTCTCTGATTTTGGTAATCAACAGATGTTTTTGGATTTGTTGGAGGGAAATTTGGCAATATTATTGCCATGCCATTTTATTGATGATACTGTGATATCAGTCTTCAGTTTTATTCTCTAATTTTTTATTTCTGTATATGGTACATTGCCAAAAATAGACTTTTTGTTGCATGCCAATTTTTCTTTTGACTTTCATTTTGCAAGGCTATGTGAAATGTAGACTCGTTTTTGAAGGTTTTTTTTAGACTTTATTTTACATGGTAAAAAGGGTCTTGCAAGGCCTGCAGCCTTCAATTTCCAACCCTGATGTGACGCAATTTTCCACGGGATGGTATTCTTAGTTGTGATTCCATATCATTGAATCTTACCATTCGGCTGAATCATATCCTTTATATAACCTCCACGAGAGTAATGTTTTTATTTACTTAAAATTTAATTTTTTTTACTTTAATTTAGAAAGGATAATTTATTAATGTTTCTTTCATTTTAAATTTAATTTTATTTACTTTAATTTAGAAAGGATTTTTTTTTTTTTTAAATTTTCTTTATTTTGACCTTTCATTTGAATAAAATATATGGAGAAAGAAAATAGGGACTCTTTTTTGGTGTAGCTGGTGAAAAAGAGGGCCATATTTTCTTTGCCCATCAATATGGAAATAGGGAAGTCGTCTTCCCCCTTCCCCCTTTGCTGCATGGCGTGCACATTGGGCCGCTTCAATTGGCTTCTACCTTATTTGGCTTTGGGTTGTGCCAATCACGAGAATCTCATCAGATTTGCCCAATTTCTCGTTGTAGCCTTAGAGGATATATGAGATCAATTAAGGGCCAAAACTCGATGCCACGTCAAAAAGCTCGCAGCCAATGGAGAGCCGAACGTGTACAGAGTTTTTTGACTGAGCCTCTAAACGCCATTCCAGGTGTCATTTGCACGTAGGTTCGGTAATATTCGTGCCTCTTGGTTTAGGTGTCAGATTACACAAAAGTAATTATGATCGTTGTTCCCACCCTCAACCCCCCGTGTATTTTCTTTAACAAAACTTGCGCCAAGCTCAATCCGCCTCGCCAAAGGAACTTCGCCCGCTTCGTATTAAAGCTTCGATCAAGGCCAAAGGGAACTTTGACCGCATAATAGCTTCGATCAAGGTAAAATCACCAAGCCTTTCCTAATATTTCTGTTCCACCCTAAATTCTGACTCGAACTTTGTAATTCTAGATGGCTGTAAGCTTAATCACAGTCGAAAATGAATTTGAAAGCTTCATAGTATCAGTCTGACTCCAAACCGGAATGAGAGATGAACAACGAGTCAAAAGATGATGTTTCATTACATTGGAAGGCTTTGGTGGCTCTGCTATCAATCAGCAAAGAGATATATGTATAGATGATGCATATACACACAACACATATGGCAAAAGCAAAAATAAGTAAGAGACGAACTTCCCCACAGTTGGAAGCAAATTGTGAGTATTTCTATGCAATCCATATCTAACCACGATTCCGTTAATTTGAAATTATTCCACATTTCATTTTTTTGAAATTGGCATAAAAATTGCTTTTTCACACTTGACTTTGTGGTTCTTTGGAGTAAAGGATAGGATTTTAAGGCTTCAATTTCCAAAGAATTTGGTTTAAGATTGATCAAAACATTAAAATACGAACATAAAATACGCATTCAAAATTAATTTTATGAAAATTTCGCAGATATATAGTAGAAAAATGGTCTATTTACATGAACTTTAGTTGTAGAAAAATTAAGATTCTAACTTTTAGACCAATATATTAGGTCCAATTCGAGGTCACATTGCAAGAATGGAGACCCTTCTCTGCCAAATTTCGCGTTTAGCACGAGATACAAATTTTAGCCTGAAACCTAAGATTCTGACCATTCAGATCAATATACTATGTCCAATTGGAGGTGGCATGGCAAGGATAACATACTCTTCTTTGCCACATCTGGCGCTAAACGCGAGGGTTAATGCAAGAATTTATATTTTAGTTGTACAAATTAGATGCCATATGGCAAGAATAACAACCCATTCTCTGTCACATCTCGCGCTACGTGCGAGGGTTAATGCAAAAATACAAATTCATGTTGTAAAAAAACTAAGATTTTAACCTTTCAGATCAATATACTGAGTCCAATGTCATATGACAAGAATAGTAGACCTTCTCTGCCATATCTCGCGCTTAGCACGACAAGGCAAAATAGGAAAAATAAAATAAAAATGAAAGTAAAAAAGTTTGGAAAAAAATCCCCCCTCCATCCCTCTTTTTTTTCCCCTTTTTTCAAGGCTTAAGCACCTAGATGTGGCGTATGATATACTATTCACCTTTGGCTTCCCCTCATTTCTCATATAATCTGAAAGCAGATAATTAAAAGCAGTCCAAGGTATTATATAAGAACTTTTCGCAAAACGAATCGATTTGACAATATCCATTTCTCAATTTCAAGCCTGAAAGCACCCACGTTATTCATTGTAGCAAAGAATATCTGGATAGATGAACAAAAGAGGCGATTTTGTTACCTCAATTTGCAAAGAGCTGAAGAGCTTTGATTTTTCTTGCCTAGCTGCTTCACCAAGGTAAATCTATCAAACACTTGCCAAACTAGAACCCATCGAACTCATAAAAGGTAAGAATAGGAGTTCATGCATTGAGGCGCTAGTTGAGACGCCAAGAGTTCGTATTGGTGCCTGGCATCAAGAGCTCACTCATAGGAACTCGCATTGGCCGCCAGGCACCAGGGGAAGAAAAAAGAGAGAAACAATAAAACTCGCCTGGCCGCTAGGCACCAGACGCCAGATAAAGATGGTCCCATTCAAGAAGAAAAAAAAACCAACTTAACTCCAAAGTTTGTACTCCACGGGAAGCCCATAACACTCGACGGGAAATCCAAATTTTAGTAGTAGGCGGGAAACTCACATTTGATTTCTTCAAAATGCAGAGTAACTATTTTAAAAACCTGAATCCTTGCGGGACCCAGCTGGGTTCATAAAGAATTTTTAAACTTGAAACTTTTAGGAATTAATTCTTGAAAATTCCACCATAGTTTTTCCTGAAACCTTTTGTGATAGATGATCATCTCATGGTTTTCAAGATGGAAGAATAGAATTCCTAGAAAAAATAATGTTTGCAAAATAATATGAGAAATGCTACATACTTTGAGAATAAACTTGACACCTTTGAATTTGACTCTACATTGTGATATGTAATGGAAGCTTTCTATATTTTGCATATTTTTTCCTTATATATACACTCATAGACAACAACATAGTCCGAGCATAAACACAATCTCTTCATATTGGAGCTCTAATAGGATTTGAGAAAAGTGTACAAAATGGACCCATTCGGTTCATCAAGGACAACCGCATTGAGCGCATCGAATCGAATGGATTGAATGGATAGTACCGCATATCTTCCGGCAGGGGTTTGTAGCAGTTTCACTGTAAGTGATTCTTTGTAGTGGATATAACTAGGCGTAGATTCTCGTCCGGCGGAATCTTTGGACGGATTCTCCGAAAGGAATAAACAATGGGATACTCATTCATGTAAATAGGCTAATGGAGTTTCCGCTAGGTGAGATATTTTTGTAGTGATTTTGTGACACAAAATAATGGAACTCGATTCCCTAATGAGGGAGCCGCTTGATGATTCCCTTCCGCGTAATCCAATAGGTTTGATTCCACCGTAAGATTTTTATTTGATGGCCGGACCGTCCAAAGAGCGAGAGACGGCTTGATCGAAAGGTATGAACCTCGAAGTGTCAAGTTTCAAAAATGCGGGCCCTTGAAACAGAATCCATTTGTGTGGGAGAAAGGGGGGATTATGATTCTGCCTCACAGTATGCGTTGCAACAATATCACTACATCAAGGGTAAGGTTATTTTGAGCTATAGGAGAATCAATGTTATGTTTTAGAACCAAAACTAGGAGTCCAAATGCTGACGTGGAAATCCAATAGAGTTCCACAAAATTTAAAGGTCTTAAATTTCTTATTTATAAAAATTACTAGTACAAAAACAAGAATCTAGTAAAATTGAGAAATGTCTTCAAATGCAACAATCAAGGAGGAGATTGCTTTATGGGATTATTGCTTCACATCAAGATGAGTCTTTACATAGATTATTAAGTCTACAAATCTAAGTTCTTCATGTTTACAAAAGAACAACATTTTCCTCAAGTTCATCTAGAGATGTTGATATGGTCTGTGTGTCTGGGGTATGGGATAAAGCCTCGTAGAGGTTGGGGCTCATGAAGGATCCGCCCTTTTGGTGTGTTGGTTATCACTAGAGGTGCTAGTGTGCAACGTTTGGTATTAGAGTCAAGGTTCAATTCCTTGTGGCAACATTGGTGTGTTCCACATGCTTGAGGGCAAGCATCTCGAGGAGGAGGAGGAGGAATTGATATGATCTGTGTGCCTGGGGTATGGGATAAAGCCTCATAGAGGTTGGGGCTCATGAAGGATTCACCCTTTTGGTGTGTTGGTTATCACTAGAGGTGTTAGTGCATAACAAGATTTGCAGTTTTAAGGCCATGAAGATGGCTCAAATTGTCGGCAGTTTAAGAGGGAGCATCTTGTCGGGGATGAAAGAGAATTTTCCATTGATCTACAGATCAAAAGGAAGTGTTAAGAATACCATTATAGATCAATATGCTTATATGGGAAGCTTAGACTGCCATGTTGGCAATCCTAGCCAAAGGGCACACTCCATCCAAAGACCCACAATTGTACCTATTTGTAAGCTACAGTTTTAACTAGTTCATTTTTTTTTTCTATCTGCACCATCTACTAGTTAGATTTCAAGATGCCCTCACAGTCGACTCCATGTCCTTTAGCAAGAGGGACTACTTTCTCGGTGCAAGAAGACCTATCCCCTCTTCAACTATGTAACGGTATGGAGAATTTGAGAAATTGTGCATGATGAGAGAAGCGCACCTGCAAAAGAAATGTGCAGTTTATAGAGGAGGTGCAGCAATTATTTTAGACACTGGCTAATAATCCCTCGAATGGCTATGTCAAAATGATCTAAATGTTCTTGTTTAGCTTTGTTTTGGGGTCTTCGTGCCATACTTGTTTTCAGATGGGGTCTAGTCTCCTTATTTGGTTAGGGCTTAATGCCTTTATTCTTTGTATCGTCCCATGGTGGTTCTCTTATTGAATACAACTTACTTAAACCACCATGAATGCGTGAATGGCCCATGCCGAGATAAACAATAACTTCTGGAAACTTGACCGAGCTAGATGAGTCACTAAAGAAAGAGGAAGAAGAATACTGACTGAAACTTCAACATTCCACCCAGTAGATAATGCAAAGTTTAACTTTTTCGAGAATTACATAGCAATTTTGTAGGTTTTAACATCTACATTTTTGGCAACTATTGCATAGATACCCGGAATCTCATTCTGCTCTCCATTCTCGTTCCCATACACGTTCCAAGCATGTGTCGTTCCTGAAACCCCCCGTTCCTGTTCTCGTTCCAAGTGTTTGTTACTCGGAACTTTGTCTCCAACGACGTTCCAAACTTTTTTGAAGTTAAAAAAAAAAGGGAAAAAAAGGGAAGAAGAAAAAAGAAAAATCAAATTTCATTAGTTCCCTAGCCAATTGACTAAAACTCTAATGATTACTTCACTCTAAAATGCATAGTTCTCACTTCTATGTCAATTGAATTGAGATAATGACCAGTTTCAAGTTTATTTTATAGAGGAACATGAGGTAATTGCTATAATTTATGACGTATGTGTCGTTAATTATTAATAAAACCTATATTTTGAAAACATTGTCTAATAATAAAAACATCTATTAGCTCCATTACTATAATTAGAGAAGTCAAACTCGTTTCAAACCGTTCCCATTCCCATGTGTTCCCATTCCAAAATCAAGGTCCACGTGATGAAATCATCTATGAACTATTGTGATCAAATAATATTTATGAAGGCGAGGCAAGAAATGAGTGTATATATTTATGTCAGCCGATTGTCGCTTATGATTTTTCCTCTCTAAAACCCTTCGGGCGGGTTTTTTAATCCGTAGAATCCGGGCTTTTCGCTTTTGTATTGGGTCCCATAGACTGATTAGTCTCCGTGGACGATAAAAATACCTTCATTCCTTCCTTCCTTCCTTCCTTCTACATCTTCACTTCCACTAGGATTATTTATCCATCTTGGTACCCTAGACATTTACTATTTTTTGCTACTTGGATGAATGCGAATAAATCTAGCGTGCTCATGGAGCAACTAAAATAAAGAAATAAAGGATGTTAGCAATGTGCTCCTTTCCGTGGTGATTGGTGTTGTTGCATGGTACCACCATAAGATTTGTTTTATTATATCATATGGCCAATCTTTTCTTTTCACTATTTGCCTTCAACAAATAAACCCTCTCCATTTTACATAGACCATACCATAACTTGTTTTGCCAACTACCACACAACTCAAGATGATCCCATCTTTTGTCTCAACTCAGTCGACGATATGTCAAGCCTAAATACTTCTTCAGGGAGCACTTTGAAGATGTCACGTACTTCAGATGGAACTTCCATCTCAAAAAATGTCTATCAAAAGTTAAAAGAACATTAAACATACAACAATTAGTACCAGCACACATAATCAAACAAGTACATTACCTTATACACTCCGTTTACAAGTCTCCCAGTAACAAGAAAATCACATCCAAGCCTCTTTATATGCGTCAATGTTTCAACCATCTTCTTATGGCTTCCTTCATAATATTTGGCCTATTAAGCATAGAATTCTTCAAATTTTAGTACTTCAAGATGTTAACATCTCTATAAGCAGTTATTGAACCAACCTCTAGCATAAAATAGAGGCAGTATTAATTACCAAAGCCAAAGGGCGCTTTAGGAAAAATAGTCAACGAGAACATGAACTCATGTAAACAAATGTGTCCCACATGCTATTCCTATCATTTTCTTATTCGCTCGTTCATTAATTGTTGAAGTCTAATTTTTGGATTTCATTATATATTCCCATATGCAATTCATGACTGCAGCATTTAAGTTCAGCTATTGGTAAAAGTATCCAGCATGAAGCACTCACATCAACAAGTCTTACAGCTGTGTCAAACCCAACAACAAATGTGCTTTGTGGAAGCAACTCGGCCTTCTTATAGAACAGTGGTTGGTTAGTGACGAGAACAGTTTTTCCTGCTCAATAGACAATCAACACAATTAGCATATACTAAACTTGTACACAAACTCCCAGCGGGAGACATTTATATAGTAGGTTGCTATGTCTACAAGGAATTAAATAATCTTATATACCAACCATAAGAAGGTGCCAAAATGTACTCTGGCTGCTTTTGCAAAATGAGATCATATATACTTATTTTGTCCACTCACTAGATCTACTTCTTTCTTCAAAAGACAATATTGTCAGTAACGTCTCCTCTTCTAAAGGCTCTAGAAAAGTCATTTAATCATGTTTCAGTCTTACAAAGAGAAAATCTCACTCTCAGAGGGAGTTGAGGCAGTAATAATGAAAGACAAGCATAACAAGAATGCTGGGGCCTTAACAAAAGGGAACCAGACCGAAACAGCCTGAAATAGCTTTATTCAGAGAAATGAAGGTAATGCGAGACTAACTAGTCTCCATTAGGAATACGGCCCAAAAAAATTATCAAGCCTCCAGCAAAACCATCTTTGAACACAATTTTTTTTTTTTAATCATTATAAGAACCAAATAGAGAGTGCTAAAATCCACCATGAAAGTCTAAAAAAGAGTCTACCATGAAAGTCTAAAAAAGAGTCTAAGTATGGAAAGCGAAAGCCAAAAATGATATTGATAATAGCCAGGGTAAGATACGAACCAATTTTTCTAAACTGCCACACACGCTCCTTTATTTTCTCCACAGGTAATGGTGGTTTATCGGCATTTACAACAGACAACTCAAAGCATGGAATCCCACCATTGACTACACTGTACACGAACATGAATTTGTTTAGATTAATCAGAAGTAAAAAAAATGGAACACATTGCAATTCTATTTTCATGCGTGATGTCGGCTGCAATAGATCCCATGCTAGAAAATGCTCATTATTAGGATTTTATGAAATTCCTTTTCATTTTTACCACCCATTTCTTCGAATTGGCAAGTCCAATCTGAAGAAAAACAATGCATGCGTCAACAAAATGTTCTGTTGCATTTCGGATTTCACTTACATGCCAGCAACATGTCTTTTATACAAAAGAAGTCCTCTTACATGAATTTCTATGTCAAATTTCATTTTGTTCAGTCCATTCTTTCAAGTTTTGCATGATTTACAATCCCATAGACTTATCTCTGAAGAGCAGAGATCCTATTAAATAGTGCACTGATCATATGCAACAATAAAGAACCCATGAATCAATACCTACAAGCGGCATCCAAAAGCTTGATATGTCCTTCATGTAAGGGATTAAATGACCCTGGAAGTATAACTCTTCTCTCGTCCATGAGGATTGTATCTTACAAATCCAACAAATTTAATTAGATTCAAAGCTAAGCCTCAGAAACCAAAAAATCCATACTTTCAAAGGTCTATCAGAAACATCCAATATGTTATCAGGACCAGATTAATAAGTTATAAAATTAAATATGCTTTTAGAGTACAACTCATGGCTTTGTTTTCTGTCGGCTTTAGTTCTCGCACTTACTCCCAGCCCCAATGTTTTTTTTTACTTGGCATGATGGGACAAGTGGGACCGGTATATGAATACACACTTCAACAACAAAGGATGATTTTCAGAGCATAGTTGCCAAGGGTTATCATATCAACCAAAATGCTAACATAAAATATAACATCCACCAATGTTTAACAGCTGACCTCGCTCAGCAGCAAATGGAAGCATGCAAACTTCTCCATTTAATAGTTGTTGCAGCTCTTCATCTTCACTATATCTGTAACTTGACATTGCTAGCTCCTCTGGAACCTCTAAATGCAGTGGCACATCAGACACCACATTGGAAACCTCCGCAAGTGCCTGGAATTATGAACTATTATATCGGACCTAAATCAGGGGCCTGCCAACAATTTGCCATGGGATAGCATATGGACTTCTTCTAACAAACCTATTATTCTTTTGACAAATTTACTCAAGTCCGGGAAGAACAAATACCTTTAGTAGAATCCGACTTGAGACATTATCCTCTTCAAACAGATCTCGCAGTCCCTGCTGTAAGAGTCAGGTAAATGTGGAAAGGCATGGCTATGTGATGTCCCCCAAGAAACAATAAAACTTAGGGAGTCTAAGAAAATATCAAACTTGGTGCAAATAAATTTTATAATTTTACAAATATGAACTAAACTTTGAGGAAGGTTTGTACAACCTGTAGTAGGTGACAGCTAAGACTACATATGCAAAAGGTTAAGAGGGGTGTTTAAATACACGAGATAATTAGCTTATCATTTGCTGCTCATAAAACAAGAAACTTCCTAACCTTGCATAATGAAATGTCATACTTCCAAAGTGTTGCTCGTGTACGAACTGACATGTAACATCTCCACAATACAAAATATATTGTAAGTGTTTCGAGTAACATATCCTCATGCCACAACTATCTAATGAAGAAACAAGAAGAGCTGTAAAAAAGAAAATTTCTAAACTTGTAGAAGATCACACAGAAAAAAGCTTTTAAGGACATCGTTAACAACCACCTCAAGGTCAATCTGTATTTGTCCAGGCACATGATCATGTTATAACTACAGATTCAACCAGCCCCAGCTCATTCACAAAATTGGCAGTACCTATGCTCTGCATGCTTTACTGAAATAGATGTCAAGGACCCAGTAAAGCCCACTCCAGCTACAACATTACCTGCAAATGATAGCGAAAGATGCTTAAAATAGCCATGCATGGGCAGACTTAAGACAGCAAGGTATTCTTATCAAAGACCTGGTAAAGCAATTGACAAGGCACGATTATAAGCATTAGTGGAGAGTTTTTCTGCTAACTGCATGCTGGGGTACTGTCCAGGTACCTACATGGCAGTGTTTATTGGTTGCAAGTCATAATTAAACAAACTGAAAATCTGGCATTCAGCATAAGCATCTAAACCATAAATTAGCAGAGCCATGGGTGATTTCTGGTTTCTGAGAGAATTACACCACAAGAAAGAACAGTAAAGTCCTAATTTTGTAACCCCCTGACTGTCAGCAAGTTTTTTGGCTATTTAGAGGATATACCATTAATTAGCTTGGTGTTTCATGCATTGCATATCCATTCGGCAGAAATTACCACAGGCAAAGTACATTACCATGCAATTAATCTTAACTTGTCATTATCGAAACATACCTTCCCTAACAAATGGACCATGGCAGATTGACATAGAACCCTGGCTTCTAGCATAGTTTGTGAGGCTCCCGGAACAGATAAAATCCAACCGAGAGCCTGAAACAACATAAATATATGTTTAGTGTAAATCTTAGTATTTCACGGAATACAGTCTCACCTGTGATGCACCACCGGCCAGATGGAGGACGAATTTCGTGGGACTAGAGTGAATGGCCTCCACGACTGTCTTGATAGCAGGATCCATCTCTAACGAAGGATGTACGGGGAGAAAAAAAAAGCTTCTTTCAAATAGTTGAATGATTTTTGTATTTTACCATTGGTATTATCTCTTTCATGTTGTTCTCGGACATTGGCGAGGGAGGCAAAGTCTAAGGCAGAAGTTGGCGTTTAAGTACGGTTAAGAAATAGGTGAAACCTGGGTTCAACTTACGATCGCCAGGGTTGGAAATTGTATTTTTTTTTGGTTTTGGGGGGCGGGGGGCCTGAAAAATCTGGCCATTTTAAAAAATTTCCGATAACAAACAAAAATTCCAACATTTTTTCAAGCCATTTTTATAAAATTTTCTAAAGATTTCTAAAAACTACACTATAAATTGCGTGTATTTCCTAGAGCCTTTAGGCGTGCTTTTACTTATCATGGCAATTTCTAATTTCGACCTCGCATGCATACTAATTTGGGTTGACTTCTAAGGAAACCTTAATATGGTTTCTTATTGAAGCCTAAGCATACCGTGGGGAAGTTAGGATGCAGTTCCATGAGGTCAACTCTTAATCTTTTTTGTAACGTGGTCGCGTACACCGTAGAATTCTTAAGACATGGTTGGCCCTTGTTTTTACACCCATAAACCTTTTTACCGGAAGAACTCATAACCAATATGACTATAACTTTTTTTATATTAGTGAACCAAGAGTAGGTGTCGTAAGGTGAAGGGGTGAAGAATTTGAAGACTGGCCTTGACAGATTTTCAGTTTCCTCTAAAAATTTCCAGATGTTGTGAAGCATGGCGGCCCATGATTTTATATCAGATTAGTACTTATTAAAATTCATACAACCAAGGATTGTCGCTTGGACAAATTATAGCATCTTTGCTAGAACAAGAGCGTTAGATAAAAGAAAGAGATCAGTCCTTATAGTGGCCAGAAGCCTTCAAATTGGAAGAAACCTTTTGAGAATGCAAGTATGAAGAATGGTAGAATGGAAAGTGGAAGCAGTTGCAGCAATGCCAAAGATACCCCAGCATCATTAAATGGTAGGTGCAAAGAAGCCTACACCCTCAAGTAAAAGGAAAGAAGTTTGTAATTATTGCAAAAAGCCTGGACATTATTCATATAAATGCCCAACTCGCATAGGAAAGGGGAAAGACAAGACACTCCGGGCAGACTTTGAGGATGAGAAGGGTTTCATGACTTAAGTACAAGATAAACCTACTGAGAATGAGGAGCATATTAGATGGATCGACTCTGGAGCCACTCAACATATGTGCTCAAATGAGGATTACTTTTAGAACTTGCATCCTGCGTCCTAACAAGGAAGGTAATGTTAAACCATGACTTTGGGCATGTCATCTTTTAGAACGAAAGCAAAGATCAAAATTGCCCCTCAACAATGGGCTTATATGAATAGTAAAAAATGTTTTATATGTGTCGGGCATCACAAAAACATTGTTATTGGTGACAGCATTGGCTGATCTAGGGTCTACACTTTGATTTCAGAAAATGGGTGCCGTGTATCTTCAAGAGGTCAACAACGCCTTGAGAGTAAGACATGCTTCTCTGCATAGGCTAGGTGCTCAAGTGAGTAAGAAACAACCTCTTGGAGCAAAGCTCATGATGATTGCTCAAGGAGAAAATGCCCAACTTGAACCTTGGCAATCAAGTGATTATTGAGATAGCAACATTGAAGGCCCTTTCCCAAAGGGCAAACTATACAATACAATAGAGACGGGCCGTTATCTTAAAATTCTCATAAGTGATGGAGGAGGAAAATATGCATCTCATGCTTCAATGCTTATTGTCAAGAGCATGACATTCAGCAATAGTTCACCGCTCCCTACACATCCCAGCAGAATGGCCTTGTTGAGCGTATGAATAGGATGCTTGTAGAAGCAACTCGATGCATGATAGCTTATGCTAGGGTTCCAAAGATATTTTGGGGAGAAACTCTACTTGCTGCAATATATATCAGAAACATGGCACCTGGTCATTGCTGCCATGCTATGGCAGCATGGACTAATCCTTATACTTTGATCTGAATTTCAAGGCACTAGAAGAATGTTTTATTAGCATACATTGAAAGCTTGAAGAACAAGGAGAGGACAATTGACTCAGGTCACTCAAAAGATGCAAAAGGAGAATCAACCAAAAGAAAAGAAGAGAAGGAAAAAGAAGACCCCTAGAAGATCATCTCTTGGTATGTGATCATTTGAGTTCTTGGCATCTTTGTGCAGTTTGACTCCCATTCCACACCCCCATACCTTCCACCACCATGAAATACCCATGAGATTTTGAATTCCATGCCTACAATTCCTTTCCAAGTCAAACTTAGCTTTGAAGATTCTTTCTAGTCAAAACCACACTTTCAAGAGCCATTCATGTGCCACACACTTTTCACACCACTTCCTCACCATCCAAGAGTCTAAAACTTCATTTGACTTGGTCATACATGTGGTCAAAAGTCAACATTTCATGCATCATAGTCAAAGAAGAGGGAAAGTCACAAAATCCCTAAGGGAAATGTTCAAAACTCAAGTTTGCCCAAGGAAATGCCAAAAAGTTGCATTCTACAAAAATTGATCCATGAAGGGTGCATTCTAAGTGCCAAGTCACCACACACATCACCACTCTAGTCATGCCATCTTATGCTTCCATTTCCATGTTCAAACTCTAAATCCTTGTCAAAAGCATCAAAATTGCACCCATAAGATGACACATCACCTTGCCACATCATCATTAGCACCACCACGTCACCATCCACATGTCACACACATCATGATCACATTACTTGAGATTTTGACTAGAAAGAATTTTCTAAGCCAAGTTGATTGACACGTCACCATCACCATTTGCCATGTCATGTCTACCTAAGCCTTGTCACCACTCTCATATGCCACATCATTCCTCCCTTAAGCCATTTTCAAGCCAAAGTAAAAAATGCCCTATTGCAAGAAAAGATTCCAGAATCTTCTAGAGTGCAAAAAAAGATTCCTTTGAAAAAAAAGAAAATTGAAAAATTGATTTATCTTGAGCCTTATATTTGCCTCCTAGGGAATCGTGCATAGTCTTTGAATAAAAAAATTTCCTATCTACCCTCCCCCAAAATTTAATTTTTTTTCCCTCGAATATCCCAAGGCAGGGGCGGTGGAGGTACCGAATCCCACGTGGATATTGCACGCAATTATTATAAATAAAGGATTTTCTTTTCGTTATATACCTTGAGCTGCCAATTCTAAAATGGCCTGTGGGATATTTCACTCGAATTTTCAAGAACCCTAAAACCTGAGAGAGCTTAAGATCCTACCGATTCGCCAAACCAACTCGCCAATCATGTCTCAAACTCCGCCAATCACCCCCCGCCTAATGCCAAGAACATATATGGGAAGCAAAAAGACAGAGAATTGGACGTAATTAATCAAGAACGCAATAGAACAGAGCATCTACAAAAGGGGCTTTTTATCAGAAGAAAAGATCGAGGGCTTTAAGGCGAAGAGTCGACTATTTGCTTTGAAGAAGGACCGGCTTGATTGATTAGAGCTTGATTCTGACTTCCATACTTGATTTGCAATTCGGATTATTGACTGAATTATCTGAATTGATTTATTGTCTACCTATTTGATCCTGTGCCCAAGACTCAGAGCTTGGGATTCATATTGTTTGCTTTTGAGTACCGAAAGCATTGAAAATCCGACCCTTGTTGTTGAATTTTTGTGCCACCTGTTGATCTATTCTCAAAGAAGTAGCTGCCACTAGAGTCTCTTTGCTACATCGCACTTTAGCAGCTAAATATCATGAATGTGTCATCTCAACATGTTTCATGCAAGTGTAAAACAATCCCCTTTTCTATTCTAATCCATCAATACAAGTTTGAATTATCTTCTAGATCTAACATAGAAGAAGTCAGCATCAAACGCTAAAATGAGGCATAGAGGTGCCTAGAGCATCAAGATTATTATCTCATGCATGCTAGACACAGGAACAATAGAATTAGTGTGCATTACTTCCACAAATAGGCTTATAGTCACAGCTATTTACACTTTGTAGCAGTCAGCCAAAGAATATTCAAAAAGAAAAAGATCTAGAATCCTACCTGCCAAAAGCATCAAGACCCTTTGTGTGCAGACATTTTCAGAGTGGGTAAAGTTTTCAAAACCAAAAAATCCACTGCCATTAGCGAGATCATAAATTGAGCTCTCTGCCAGGGATATTGACCAGAAATTGACTGGGTCAGGAGCAATAATTTGGCCTATCTAGCCTTGTCAAAACCACTCAGGCTTTTGCAGCTAGACAATTATAGGGAAAACTGTTTCAAACAATTTCTTGAGCATTCTCCTCAGAGTTTTTACACTCAGAGTGGTTGCCTTAAGCAACCTGGAGGTTCTAAACCACTGAGGTTGAAGGTTTTGCCATGAACACCTTCAACATTTTGGAGGTTCTACCGAGATCTTTTCCTGGAATCTGGACTCATGGCGCCTAGAAGAACTAATGAGGCATCTGAGCATGCTGAAGCACAAGAAAATCATGAAGCTGCTGCTCCAACACCTACTGTCACTATACAAGCAAATTCAGGTATGCCCTGTCATTATTTTGAGTTGAACATGCATATTCCAGTTCCTACCTTTGATCCAAGCATGAATGCCAATAATTTCCTGAAGACTTTTGAAGAATATTACCAAGAATATGGTCACAAAAAAGGCTGTAAGTCCTCTGAGTTCAAAAATTGTTTTAAGAATGATGAGGTCAGGGCTTGGCTTGAGTATGTTATAAGTTTAGGTGCCAAGTCTTGGGATGAATTGGTCAAAAAATTCTTGGCACGCTTTGGTAAGCTTTTGGATCCCCAAGATTTGATATTTGAATTGCAAACTTTTCGCATAAAGCATGGTGAAAGTGTGCACCAATATGTGGAAAGGTTTAACCTCTATCTTGTCAAATGCCAAATCAACCAGGTTCCTAATCATACCTTACATCTTGTGGCATCTTTTATCAGAGGATTAAGCAGCAGACCAAGAATACACAGAAAACTATTGAAGATTCAAAAACAAGAAGGCTTTGACACAATACATAAAGCCTTTACTAAGGCCACTGAAATTGCAGATATGATTTCTTACTTGCCAGATGATATGCACTCACCACATGACCCTTTTTTTCCAAATTATGAGCAAGAGTATATGGGACTAGGACCTGTACCTGTTTATGCTGTCCAGAAAGAGAAGAAAAAGGTAAAAATGGAAGATGTTGAGGCTCCTGCAGCAGATGTAAGAGCTGAGATCACCAAAGTATCTGAAGCACTGGTTGAGGTGACCAAACAACTCCAAGAGCTAAAAAATTGAAAATTTGAAAAGAAAACTTATCCTCCTTGTGTTCATTGCTTCAGAGACACTCACTCCTCTGATTATTGTTGGTATAGGCCCTGCACAAAGTGTGGAAAAAGAGGTCACTTTGGCAAAGAATGTCCTGTGTGTACTTTTTGTAAGGCTGTAGGGCATTATGAAGATAGGTGTAGTGTAAAAGAATACTTTGCTAGGCAAGAGAAATAAAAAACTAATGAGCAGAATGCCTCCATAAGATTTGTGCAGGAAATTGAAGAGCAGGAAGAAATAATGGCTGTTCATACCAGAAGAATGAATAATGCAAAAGAGAAAGAGCCAGCTCATGCCAATGAGGAAGCTGAGATGTTGAAACATAAGGAAGCTAGTAATGGTTGTGCCTCCTCCACCTGCTCAAAAGTTTGTGAAAAAAGAAAAGGAGGATTTTGAATATTTGCTGAAGAATTCTAAAATCTGTGTGGACTTGCTAACTTTGCTCAAGATAGCTCCATCTTATAGAAAAAAAGTGCTCAATCTGACCAAAGAGGATAAGTTTGCTCTAACAAATCATATTGAAGAACATATGCTTACTCAGGAGGACTATGATCCAGAGGCTTTCACATGTGTTGCCAAAATGGGCAAAAAGATCTTGACTAAAGTTTTACTAGATGGAGGATCACCCCTGAATGTCATGCCCCATCATGTTATGAGGTTGTGTGGTCTTGAGATAGATAAGAAGGCCCCAATGATATTGAAATCTTTCTCAAACACCTAAAATTAACCCCTCGCTTGGAATAGTCAAAGAATGTGCCTATTGATGTTGAAGGTATAATTGTTGAAGACATATATGACTTACTCTTGGGAAGAAAATGGCTCTCTACAGTTGATGCCAGACCTATATGGTCAAAAGGGTAGTGTACTATTTCAAATGGCAGAAAGTTGGGAGAATTTGAGACCTTGAATTTCATTGAAGAAGAAATGCTATTGTCAAGTCCATGTGGGGAATTTGAGCTGAATGCAATGAATGTGGAATCCAAAGATGGGAATTCCCAAAGGTGTTAGCATCCCCTAAACCAGAATACAAAAGCTTTAATTGCAGTGTCTCCAAGAGGCGAAATTTGAGCATCAATGAAATAGTTATCTTTGGAGATTCTCAACTTGTTTGCAGGCAAATATTGGGAGAATATCAGGCCAAAAATGAAGACATGATACAAATTGTAGATCAAGCTATGCAGGAATTGAAGAGTTTTGAGACTTGAGAGCTTTGTCATGTGCCAAGAGAGCAGAACTGTGAGGCTGATTCTTTATGCAAAAGTGTTCTCCTTGAACACTTAGATGAAGGAGCAATACAAGAGGAAGAGTTAGAAAAGAAAGATCTACAACAATTATACCCCATTCTGGTAATCAATGCAAGTGAAGACAAGCAGGTAAAGGAAATCAAACTCAATAAGGGAGGTCTAGATAGAGTGCTGTATGTTGGGGATCTGTTTAGAGAGGAGGATAATGCCTTTGTTACTAAATTCTTTGATGATTGGAAGAATATTTTTGCTTGGGATTATGATGAGTTGGTTGGTGTTGACAAAAGTATTTGTGAGTTTGAAATTAAAATCAAAGAAGGTATGAAGCCTGTAGTGCAAAAGTTAAGAAGAATTAATGCATCTCTATTAGGACTAATCAAGGAAGAATTATATAAAATGAAAGATGCAGGTGTGATTGCAGAAATTATGAATCCTGAGTGGCTGTCCTGTATTGTCCCCTCGCTGAAAAGAAAACAAGACTATTAGAATCGCATTGATTACATGTGGATTTGAACAAGGCCACCATCAAAGATTCCTATCCCTTTTTGCGTGTTCTTAGATGACCTCTGCTTGGGAACTTCCCTTGAAAAACATTTTGATATGCTAACTATGTTATTTACCTTGTGTAGAAAAGGGGGAGAGTTAGCTTGAATCCGAAAAAATGTGTTTTTTTATCCTCAAAAGGGGAACTACTTGGACATGTGGTGTCTACAGCAGGTATACAAATTGCTGAAACCAAGACTGAGGCTTTAAAAAGGTTGGTACCTCCAAAGACCCTCAAACATGTAAAAGGATGCCATTTGGATTAATGAATGCTTCTGCAACATTCCAGAGAGCTATGGAGACAATTTTTAGAGATATGCCTACTAACACTTTTCGTGTGTTCTTAGATGACCTCTGCTTGGGAACTTCCCTTGAAAAACATTTTGATATGCTAACTATGTTATTTACCTTGTGTAGAAAAGGGGGAGTTAACTTGAATCCGAAAAAATGTGTTTTCTTATCCTCAAAAAGGGAACTACTTGGACATGTGGTGTCTACAGCAGGTATACAAATTGCTGAAACCAAGATTGAGGCTTTAAAAAGGTTGGTGCCTCCAAAGACCCCCAAACATGTAAAAAGTTTCATGGGGATGACCAGCTTCTTGAGAATGTATGTCCCTCATTTTTCTCACACTATGAGCCCAATTTCTAACCTTACAAAGGTTGGAAAATTTTCCAAAAATGAGAGCAAACACATTCTGATTAATTGGGATGAACAATGCCAAGAGTCTTTGGATAAAATCATTAATGCCATTTGTAACTCCATCTTGCTAAAGCCTCCTGATCTTGAAAAGCCTTTCAAAGCTTACATTAGTGTCACAAAAAGGGCAATTGGTCTAGCATTGTTGCAAGAAGATCATGTGATTGCTTTTGCAAGCAAGATGTGGTCGCATTAATCGATCCGAGATATCCCAGTTGGACAAAAGTGCAGCGCCTCGATGTTCTTGATAGAGAGACAAGGACACTTGCTTCAAAACAACCAAATCCGTGTCTTTATGAGGCGAACCCTTTATCACTTCTTTTTGCAAAAACAACCAAAAGCAAAGTCAAGTGGGGCTTGTAAGGTCCAGACTTATGATATCATTGTTAAAGTAGTCAATCTGATAGAGAATCCCAGTTCTTATCTTCCCTATGTGCTATTTGAGCATGAAGATCAAGATGGTCTATGCAATGTTGATAATGTGACTAACTTGGTTGCTTTTGATGCAGAAAATACAGACTGGCAGCATGACATTAGAGGTTATCTTGAGAACAATGAACTACCCAAAAATTTGAACAGCAGTCAAGAAAGAAGATTTAAGGACAAATGCAAAAAGTTCAGACTGATTGAAGACGTTTTATACAAGATTGATAAGGAAGGAGTTTTATTGAGGTGTGTAGATGAGGAAGAGGCCAGAATGATCATTGAAGCATGCCATGAAGGAATATGTGGAGGACATTTTGCAGCTGACACAACTGCAAAGAAGATCTTGAGGTCAGGATATTTTTGGCCTACTCTTTTCAAGGATTGCTATAATGCCATAAAATGTTGTCATAAATGTCATATCTTTGGTAGAAAAACTCTGCAACCAGCAGTCCTTATAGCAATAACATCTTCTGGACCTTTTCAAACATGGGGTTTGGACTTCATAGGCCCTATAGATCCACCCTCTTCAGCTCAACATCAGTTTATACTAGTGGCCACAAATTATTTTACCAAATGGGCTGAAACAACTCCTTTGAGAGAAGCAAATGCCCATACTACTGCAAGATTCCTCCATGAGAACATTTGTGCCAGATTTGGTATCCCTTTCAAAATAATCTCTGATGAGGGAAGCCAGTTTATCAATCATACAATTGCACTCTTGTTTGCTACCTTGAAAGTCAAGCACACTAAAAGCTCATCTTAGTATCCTCAAGGCAATGGCCAGGCATAATCAACTAACAAAGTTCTCAAGTCTCTTCTAAAAAAAACCATCAGTCTGTCAAAGAAAGACTGGCATCTAAAGCTCCATGATGCACTTTGGGCATACAGGACTACCATCAAAGCAGCTACATAATATACTCCCTTCAGCTTGGTTTATGGCATAGAATCAGTAGTGCCTGTTGAATTGGAACTTCCCTCACTTAGGTTGGCTTATCAAATAAATTTAGAAATGGATGAGGCACTGAAGGAAAGATTTGTGAGGTTGATGCAGCTTGAAGAGCATAGATATGAGGCAGAAAATGCTGTTATGATTACAAAAGCCAAGGACATTGCAGCCTTTAAAGCAGCTCATAAACTCCAGGGAATTCTAAAGACAGGTGAGTTGGTGTTGAAATGGAACAAAGCAAGGGAAGAAATAGCTTCCAACTTTGAAAATCTCTGGGAAGGACCCTTTGAGGTAATTGGTACAGCTGGTAAAGATTCTTATTGGTTAAGAGACGTCTCTGATGGCAGAGAGTTGATAAACCCCATCAATATTGTGCACCTAAAAAGGTATTGGCAACAACATGTTGCCCTTAGTTTGTTTAGTTAAAATTTCTTAAGGATTTGTAAGTAGGATTAGTTAAGATATCACACAGAAAAAGTAAACAATAGAATAAAAAAGAAAACACAAAAAAAGTGAAAACAAAGAGGAAAAGCAAAATATTAAGGTAGTTCTAGTCTATTGAGTTTTATTTTTAAGTTTATAGATTCTCGTATAATTAACTCCTAGTTTTGCAAGGACAAAAGGTCGTGGCAGATCCTACTCAAGTGAAGGACAAAATCAAAGTGCTAATCATGGACTCCATGCAGAACATCCAATATCACACTCATACATCTCTTTCTTTCACTCAACACACCACACTTCATCATTCAAAGTTGCTGCCATTTTTCCCACAACAGCAACTCATCTGAGCTGACAGGTTTCATTTCCACATGCAGGTGCATCCTAATATCTACATTCACTATTCATCTGCTCAAGAGTTGACCTTATTGTACCTAAAGACCTTCCACATCTCCATAAAATCCCCAGGCTGCTGTCATACTTCCATCCAGCAGCTCTCTTTTCCTAAAAGAATTTATTTGTCATGCAGGTTCACCTGAAAAAAGTCACTTCCATATACACACTCATAGCATACTGAGCATCATTGCCATCTTTGTTTTCTTCAAAACCACTTGCAGGTTCATTGAGTTGCCAAACACATTCTCACATTGGCAACTAGCTGGAGTCTTACCATGAATTACAAGCAACAAGTCAAGGGGCTGGCAGACCAACCTATTCTTTCTGTTTGGCGTAATGCTGCCATGCTATGGCAGCATGGAAGAGCAAGGCATATTTTAAGACTAATCCTTACACTTTGATCTGAATTTCAAGGCACTAGAAGAATGCTTTATTAGCATACATTGAAAGCTTGAAGAGCAAGGAGAGAACAATTGACTCAGGTCACTCAAAAGATGCAAAAGGAGAATCAAGCAAAAGAAAAGAAGAGAAGGAATAAGAAGACCCCTAGAAGATCATCTCTTGGTATGTGGTCATTTGAGTTCTTGGCATCTTTGTGCAGTTTGACTCCCATTCCACACCCCCATACCTTTCACCACCATGAAATACCCATGAGATTTTAAATTCCATGCCTACAATTCCTTTCCAAGTCAAACTTAGCTTTGAAGATTCTTTCTAGTCAAAACCACACTTTCAAGAGCCATTCATGTGCCCCACACTTTTCACACCACTTCCTCACCATCCAAAGGTGTAAAACTTCATTTGACTTGGCCATACATGTGGTCAAAAGTCAACATTTCATGCATCATAGTCAAAGAAGAGGGAAAGTCACAAAATCCCTAAGGGAAATGTTCAAAACTCAAGTTTGCCCAAGGAAATGCCAAAAAGTTGCATTCTACAAAAATTGATCCATGAAGGGTGCATTCTAAGTGCCAAGTCACCACACACATCACCACTCTAGTCATGCCATGTCATGCCTACATTTCCATGTTCAAAGTCTAAATCCTTGTCAAAAGCATCAAAATTCCACCCATAAGATGACACATCACCTTGCCACATCATCATTAACACCACCACGTCACCATCCACATGTCACACACATCATGATCACATTACTTGAGATTTTGACTAGAAAGAATTTTCTAAGCCAAGTTGATTGACACGTCACCGTCACCATTTGCCATGTCATGTCTATCTAAGCCTTGTCACCACTCTCATATGCCACATCATTCCTCCCTTAAGCCATTTTCAAGCCAAAGTAAAAAATGCCCTATTGCAAGAAAAGATTCCAGAATCTTCTAGAGTGCAAAAAAAGATTCCCTTTGAAAAAAAGAAAATTGAAAAATTGATTTATCTTGAGCCTTATATTTGCCTCCTAGGGAATCGTGCCATAGTCTTTGGAATAAAAAAAATTTTCCTATCTACCCCCTTTCCAAGCCTAATTTTTCTTCCCAGCCAATCTCCCCAAGCCACGTGGAATATCCGGGCGTGTGGGGCGGTGGAGGTACTGAATCCCACGTGGATATTGCACGCAAATAAAGGATTTTCTTTTCGTTATATACCTTGAGCTGCCAATTCTAAAATGGCATGTGGGATATTTCACTCGAATTTTCAACAACACTAAAACCTGAGAGCGCCAAGATCCGGTCGATTCGGCCAAATCAACTGCTCAATCATGTCTCAAACCTGCCGAATCACCCTGTCTAATGCCAAGAACATATATGGGAAGCAAAAAGACAGAGAATTGGACGTAATTAATCAAGAATGCAATAGAACAGAGCATCTACAAAAGGGGCTTTTTATCAGAAAAAAGATCGAGGGCTTTAAGGCGAAGAGTCGACTATTTGCTTTGAAGAAGGACCGGCTTGATTGATTAGAGCTTGATTCTGACCTCCATACTTGATTTGCAATTCGGATTATTGACTGAATTATCTGAATTGATTTATTGTCTATCTATTTGATCCTGTGCCCAAGACTCAGAGCTTGGGATTCATATTGTTTGCTTTTGAGTACCTGAGTTAATTGAAAATCCGACCCTTGTTGTTGAATTTTTGTGCCACCTGTTGATCTATTCTCAAAGAAGTAGCTGCCACTAGAGTCTCTTTGCTACATCTCACCTTAACAGCTAAATATCATGAATGTGTCATCTCAACATGTTTCATGCAAATATAAAACAATCCCTTTTCTAGTCTAATCCATCAATACAAGTTTGAATTATCTGTTCTAGATCTATCATAGCAGAAGTCAGCATCAAACACTAAAATGAGACATAGAGGTGCCTAGGGCATCAAGATTATTATCTCATGCATGCTAGACACAGGAACAATAGAATTAGTGTGCATTACTTCCACAAATAGGCTTATAGTCACAGCTATTTACACTTTGTAGCAGTCAGCCAAAGAATATTCAAAAAGAAAAAGATATAGAATCCTACCTGCCAAAAGCATCAAGGCCCTTTGTGTGCAGACCTTTTCAGAGTGGGTAAAGTTTTCAAAACCAAAAAATCCACTGCCATTAGCGAGATCATAAATTGAGCTCTCTCGAGGATATTGACCGTAAATTGACCGGGTCAGAGCAATAATTTGGCCTATCTACCTTTGTCAAAACCACTCAGGCTTTTGCAGCTAGACAATTATAGGGAAAGCTGTTTCAAACAATTTCTTGAGCATTCTCCTCAGAGTTTTTACAGTCAGAGTGGTTGACTTAAGCAACCTGGAGGTTCTAAACCACTGAGGTTGAAGGTTTTGCCTGGAACACCTTCAACAGTCTTTGGTATATCTTCCTCTTGGATGCAGACCAATTAGTTGCAAGTGGCTATTCAAAGTAAAGTATAAAGAAGATGGAATGCACCGGAAAAGAGCATGAAGGAAGGAAGGAAGGAAGGTTCTTTATCGTCCATGAGGCCAATCGGCCTATGGATCCAAATTACACGGTGCAAAGAAGCCCGCTGCTACCCGGATTAAAAACCCCCCTTAGGAGGGAAAACCGTCCGCAAAGAACAAACCTTCCGGGTACCGCATAAATATACATATATACATTGATGAATTCCCGCACCTCGTAGGCGCCCGGGGCGTAGGTGAGTCCGCAGATCCAAAACCTCCCCGGAGGTAGGAGCCAAGGATCGAACCGATGGCGCATTTAAAGTAGCTCGTCGCAGGCGCACCAAGTCACACCAAGAGAATGTAGCGAGCCCGACCGACTATAGGTCCGGATGTCACGGAAGGCATGGCTTTCATCCTCAACAACCCTCACGGCAACACCGGGACAAAGCCCGCCCCCGGGCGCCGACTCTCCAACCCAAATAATCGCCTCAAGCCGAAGATGGTGGGCCCCTGCTCAATGGACGCGATAATCCCGTGGCTTCTTCATGGGCAACCGAGAACGCAGTAGAGCCGTGGGCCTCAACTGGGGTGGGGGTTTATGTGCTTTTTGTAGTGTGCCACCTTTACCTGCTCCAGAAAGCATGGTGGTCCCAGAGCTTCCCCAGAAACAAGAGTCCAAGTACTCCTCAGCCTATCCCGCCGGGCGCCCTGTAGGCACCGACGCACACCTATGTGCGCTTCACGCTTCTAGCGACCAGCCCACCGGGCTCTCTTTGTCCTTCCAACAAGCCCTCGAAGTCGCTATGGCTCATCGCCATAGCGTAGCCAAGTCGCGGAGCCGAGTGTCGCCTATGTTGGCCACCTTCCTCCGGAAAATAGACAATGTGCCTATCGAGGGGCGCGATCCTCGCAGGGGCATGAATCATGTCTCCCCGCAACAAGATCCGATATGGAACCCGAGGGGCTTGACGCCAAATGCCCGCATCAAAAATGCCTTCTGGACCTGCTCTAAGTCGTTCCAAGTTCGCCAAAGACACTACTGGGCCCCACACCTCGACCCCATACAAAAGAACTGACTCGACCAGTTCCCGGAACAAATGTGACCGGTGGCCCCAGTCATACAGCTCTGCCCTTTGACTATTATTTTGCATTGTGTACAACGCCTTCCAACCTGTGGTCACCCGAAGGCGAATGGATGCATCCCAATACATTGAGGACGGGAATTCCATCCCCAGGTACTTGTAGCTGGGTGTGACCTCTACTATCTGCCCCTGGTAAGTGAGCGCCGGAGGTGCCGGATGACGTGAGGAGGATATGAGGACCACCTTAGTCTTGGCCAGGTTGACCCGCAAGATGTCCGGCCGCCCGCGTAATGTGTCCAGTGGCATCTAGGTGTGCCTGCATTCCCCTCCGTGTATGGGCCAAGAGGTCCACATCATCCGCATAGATGAGCTGCCGGATGACATGGTGCAAGAGATGTATACCGTCCCCCCCATTGGCAGCTAGCCAGGCTTCCAACTGGTCAATGTAAAGTCCAAAGAGTGTAGGTGAGAGAGGACAACCTTGCCTAACTCCAATGCTACTAGCAAATGACCCGCCCTTCCATGCGGCTTGTGCGCCTCGTGATAATCAGACACCTCAAGGCTCGGCAGATCCATAGGGAGCCCCAAATGGTGCAATCTCGCCCACAATTTTTCCCCGGGGACTGTGTCGAAAGCCTTTGCAAAGTCCACAAAATAGCAGTACAGGTCCTCCCGCTGGTTCCTGTTGTCCTCGACCAGGGTCCTGAGTGTGAAGATGTGATCAATGGTCGAATGTCGGGGTCGAAAGCCTGCCTGGGTAAGTGCCCTGACGTCCGCCCTTCCCATCCATCGGGTTACCTATCTGTTGAGAATGCTCATGCAAGACAGCTTGGCAAATACTGAGCTGAGCATGATGGTTCGGTAATTGGCTGGACAGTGTGGGTCCGCTGCCTTGTAGATCGGAACAACCCTGCTCGTGGTCCATGACCGGGAAAACCCTCTTGCAGCGCCCTGTTGAACAGTACAGTCAGGACGGGCCGGGCACCATGGGCTGTCCTGCCCACTTGAGCAACTCCGCTTGCAGGCCATCCAAGTCTGTCGCCTTCCCATTAGTCAGGCCCTGCAGCCCCTCTTCGACATCTTCTCATTATAGTTTTTTTGAGGTCAAATAAGGGCCCTTACTCGATGCCACGTCAAAAAGCTCCCGGCCAATGGGGAGCCGAGCTTGTACAGCCTCCTAAGTGCCTTCCAGGTGTCACCCTTAGGTAGGTTCGACAATGCACGTGCCCCGTGCCTCTTGGTGTGGGTACAATAGGACAGAAACAATAATGATGCTCCCGCCCTCAATTCCTGCCCAAGGTTTTTCATTCCAAAACTTAAATCACAAATTCGTGCCAAGAGAGCTCAAATCGATATGCTCAAATCAATCTGCTTGCTCCGATTCGGTTGAAGTAAATTTGATGAGCTTCTCTTATTAGTACGTCTATTCTGCCACTCCATAATATTTTATGTATCGTTTTGTTGCTACAATGGGTAAAAAAACATACAACAAATAGTGTCAAAGATGTGAAATAAAATACTTTTAAGTCCATTGTGAAATTGTGAAGTGCTTAAAATAAAATAGGCTGCACTGCGAATAATAAGCCGCCTCCTTTTGGCAAAGGAAACGTGCTTTTCGCACCGTGACCACTATAGCTTTTTGTTCATTTTTTTCCTTTTCTGCAAGTCTAATTGCTCCCAAAATCTGTTCTGGTAGTTCTTCATCACTTTGAGCTTCAATAAGGAAGGCAAGATCAACGGTTATACTTGTAATATAACCTATGGCAAGGTGAGGGATTTCTGAGAAAGGTTTATATCTGCTTATTGGGTAGTCAGCCCCTTGTTCATATTCAAGCTCTGGCTATGGCGAGCTTTTTTTATGTGTCCTCCTGCCGGATTTAATTTTAAGCAAAGGGCGAGGAAGGGCTTGCTTTTGAAAAGGGAAGAAAAGAGCAGCTTAATGCAGATGATAATATATGGGGTTAAAGACGAAGAAGACTAACTTTGGAATTGAAACAATTTGCTGCTCAATCCATGCATATGATTCGTTAACCAAAGATTCATCCCAGCCTGCAGTTCTGACAAATTCCTGGCTTGCTCTGCTGTAAAATTCGGCGTTTATGCAAGTTCCTCCCCCAAGAACTCTTGCCCGGGTATTCCAAACGCCATCTTTCGACCTAAAAGCTTGAACAACAGAGGATTTTGAAGGCCCAGCTTTGGCTCCAGGCTCAGATAAAGAAGAGACCACAGAAACCTTAAATTCCATTCTGTTTTTCCAATATAAGGGACCTTCCTTCCTTCGCCAGAGCTGAACAAAGGATCCGACCCACACCCACGCAGAGGGCGCCAAATCTGTAAAAATACAGAGCAAAGCACTCAAAGCAGAGGGCGCCAAATCTCTAAAAATACAGAGCTATAGAATAGAACAACCACAAAGAAACTCCAAGCTCGGCTATAGAAGAGGGCAACCTGCAGATAGGTGGAGGAAACGGGTCCACATGGCCTTTGCACACGGGACTATTAGAGCCGCCCTTTTTCTTGAAGCAGAACTGGGAGTGGTGCCCAAGAATTTACTATAAAAATTTAGTACCCATGATTACCACAGGGAAAGAACTGCATCGAATCCAAAGCATCTGACAAATTCGTCTCCCATTGAAGAAACATACGATGGAGTATATAAGCGAACCTAGAGGTGCATGAGAAAGGGGCACCGCCATAGCTGGACCGTAAGCTTCCATGCATAAGTAACATGATTGATCCATTACCGGAAGCTCGATATGCTCGGATTTGGGGAAGCAGCAGCAAGATATGAACGAACATGATTGATCCATTACCGGAAGCTCGATATGTGCTTAAAGACTCAAACAAGGGAAATATGACCTCCCAATTTCCCCCCAATTTTCCCGCCACACGCATATGTTACTATTGTCTTGTTTGTAATTAATAAAGCAGTTACGAACAAGACAAAAGATTATTATAGATTTGGGATGGCTTTTTGCCCGAGGCTACAGGTTCGGCATGCCATGTTGGCATTTCTTAGAAGGCCCTTAATTGACCTCAAAAATCCTCTAATGTCTGTGATCACCATCGGTGGGCCATGTTGTGGGGGAACATCCGTCCGTGTTCCCGGGGATCATAAAGCTGTTGCAGGTACTGCTCCCACTGCAACGCCATGATGTTTCCCGCAGGCTGTGCTGGCCTGCAGAGTACCCTGCGCCAGAAAGCTCTCGGGTGGGCATCCAGTAGATTGAAATGGCAGAAATGGAAATACTAGTTTGTTGTAGGAATATTGCATTGTAGCAGATTCATGTGTATTTGAGATTGGAAGTTGTTCTGCTCTTCCAGTAAGAAACAAAATTTAGCAGTGGAGCTAATATTAGAGGCATTTTGTTGAGGGTATATTGTCTTTGTTTATCATATAGGCATGCTGATGTTGTTAATTTGTCATTCAAAATTGTAAGTGAATTGAGGTGAGCGAATTACATGGCTTGGAAATTTATAAAATGTGTTGATGGTTTGAAGGATGTTAAAATGAATTTAGAATAAAGATGTGATTCAACTAAAATGTTATTTCTAAATCAAACAGGAGAAGTGTAGCTGCTGGAATGGTATTTTTAGATTAAACAGTAAATGTATGGTTATGCACAATCGTAAAATGAAGGGTACTGTAAAGTCTGAATTTGAAGACTTAGATTTGTGCAGGATAGTAAATTAAATTAAGTTTCTTGTCAATTGGCATGAAGGACAAACTTGATAGAATGTAGATAAGGTCAGACAATTCGTATTAATTGGAGGTTTGTTAAGCCTCATGCATTTTTTGTTTGTCTATGCTATCAATCTATGGTACGAACTTTAAATGCTAAATGCACGATCAAGTTGGGATGTCATCGATGCTGATAAATAGAGGGAACCAGACCCAAGCTTCAATAATTTTGATGGACACATGATATAGGATTCATATAATAATGGAGATAATCTGAAAAGAGGAATTGCAAACAGTGTAGAACTCTGCTAGAAAAATGCTTCTTTTACAATTGGTGATGGTGCCTGATACTCTATAAGTGGCTTCAACTCTTCATTTCAAAAATCTGTCAAACTCCTTGCTTCTTTTTCTTGAAATGCCTTCCCACAATATTATCCTGATTGAAGATAATGAAGCACAATGGTGATTGAACTTGATGAGAAATCCATAGCAATTATGATATGCACGTGATGTTAAGAGAAACAGAGCTTGGGATACCAATGCCTTGTGTTGCTCATTGGAAAGTTTAGTAGTAGTATAAGAATAAGAATGCACGTGTTGCCCATGGCTCCATCCAAATGATGCCATTGGAGTATAAGGTCCATCTTCATATGGCGACCTCCTACTTCATTAAGAAACAAATTCAGAATGATGTATTCAATATTTATTGTCTAGAGTATAACTTCAAATGACGTGGTGGAAATCAACAACATGGAGAAAGTGGCTACCTAGTGGAGCATGGAACAACATGGAGAAAGTGGCTAGGGCCTCGCACATCCTTGCAGCCGGATATGATGGTTTTTATTCATAATGGAGTTGTTTCATTCAAGTACTAGAAATTTTTCAGCATGAATTAAGAGAGAGCATCATAGTACAGAATTTGATTTATGTACATAACTAACCGATCCTAATAGCAAACCTAGTACGTCTGCCATATCCTCTTCTAGGAGAAGGTTGAGATCTAGGAAATAGAGGTATTATTTGACAAATAAATGCTTAGTTTTCGGGTAAGAGGTACAAAACATCAATAGGATTGCCAAAGTCTCAAAATCACCTAACTGACAATTGCAAACACTGTTAAAATGACATTGCTGATCTCACTGAAACCTGAATTGTCTTGGTTAGCCTTCAGCTATTCTTGGTGTGTAGAAACACTTATTTTTGGTGTGTGTAAATACTGTTCTAGTTAGAATAGAAAGTAAAGGAAGAATGAACAGACTAAAAGCCAAACTACAAAGCTATATGGAAGAAATTATGTCAAATTGCATGCTATTACTTGGGTAGCCTTGACTTATTCTTGGTGTGTAGAAACACCTATTGTTGGCGTGTAAATATTGTTCTGTAGTTAAAACAAAAAGTAAAGGTAGGATGAACAGACTAAAAGCCAAACTACAAAGCTATATTGAAGGAAATTATGTCAAACTGCATGCTATTACCTGGATTATATTGAACTTGAAACTTTATGTTTGAAGGAAAAAAGATGGCGAGTGCATGAAGCAGTACTTTTGCCCTTGATTAGTTTGAGCCAATAAAGCTTTATGTATTTGAGGTCCTTCGTGCTGCTCTTGAGAAACAGAATGCAACTACGAATGTTAAGCGGTCTGACTTGGAAATTTCTCTGCAATGTTATGGAGCATTATTCATCAAGAAGACAAAACTACGACTTAAGAAACATATAACAGCTATTTAAGAATATCTTACCTGTTGTTCTGATTGTAGACAGGTTGGTGATAAAACGTGTGTTGTGGAATTTGCCTTTGTGCAGTAGGTGAAAGTAGAAGAAAGGCGGATGCATAGTTGGCCCCATGAACATTAGGATTAGATAAAGAGGCCCTATGAATTGAGCTACGCCTTAAATTTCTTGGATATATTACCTTTTAAGTTTCGAAGAATTGTCTTGTTGCAATGTAGCTGGATTTGATTCGAATGAAATGGTTTGGCTACGAAATTAAGTCTCCAATTAGCGAGAAGTGATGCAGGGTCGATGCAGGATAATACTTGTTCTGTAAACGTGCAAGAGAACAAATTACGATCTTGGGCGAAACGTAGAAAGTATATGTGAAGATGTGACTGCAATAGACTGTCTTACCTGTGGAAGCACATCAATGTATGCCGCATCTTTGTGAAGATGCACGGTCTCTGCATTTCTTTGGCTCTGCTTTAAGTCTATTGTGGAAAAGATGTCAATGCAACACACTGTCTTAGCTGTGAAAGCACCGAAAGCAGCAACTACTGCGATTGGAAGAGATCATTGTGATTCGTCGTAGTTAGGATTTGTGATTTGTGTGAAGCTCAGGAAGATAATATGGAGGTTCAAAGAAAAGCTGGAACCAAGTCGAGGCGAGGAATCTGTAACACATGTGTATGAGTCTGTATGAGACTAAAATTTCATGCAGAGATGTAAGAGAAAATATTACTAAATTTGAAGACTTGAGAGTTTGTTTCTGAAGGGCGTTTGGATTTGTGCATGACAACAAATTAAATGAACTTTCTGGTGAAGGGGCGGGAGGAACCACGTCTTAGCAGCCACAACTGTGATGAAGGACAAACTTCATAAGTCTGCAATTTAAAGCATGAAAAATCTGAGAAATATGAACTACAACTGAAGAAATATAATAAGAATGCAGGTAACCTGGGTAGATGAGTGTGGTATTCTCTTTGTATAAGTTGAAGAAGCAAAGCTTGGTCATAAAAGTTGTGTTATGGAAATTGCCTCTGTGCAATAGCTTGGATTGAAAATAAGAACAAAGCCGCATGCAGAGTTGGCCGTATAAACATTAGGATTAGATAAATAGGCGGTATCAATGGAGCTAAAACTTGTAAGGTCAGACATTATGCCTTAAGTTTGTTGCATATATTAAAGCAGTGCTCGAAGAACTCTGTGTGAAGAGCAGGAGACTCAAGGTCTGCTGTGCAAAATAATTTTATGTTTGTAGCTTTGAAACTATATGTGAAGATCTCAATGCAATAGACCCGTGAAAGCACTCAAAGCAGTAAGTATTGTGATTGCAGAAGATGAAATTTGGAGCAGAAAATTCGGATTTGAGTGACTCAATGTATTGCCCATCTTTGTGAAGATCGACGGTCTCTGCATTCCTCTAAGTTTACTTTAAGTCTATTGCACAAAATAATTCCATGTTTGCAGCTAGTTAGAGGTGATGTAAATCTGCAAAAGGAGCTTGGAAATGTGATCTAAACCGACAGAATTGCGAGAAGATATCAATGGAACACATTGTCTTACCTGTGAAAGGAACGAAAGCAGCTGTCTATCCATGGTAAGTTGTTGTCTTGGGGTGTATGATGTGAGAACCTGGTAGTGGATGAGTCAGTTTAGAGGGCCTCTTTGTATACGACATTTGTTGTGTATGTTGCAATTCCGTTATCGTCCATTGATTGTCCTTGCTGGTCAATAATGAGGACTTTGATATCTTGCGGCTACGTGCTCTTGAGAGGGCTACGTAGAGTTGGCTATGTCCGAAGACTGGTCTAGGTAGATATGTCTTTCGAAGTGGAATGGGAGTTGTGCAGTTTCGGGTGTGAGTGGTATTCTTGGTATGAAGACTCTTTGTCCTATGTTGTTTCCAGTGACTATTTTTGTGTCTAAGACTCTTTCCGCCACTTGGGGTTTGTGTGTTTAGGAACTCTGCTGGGTAAAGTTGTTGATTGTCTTCATCAATTATTCTGTCTGCGCTGAGGTATGTTTTTGGATCACCTGGAAATAAGTCTGTGATGATGTTGTTAATCTCGTCGACATGTTCATTTAGTGGTGTCAAGATGGCTCGTTGTGTCCAAAAGTTTGTGTTCCAGAAGTTTCTGTTGTTTATCGTGTCTTGAATTCCTGCAAATGTTGTTGTGATGAGGTCCATCAGGTTTTGTGTTGGCATGCAGATATTGATTGGCATTTTGATGATGTTTTCACCTCTTTCTGGGTATGTTCGTTCTCGGCCTTCTCCGATGCTTTGTAGCCAATCTGCAAAGTCGGTGATGTTTTGGTCACTTTGAGTTGTGTTGGATTGGCGTGCTCGCATGTTAGTGGTGAGACGATGGACTTTAATGTGGCTCCAGATGTATGATTTGTTGATGGCTGCGCCAATAATATCTACTTTAGTTCCATGTGGGACTACTGGTAGTAGTTGCTTGAAGTCTCCGCCAAGGACTACTGTAATTCCTCCAAATAATGTGTCTCGTTCTGTGATGTCACGTAATCTTCTGTCGAGTGCCTCATGTTTCTGGGCCATAGGCGCTTCATCCCATACTATAAGGTGCGTGGCTCTCAAGAGTGCGGCTGTCTCGGATTGTCGTGGTATATTGCATGTTGAGTTCTTGTGTTTGTGGATCAGTTTATGAACATCTACAGAAGATGTTACCAAAGAATTGATGTTTGTGTTGGAGAGATTGGGAAGTTTTTTGCACGGGCATTCACTTTGCATGTGAGAGGACAAAAGATTAACTGGCAGTCATTTGTGGTTAAAACGAAGAAAAGTGTTACATCTAAGGTTGAGAAAGAAGGTGAGTATGAGCCCTCATTTCCTCATACAAACGTTGTTGGTTGTATAGTGGACTATTCTGTCATCAACTTCTTGATTGCTGGCTTAGATAAGCAGAAGGATGACTTGAATTTTAGAGTTAAAAGTGCAGCCCGTGAAATGAAGGAAAAAAGGAAGTTGTGGAAGAAGTGCAGTTACGAGGTGGATGCTGCAAAACAGCAAATTGAAGCAGCAAAGGCCAGGTGTGAGCACTCCAGTGTCATTACATTCCTGTCGTCAATGCTGGTTTCCAAGGAAAAGGAACTTTTGGAGGCGACAACAGCATACAAGAGTATGGAGGAAATTCACAAAGGAATAATTGCTAATGACCTTTGCAATTACATAGTGCTCAATAATTATTCTTTCTGCTTCATCATTTTTTTTTTATTTTTAAACAGGCAGAAGACGACGAACATAGACTCCAACCAAGGCTGGAGAAGTTGAATGAAATAGCTTCATCTCTAAATAAGATGTCTGGACTGCAACTCAACCTTCCATTTTTGGAATATCCAACATTCTCTACCGTAGCATTTGCAAAATTACAAAGTTGTTCTTTCTGTACATATGCCTATGACCCACTTTGTCTCTCAGCCATTGTTGCACATTGCATGCACAGTTTTCATCCAATTTGCGCTTACATATGTTTCTCAAAGAGATCAACTTGTCCCTCTTGTGAGAGCCAGATGCCTCATAATTAGTTCAGGTCCATTGGACTTCCATGTAGATCTGCACTGGAATCTGCTCCCAATTATAGTGCAGTCCATTGAATGCACTCAAGATCCATCATTAAGCACACATGCTGACTTGGAAGAGCCTGATATAATTATGCAATCCATTGAAGATTGCACTTCATTATCTTCCACAAGCCCAAACTTGAAGAGAGACAATGCTGAACAAAGTAATCGTTGTAAAAGACTGAAAAGTAAGTTATTCTTGTGAATTCTTCTTCTATAAGTACTTATTTAGTTTGATAATTTGAATGATGCAGGCTCAAGTTTGGATATTTCAAACTCTATAGTTGACATTTCTAACAGAATTGAAGACAATGCTGTGCAAGTAATAGATGAAGAATGTGAAGCAGTGTTGAAGAATGTAGATGATTATGTTTCCAATTTGGACAAACGTGCTGATATTGTGGAGAAGACAATCACAGAGGAAGAAACTGATTTGGCATCAGTTGGAGAATCTCCTTCTAAGAATAATTCCAAGCAGGTTTCCTCCAGCAAACGAGCTCCATCCAAATCAATAACTAAGAAACTAAGGTGATTCTAGTGTGTTTCTTTTCTACTTTGTTATCGATATAATTTCTCTAATAGTTGTCATTGCACAGTGCTAGTGTTGTTGGCAAGAAGCTTTTGGTTATTGAGCCAGAGGATTTCCTGTACAAGGTTTTCAAAAAGGCTAAAGCAGTACCTGATGTGGTGGAAGGTGTCCAACTTCTTCCATCAAGAAAAGAGGTTCTTGGTTGCCGTGCCAGGGGTAAAAGTTCATGCAATTAATTGCCAATCAACATTTTGTTGGTATATGGTCTTCCAATCACTTTGATTGGTCCGCCTCGAGGTCTTTCATGCCTCAGTCCTTAGTGGATGTTTCTTTTCAAATGGATGGTGCAACCTTTGAAAATGAAAGGAGGAACTTCTTGCTACATCAAAAAACTCACAAAAGTTTATGAGAAATGTCCAGAATTTAGCATGAGGACAACTTTGCTGATTGATCCTTATAGGTACGTGAATTTTAAGAATAATGCAGATTCCTGCATCACACCAAGGTCCTTCGTGGTTCGACATAAATGACGGTAATTACCTTGCTGAAGACTATGGTACCTTTACTTGAGAACCTAATAAATGTAAGAACGTAATTGCTTATGTACGAGGTCCGTGAATTTTTGAAATCAAGATGACGAAAAAGCACAAAAGTGTTGGAGGTACTAAAGACCATGGACTTGTCCTAAACTGTTGTATGTTTTTTTATTATTAGATCCCTTTTTATTGTAATTTGGTGTTTATGAACACCTTCCCCTATAGTGGGCTCAAATGGATAGTCAAGATCGCTCAAATGGATATGATTATATTACAGTAGCATTCACATTCATATCCTTTATGATTTGCCCCCCCCTTTGCCCAAGCACTCGATTACACTAGCCGATTGCACTCGCTCCCACACCATGGCAACTCCTTCAATCTTATCTCTCAAGTATATAAACATGATCAAGCTTGTACCCAAATTTCGACGGGCATTCTTGGTCTTGCTATTTTTCTTTTCCGCCCAACAAAATATCCCACAGTTCTCACGCTTTGAGGTCAATGGGTTTTTGCATATCAATATCCCACATGCATTTGAATCATTCTATGCCCTCAACCATTGAACCATTGAAACAAATATAGCTTAATAATTAACTCACCTCATGTGTAATCTTTGACTTAATGCAAACTCTATTCTTCATTCTTCAACTGTGGTTACTCATGAAGATCAAACCGCCTTTCTACTTCTCCTCAACTCAATACATGATAACCCTTAGGTATGAGCAAAGTGCTATCAACTTCCCTTAAGGAATAATCATATAACATGATAATCCCAACAATGGCTCTCTGGCTTGTAATCTTCAGTTACAGGCCAGAGTGTCATGACCTTTCTAGATGTAATCCTCGTCCACCCTTTTTTTAGTAATGGCCTCAAATATCCCACATGCATTAAATGTTGCACAACAGGTGTGAATCATCCCCAAGCATTTGGTAAAGCATAACAATTTTGACCTATGATATTCTATGCATTATGTTAAGGCATAAATTGTGTAAGTCAACAACATTCAAGTCAAGAAGTGTGAATCACCCCCAAGCAAATGTTTGACTTTTATTGACCATGGTAAAGCGTAAGTCAACAATTTTCAAGTCAACAAGTATGAATCACCCCTAAGCTAAAGTTTTACTTTCATTGACCAACATGTTTCGTAAAGCGTGAGTCAACAATTTTCAAGTCAATAAGTGTGAATAACCCCCAAGCATTTGGTAAATCATGAGTCAACAATTTTGACCTATGATATTCTATGCATTATGTTAAGGCATAAATTGTGTAAGTCAACAATTTCCAAGTCAACAAGTGTGAATCAACCCCAAGCATTTGGTAAAACGTAAGTCAACAATTTTGACCTATGCTATTCTATGCATTATGTTAAGGCATTGTTGTGTAAGACAACAATTTTCAAGTCAACAAGTGTGAATCCCCCCCTTTGTTACATGTTTGACTTTCATTGACCAACATGTTTGGTGAAGCGTAAGTCAACAATTTTGAAGTCAACAATCAATTTACACTAGCTAATTATAACTAGAATTACTAAACAAGTGCCAAGCCAACATAATATGATTGGTGTCCAAAAAAGAATGGCCATTTCAGGATAGATATCTGTTATATATATACAATTATTTGAATCTAGACGCCGAGGTGTCGCCGTCTGGACGGTTTAGATTGTGAGATCCAACGGTCCTGACGAAGCCATCTCAATCCACCCAAGCACCCCCTTATATATAAGACATTGAGGTGTCGCCATCTCCACCGTCCATGTTTGAGATCGATGGTTTGGATCAAAAGCCCTTTCCTTTGGGGCTTTTAATCTAGACCGTCGAAAGTGCTGGATTAATGGTCAAGATTTAGCCCCGAATATTAAATGCACAAATACCGAGGTGGCAAGAAAAATTAAAATAAGCCACCTCAAATGACCCTTCATTTGGGGGCTTTTGATCTAGGCCCTAGAATGTGCTAGATCAATGGCTTAGATTTAATCGCCAATATTAAATGTAATAATTAATGCCAACCGATGATGAGGTGGCACAGAGGCAAAGCTTGCTGATGAATTGGCCGGGACCGAAGCTCGGATCTGGTGTTCTTCCTATGTTCGTTCTTCCCGCCGCTTCTTCTATTTCGATGCGCAGCTATGGTGGAACTGGCGCCATGGTGGCGCTATTTGTTTTAGAAATCAGGGCGATGCCATTTGGAAAGAAGTTGCAGTTGCTTTCTCAGTATTTGAAGTCATTTTTTTATTACCTCATCAAATTGTGCAGCTGAGTTTCAACTGCAGGCTTTCTACATTTTACCAGATCCATCCTTTCTTAAGCGGATCTAGTGACCGAATGGTAAGTGGC